>QXTE01000087.1:129735-336501 GCA_003942145.1 Platysternon megacephalum
TGGTGACAAAGTGGAGAGGCCATGGCTTATGTACTCAAAAACCCAGAATGCTGCATACTGTTTTTGTTGCAAACTCTTCCAGTCTAATGTTCCAGCCACATTGGGTTCTACAGGAACAAAGGACTGGAAAAATCTGGCTAGAAATCTGGCATGCCATGAGAAGGCAGCAAATCACCAGAGAGCATTCCATAGGTGGAAAGAGCTTGAGATGAGACTAAGGTTAAAGGCCACCATAGATGATCAGCATCAAGAGAAGATTGCATCAGAGTCTCTTTACTGGCAAAATGTTCTGAAAAGGCTCATTGCCATTGTGAGAATGCTTGCTACCCAAAACCTAGCACTGCGTGGCACTTCAGATCAGCTGTATGTGCCAAACAATGGAAACTTCCTTAAAATTGTGGAGCTGATGGCTGAGTTTGATGCTGTACTCCAGGAGCATCTAAGAAGAGTCACCACCCAAGAAATGTACACACACCACTACCTTGAAAAAACAATTCAAAATGAGATCATACAATTACTGGCAACAAAAGTCAAACAGAAGTTTGTGGCAGATCTGAAGTCAGCAAGATATTACTCTGTTATTCTGGACTGCACACCTGACATCAGCCATACGGAACAAATGACTTTAATGGTGCGTTTTGTAACAACAACAGAACCTAGTGAAAATGTCCCTGCAATGGTGACTGTCAGAGAGCATTTTCTAGAATTTATTGACATTGATGATACTACAGGAGCTGGTATGACAAATGTGCTTCTTAAAAAGCTGGAAGATACGGGAATTGCGATAGCTGACATGAGAGGTCAGGGCTACGATAATGGTGCCAACATGAGAGGAAAGAACAGAGGAGTGCAGACACGGATCCGAGAGTTAAACCCTCGAGCTTTTTTTGTCCCATGCAGTTCTCATTCATTGAACTTGGTGGTCAGTGATGCAGCATCAGCTTCTAGTGAGGCTGCTGAATTTTTTAATGTAATTCAAAGCATCTATGTATTTTTCTCTGCATCAACTCATCGATGGCAAATTTTGAAGCAACATCTGGGAACATCCTCTCTGACACTGAAACCACTGAGTGCCACACGATGGGAAAGTCGAGTGGAGGCGATAAAGCCTATCAAACACCAAATTGGGAAGATAGATGATGCCATAGTTGCCATTATGGAGGATAATGCTATGACAGGAACTGTTCGTGGGAGAACAGTGGCAGAGGGAAATGGAATCACCAGAAACATACATAACTTCAAATTTCTGTGTGGCTTAGTGTTGTGGCATGACATACTGTTTGAAATAAATGTTGTAAGCAAGAGACTCCAAGGTGTTGACCTTGATATATCTGGAGCAATGGAACAACTGGACAAAGCAAAGTCATACCTACAGTCTTACCGGTCAGATGAGGGATTTCAAAACGTTCTGAAGAGTGCACAGAAGTTGGCAGAGGAACTTCACACTGAAGCTATTTTCCCACCCATTCAAGAATACAAGAGTCACCGAAGAAGAAGACATTTTGATTACGAGGCACGGGATAATCCCATAAGAGACCCCAAACAACAATTCAAAGTTGAATTCTTTAACCAGGTGCTAGATTGTGCAATACAGTCAGTTGAAGAATGTTTCATGCAGCTCAAGGAACACAGCAGTATATTTGGGATGTTGTATGATATTCCAAAACTCCTCACTATACCTGAAGAAGACCTACACCAGCAATGCAGGGCACTAGAGACAGTGTTGACACATGATGACATGCGCGATATTGATGCGAGTGATTTAGGTGATGAACTGAAAGCCCTTTCAAGATACATTTCAGCAGGATCAACTCCAAAGGCTGTTCTGGAATATATGTGCACAAATAAGATGACCACCCTCTTTCCAAATGCTTTTGTTGCTCTGCGCATACTTCTAACACTTCCTGTAACAGTTGCCAGTGGAGAACGCTGAAGCTGGAGTTAATAAAAACACATCTACGCTCCACAATGACACAGGAGAGGCTGGTCAGCCTTGCAACCATCTCCATAGAGCATGAGCTGGCCCAGACTGTGGACCTTCAGGAAGCAGTTCAAATCTTTGCAACCAAGAAAGCACGGAAAGCACCACTTTGATTATTCAAACAGATAAAAATGCCAGTGTTTACTATGCAGACAAGAAAAGTTACATTTGCTATTCAGGCGTTTGAAAGTGAAGGGTTACTTAAAATTTTTGAACAAGGCATTTTAAGTTGTTAGTTCTCCTTTATTGGGGTAGGTAGCAGAGCAGTACCATGAGAGGAGTAGAACAGGAAGAAGGCAGAATTGAGACCTTTCAAAGTTTTGGCCCAAGCGAGGGGGCATGGGGGCGTCATTTGAGCTCCCTGCCTCAGGTGCCAAAATGTTGTTGGCTGGCCCTGTGCAGACCATGCCGTCTGAAGGGAAGGAGAGCTGGCAATGTGTTCGGAATGGCTTCTACCCAGCCTCAGAGTCTTGTGGCAAAGAAACACACTGACATTCCCGCCCCTTCCTCCTGACACCAGCCGTTTGATTGCAAGGAACCCGAGCCATCTTATCTGAATGGTCAGCAAAACCAAACTGAGTCCTAATCAGGCTCCCTGCCATCCAAATCTCCTGCCCACTCTGATCCAGGCAACAATCTAATCTAAAGATCAGAAACAACCTCCTATACAGTCATGCCAACACTACCAGCCCCAGCTCAGGTGAAGCCTCAACAAGCTCCAATTTGGCAGGAGTCCTGGGAGAACCTGTCCAAGTCAGGCCATCTCCAGTCAGGCCTAGCTCAGCATGAGGCTCCTTCTACCAGACATGACCCAGCAAGTACCTCATTAAGTCTGCCCAAACCCCAATATCCCGCTTCAGTTCACTGAACACTGCTCTTTCCTAAGGGATTCCACCTTGGGGATTTGCTTTGAAGGGAACATTGTCAAGGATAATAGACCTACCATTTGACCTACACTTGTCTCCTCTTGGAGGAGACAGTGATCTGGAGCCCTCTGTGGGCTCTTCCCCCAAAACAAATGCTCCAAAGCTCTGTTTGCTAAAAAGAGACCAATGCCAGCAAACAATTCTTCACTAGCAAACCTGTGCTCAGAGGTAACTCTACAGCAGGGGTCGGCAACCTTTCAGCAGTGGTGTGCCGAGTCTTCATTTATTCACTCTGATTTAAGCTTTCACGTGCCAGTAATACATTTTAACGGTTTTAGAGGGTCTCTTTCTATAAGTCTATAATATAGAACTAAACTATTGTTGTATGTAAAGTAAATAAGGTTTTTAAAATGTTTAAGAAGCTTCATTTAAAATTAAATTAAAATGCAGAGCCCCCCGGACAGGTGGCCAGGACCGGGGCAGTGAGTGCCACTGAAAATCAGCTCGCGTGCCGCCTTCGGAACGCATGCCATAGGTTGCCTACCCCTGGTCTACAGCAACAAACCAGCGTGCCCATCCCTCTGCTGATGAGTGTCACCCGCGTTTGCAGCCCTGGCACTCAAGCCATCTGGCAAGCAATGCAACAGAAATACATTTTAAGGAAACCTTCTTCAGGGGGTTATTTAAAACCACAGCAGGTGGGCAAATATTTTAGAATTGATGATTAAATCCTATCACAGTCTCCCTCTTTCATCCACATAAATGATCTTGAAAGAATTCCCAAACTTTCTAACTCCATGGTGCTGCTGGGCCTCCAGCATGCTCCAAACACACACGAGTCGTAGTTGGTAACTCCTAGAGATCCCCAGCCCTAGCACATCCCTGATGCTTAGCCCACACAATTAACAGCCACTTCTTTTGGGCTCCTTTAGAGCAAAGATCTCCTCTCATGATGTCAACAGGAACTGTGCTCATGGAGGGACAACAGGGCATAGAGGTGGAGATTAGCTGCTGGGACCTGTGCATCTGTTGTAAAGGAAGACCGAGCCTCTGCTTTTGCACTGAACAAAAGTGGTCTCTTTTCATCAATGAAGGTTTTACGGACCACACAGAACTGCACAGTTTTCCAGGTTGGCTCCATCTACCCGTACATGGGAGTTGTGAACTCTGCCCTAATGTCCCAAGTTGGGCTCTGATCTCTGCTGTCTCTGCTTTCCACTTGTGTGCCCCTTCCAGAGACACACCATGCTCTAAGTGCAGCAAGTGGCCCGGATACATGCTCTTCAGTCTTTTCTGTGCTCCAAAGAGAAGTGTTAGCTCCAACAGGCTCTGTTCTTACCATGCAGTTCCCTGTACCACCCGCTCTCCGTCTCCTATCCACAGCCCACTTAAGTGAATGTTCTGTCAGCGAAAGGTGTCTGATCAACAGCTCTGGTGACAGAAGCAGGAGCTCCTCAGAGCTTGCCCATCTAAGCACTGACCAGCACAAACCTACTCAGTTTTTGAAATCGGATATGATCACAGTATAAGAATTCAATATATGAATCCCAACAGGGACAGCAGAAGCAGAAGTGGTGTAAGCTTTTGTGCCCCTCTCTCTCAAGCGCACGCACACACACACACACACATATGCGCGCGCACTATCCCAGCCTCCCCTCTAGTGTGCCTTCCGCCCCTCATGGAGGGGCTACTACATCTAAGGGAGGTCAGTCTTTATGGCCCATTCAATCCTCGGTTGCTCTGCTGAGACTGCTACCAAGGCTGCTAATTAGTGTCTCTCACGGTGATGGTTTCTGTGAGGTGACTACTTGCTCCAGAAATAGACTAAGACCACTGACTCATTTTATGTGGCTTGACAATTATCAGAGGGTCGTGACTCCTGGTCACAAATGACCTGGCATCCATTAGATTCAGTGACTCAGCAGTGAAAGGCTTGTGACCCCATACCCAAACCCTCTAATCTCCTTGCCTGGGGATCAGATGGAACAAATGACCTGCAGTTTCTCTGCAAGTCTCTCTAACATCCCCTCAATCCACAGGGTTGCTCAGTCCCTCCCACCTAAGAGATGATTGCAACTGGTGACACAGTCAGTGCTTCTGTCGTTTCCCCTTCTCCTTAGAGTAATTTTCACTGGAAGCCTATTATCTGTTTTGCTTTATCTGAGAGCTAACGGGACACTCTCTTTGCATCTTGGAAATGCTTCCTTCTCCTTGTCAATATTTTTCCAATGTATTTAGAGTTGGGCGTGAGGCTGAGGGGCTACAGAATTTTATCATAATTAAATACCTTTAATTAAAAAACCCTTTAATTGCCAGTGCAAGTTTGACTCTAGCAGGATCCGGTAGATTTGGTCTTGTGGAGGTGGGAGTGGATTCGTTAGTGGAAGGCAGGGGACCCACTGAGACAGATATTCAGAAGGTCTTAGGGATGCCCCCAGTCAATTCTTCCAGATTTTGCCTCATCTGGCATGTTAATCCTCAAGGGAACCAGACTTTGTACAGTGTCATCTACAGGAAGCAAAGGGCACCCAGCGCTCGCACCCACAATCAGTTCCAAGGAAAAGAGCCTGCAGACTTACGGAGGAAATATTCTGCTGTGTCAGCTTCATAATCTGTATCCTCAGGGAAGTGATCGATTTGCTTACACAGACCTTTAAAATTCCCTGCAAAACAAGAGAAGAAAGAACAAATGAGAACATCAGAAACCAGCCGAGGCAAACAACTGCCCTCTGGGTCATTCTTTCTGCCCTCTCTGCCTCCTTCGCAGGCAATACATACCCTCACATTAAGCTCTCGGGCATTCTCTCCTATCCTACACACACACCCCTTCACATCCCCATATGCACATAGGAACATAGGAATTGCTGTGTCAGACCTCAGATCCATCTAACTCAGTATCCTGTCTGAGGCAGTGGCCAGCACCAGATGCTTCAGAGGAAAGGGTCAGAACTACTAAGTAGGCAGGTGTGGGATAATCTTCCCCCCACATTAGGTCTCATCCTGGTCCCTTACAGAGACTAGCTGAAACCTTGAAGCATGAGGTTTTAGACCCCTTCAAAGGTTTTTGTTAGCATTAACTATGCTAACTCTGGATATTCTTGGTATCATATAACTGTCCACTCCCTTTCTGAATCTTGCTAAATTCTGGCTGTCACGGAGTCCCTGGGCGATGCTCTGGAACTGCTCCCCACAAAGCCAGTCAGGACTTTGGGGAGCCTCCTCTCCCTCGGAGCAGACTGTTTTCAGGGCAAGAAGCTCACAGGTCTTCACCTCCTGGGTCTCTCCTTGGAGTATTCAGCATATGCCCCTCCGTGCGCTTCCCACAGCGAGTCCGCCCAGGCGGGGTCCTGGGGAAGCCAGAGGTCCTGCAAGCACCCCCCACTTCGCAGTCAGACGTGACTCTCAGCCAGCCAGTAAAACAGAGGTTTATTAGATGACAGGAACACGGTCTAAAACAGGTCTTGCAGGTACAGACAACAGGACCCCCTCAGTTAGGTCCATCTTGAGGCCCCAGGGGGGCTAGAGCCCCGTCTGGGCACCCCTCCGTTTCCCCAGCCAGCTCGAAACTGAAAACCCCCTCCAGCCCCTCCTCCTCTGGGCTTTGTCCCTTTCCCGGGCTAGGAGGTCACCTGACCTCTTTGTCTCCAACACCTTCAGTTGGCACCTTTGCAGAGGAGGGGCCCAGGCCATCAGTTGCCAGGCGACAAAGTGTCAGGCATTTCTGTGCACTGGCCCTTGGCTCTGCCACAACCACACACCCTTATCCCACCACCTGGATACTTAAGAACTGCATAGGGGAAACTGAGGCACCCACACAGTATTCAGAGGAAACATTAACAACATTCCCACTTCGTCACACTGGCCTCAATGACTTCCTGTGGCAGTGAGTTCCACAGTCTATGTACACATTGTGTGAAAACGTATTTCCTGTTATCAGTTTTGAGTTTGCCATTTCATATCCCCTTGTTCTTGTTTTACAAGACAGGGAGAATGGACATTCCGGATCCACCTTCTCTAGATCATACATTATTTAATGTATTTCTATCATGTCTGCTCCCATTTGTCCCCTTTCTAAGCTGAACGATCCCAGTCTTTTCAATCTCTTGTCATAGGAGAGTTTTTCCAGGCCTTTAGTCATTCTTGTCAATCTTCTCTGACCCCCCTCTAATTCTTCAATAGCACCCAATTACACATAAATGGAAAGGAATCTGGGCGCTACATCCAGGTTTAACGGGCATTGGTTAAACTGCACACATGCAGCTTTGGGGTGTACAGCATGTGACCTTCAGCTTCAAAAACCTCAGGATTTTAGCACTTGAGCTAAAGGAGAACCACCCTTAACTGTCAATAATAGTAGGGCTCTTACCCTCGCTAGGCCAGCCATGAAGCAGCAGTGGTACAAGTAAGCCCTGGCCAATACATTACAACATGCACATGCACACATGCAGCTATCAGCATGTCCTCATACTTCCAACCACACACTCTACATTTCGGTGGGTGGCGGTGGCAGTCCAGCTCCCTGATCCCTGCTGACACCTTGGAACAGAGTGAAAGCTGGGGCAGACTAGAAGAACCGTGGTTACAACACAGAACTGGGATCACTCAGCTCCTACCTCCTGGTATCAGGACATTCACCCGATTGCAAAACAAGACCACGCAGAAGACAATCTCATTAATCTCCATGGGTTCCCCGCCCCCCAATGCAGTGTCCCTCTCTTTTCCTGGGATTTACCCTTACAGTGGTATCATCCATGTAAAACTAACTGCCCTTGACTAGCCCAGAAGGGAAGTTGCTGTGTCTGCACAGAGACTGAGGCAATTGGGTTTGGGGGCACCTGTCCCTTGGGCTCCAGAGCAGGAGTTCAGCCAGTGCAGAGGCATTTGTGCAGGAGACCTGAGCCCAGATTCTTTGACTTTATGGATTAGATGCTCTTGGGGGTTACGCTCCTGGCATTGGCACCCCCAAATTGGGATGGGCTGAAGGGAGGAGAGCTTTCACAGTGATTGTGGAGAGTGAGGAATCCTGGGAGAAGCTGGGGAACTACACTGCCTTACAAGGAACAATCCTAACAATGCCCAGAACACTGACTGGAAGCGTCAGGAATGGAGGATGCGGGGTCCCTACGGCCACCGCAGTCCTAGCTGTTGCACAGAGGGAATGGTGTTGGTTGTGAGGAGCACCCAGCATATTCCAGCCCCAGCCTTTTCCATCAGGAGGCCATGCAAGGAACAATGCAGGTGTCCTGGTTAGAGGAATGTCCTGGGAAGATTCTCTCGTATTCCTGGACAGGACTTTGGGACATTTGAAGAAGAGACCAAGCACAAAGAATCCATCCCAGGTTTTACTCTGAGCCCAGATTCTGCCTGAGCAGAACTTAGGGCATTTAATGCAAGTTATTACCCTGTAACTGTCCATGCAGTACTGATAGTTATACTCCTCACTATCAAATATCCCTGCTTTGACCCTATCTATCTGATCTGCTGATGTTTGGTATTTTTTAAGGCACCATGGTATCTAACAACCAATTCAAGAAGCTCCCATTAAGGAGCTGGGACACAGCAGAGGTGAGTCTAAGACCTGAGAATATTAGGAGGTAGGAACAAAATATCTTTGGGTGCCTCCGAAGTTTTCAAGCCTCACGAATCCATATTCAAAGCAGTTGATTCCCTTCTGCCCCACCTCTTCCTGTGGGCTGCAGGGGGGAGCCACTAAGCCCCTCTCACCACACCGAACCCCACATTCAGGAAGTACCTGCTCTGCAGCCATGGTTCTCCTAGAAAGAATGCCTCACAGCCAAGGAAATCCACTGTATCTCCCTCCCCACACCACTACCTGCACACACATCATCTGCATGGAAGGCAGGTAAAGCTTGAGGCACTTGAGATGCCTTTGCCCAGGTGTGGCACAAACCCTTCCTTCTTGTTTTTATGGATGCCTGGACATAGTCCATGAATGGCCAGGTTCCGCTGACTCACCCTTTACTTCTCTCCATGTGACGTGCTCCTGTTTGCCATGGGAGGGGCTCCTTGCTCCTGACTGCTTGTGATAGCCAGCAGTCTGTGAAAGAGGAGCACCTCTGGCCTAGAACCTAGGGTGACCAGATGAGGGGAAGAAAATATCGGGACACTGCGGGGGTGGGGGTGGTGTCCGCCAGCGGAGCAAAAAAAAAAGGCGGGTGCTGCTGCCGGTGGAGCAACAAAAAAAACCTGCCGGCGGAGCGAAATATCGGGACAAATTGCGTCCCGACCAGAGATCGGTCGGGACGTGGGACAAACACCGAGAAATCGGGATGGTCCCGATTTTATCGGGACGTCTGGTCACCCTACTAGAACCTGTCTGCTGGGCCCCTGGCTGGGGCTGACTGCTCTACAGCCCCAATCTCCCCTGTTTTCCCAAACTCCAGAAAAGCAACTCTCACCCACCACAAGTGACATCGTTTTGCCCACAGAATTGCAGGGGACCAAGACTATGTTGTCCCCACTATAGTTATGTCTCTACCCCTTTCCATTTCCCTTGGTCTTAAATTGCCCACCTTCCACCTCTCGTTAGCTTGCAGCCCAGTGGCACCTCAGCTGGCCGTCCCCTTTCACTTGGTGGCACCAGAAAAGCCTCCAGCCGTAGCTTTCACATTTCCCACCTGGGATGGAACCGCCTCCTCGACAGGGAATGCCCCCTCCCACCACATGCGGTGGGGACAGCAGAGAGAGTCAGTGCCCCAGCAAATGAGGAATAACAGATGGCCAGGAATGAGCCCGAGACACTGTGTGCTTGTGTGTGTGGGGTATGTGTGTGTGTGTGTGCAGAGAGAACCCTATGCTTCCTGGCACACACAAGCAGTTATGATTCCCTGCCCCTCCTCCCCACCCCGTAACTCCTTCCTGTCTTTTAGCTTGGTTAATCCCTGTGTGAAAATCAGGCTGCTTATGAATGATGCTGCATCTTGTGCATGACAGTTTTCATACGGCCTCCTTTGGGTACCCTATAGAGATTCTGGGCACTCAGAGTCTGTCTACATACTACAATTAGACACCTGTGGCTGGCCCACGCCAGCTGATTTGGGCTCGCAGGGCTCGGGCTAAGGGGCTGTTTAATTGTGGTGTAGATGTTCGGGCTCCAGCTGCAGCCTGAGCTCTGGGACCCTCCCACCTTGCAGGGTCCTAGAGCTTGGGCTCCAGCCCAAGCCCGAACGTCTACATCTCAATTAAACAGCCCCTTAGCCTGAGCCCCACGAGCCAGAGTCAGCCATAGGTTTTGAATTGCAGTGTAGACATACCCTCAGACAACAAGGGCAAACTTCAGTGCACCGTATGGGGCAATGCTTATTCTTTGAAAATCCACTTCCAGTAATGGGTGCCCAAGGTGTCTGGGTGCTCAGGGTCAGCAGGTGCCCAGCCACTGGGATTTTCAAACCTTCCCTGCTGAATGACACTGTGCCCCCTCCAGGCACTGCTGTTCACGCTGTGTCTGCACCAGGCTTTAGTCTGAAAAATGCCTATGACTGCTGCCATTGGTCTAGACTCTAGCTCCACCATTGGCAACAAAGCTGGGAGTGCTGGTGCACACAGGGCTCCAGGTGTCTGCTGTCATTTTAACCACTGTGCTGTCTAACCCTGCTCAGAGCATATCGACATGCCAAGGTGGTAAGAACGCTGCTGGCCATCAGAGCTTTGTCTTCCCCAGCACCCCGGTTGCTAACACATCTGGAGCCCAGCCAGATGAGAGGAAGGATTCTGCCATGGTCAGGGCACAAACCTGGAGTCAGGAGACCCAGGTTCAATTTCCTGCTCTGCTACAGACTTCCTGTGTGACCAAGTCACTTAGGGTTTGTCTACACTGCAATAAAACACCTGCGGCTGGCCCGGATCAACTGGCTTGGGCTGCGGGGCTATAAAATTTAAGTGTAGACATTCAGGCTTGGGCTGGAGCCTGGGCTCTGGGACCCTCACCCCTTGCGGAGGCCCATGCCCCTAGGGTACGTCTATAATGCAATGTAAACCCAGGATTCGAACTCAGGCTCAAGCCTAATCCCCCTTCTATCTACACACAAATTGTGCTAACCTAGAGCTTGAACCCAGGGTCTTAGAACCCCACAAGGGTGGAGGGGCCACGCCTGAGTCAAACTGGAATCCAGGGTTCACGCCGTATTGCTTTGCAGTGTAGATGCAGCCTTACTGGACTCGTGCTCCAGGAGTCCACCAAAAGTATTCCAACAATCCCATGGGCTGACTTTCCTAGTTCTCTGGACAGTCAAGTTTGGTGGACAGTCAAGTTTTTCCACACTGCACCACAAAGGGCTAAAGCAGCTACATTTTGAGAGGGTGCTAGGAAGTGTGGGCTACGGGTGGTTGGACTCAGGCCTGCATAGTGCAGTATAGATGTTGGATCCCCAGGTTGGGACCTAGGGTTCAATAATGTCTAACATGAGGTTACAAATGAGTGTAGATCAGGGATTGGCAACCTTTGGCACGCGGCCCACCAGGGTAAGCCCCTTGCCGGGACGGTTTGTTTACCTCACAGCTCCCACTGGCCGCAGCTCGCAGCTCCAGGCCAATGGGGGCTGTGGGAAGCAGCGGCCAGCACATCCCTCGGCCCACGCCGCTTCCCACAGCCCCCATTGGCCTGGAGCGGTGAACTGCGGCCAGTGGTAGCTGCGATTGGCTGAACCTGCAGATGCGGCAGATAAACAAACCAGCCCGGCCGCGTGCCAAACGTTGTCGATCCCTGGTGTAGATGCTCAAGCCCTAGGTAACAAACCCAGGGTTTGCTAACTCGAGTTCTACTAACCCTGTGCTTGTATTGCAGTTTAGACATACACATAGGGTATGTCTACACTGCCCACTAAGCCCAGCTCTGACTCAGATTTGAGTCCAAGCTCCCCTTCTGTCCACACACAAATCAGTCTGACTTGGGTCAGCAAGCACTCAGGTCCGGAGTCCTAGGACCCTGCTAGGGGGTTGATCAGAGGCCAGTCCTGCTGTGACTCGGGTCCAAGCCCTGTCATTTTGCAATGTGGATACACACAGCTCAAGCCACAGACCTGAGTCAGAAGGTCTGCTTAGCGCAGTATGGACGTGTTAGCACAGCTGTGAGCCCTGGATCCAGCAATTGTAAGCCCAGGTTTACAATGCAGTTTGGATGCTCAAGCGTGGGCTTGGAAACAGCCATGACACAAGCTGGGTCCCACAGACCTGGGTTTACAACACAGTACAGACACACCCTTGGGGTGAGATTCACAAAGACACGTAGGTGCCTAACTCCCATTGGTTTCACTAAGAGCGAGGTGCCGACATACCTGTGCAAATCGCACCCTTAGTCCCTCTGTGCCTCAGGTCCCATCGGTAAAATGTGCTCTGCCCTCTCTGACAGGGGCATTGCAAGGATCAACACATTACAGACTGTGAGGTGATCAGAACGATTGGAATGGGGGCCAGATCGGTGTCTGAGATGGACTAGCAATGGTGGGAAATCTTTCAGAAAAAGCCTGGTGTCGAAAAGGCCTATATGTCCCCTCAATTGCTCCAAGGTCACTCAGCGATTCTCTAATGGGGCACCTGTGGCCTGCTGAGACAGGAGAACGACCTCCCCTGCACCTGCATTGATAGCAAAGCCTCCAGTACACGTGGGGTAAGGGAGGGAATTGGTCACCAGTCTTCCCGAGTGCTGTTCAAACAGCCTTCCCCATTCTGCACTCAGGGGCTGCAGGAGTGGGATGTGAAGCAGTGAAGGGGCCATTTCTTTACCCTGTGGCCAAAACTTTCTGAAGGTGCAAATAGCCATTTGGATGCCTATCTATGGGCCCAAGACCCTGTTAGAAGGACAAGGCCAACTTCTCCTCTGAGCCTGGCATTCCCTTGCCTACCACCTCCGTTCCTTGAGTTGTTGCATGAGAAGCAACCCTAAAGTGGGCCGGTTCTGTACTGCCTCCTGTCTTCAATGCTGTCTCCCTGTTCCCCAAGCCCCCAGTCACCTGCCCCTTCTGAAGCCCTGCTGTGTGAGCCCCAACACTTTCCACGCCCCCCCCCCCACATTTCCTATTGGTCCTGTCCCAGTCCTGCCTCTCCTCTTCCTTTCTAATGTGAATCCTGTACACCGTCAATATATCCTGTCTGTCTCCCTTCTCCAGCCAAGGTCTTGTCCCTAAGAGGTAAGTGTGGGGATCTTTACTCTGCACTGCCTGCCTTCAGGTGCAAAGGCTGTGGCACAGCCAATGAGGGGCTCCTTCAACAGCTAAACCCGCCCATCCTGGGCTAGTCATACTTCTGATTTGACTTACTCTGGAGCCCCTGGAGCAGGCCTTGGTTGCTCCTGGGCCCTTCTGGAAACGGTCCTTGGCTCAGACCATGCCCCCATCCCTTTCCCCACTCTGCCCCCTTACAGGGTTCAAGCGACTGGGCTCTCATACAGCTTGGGCACAACCAAACACCAGCTTGGAATATCCCCTGGGTTCCCACAGCCACGCAAATGGCTACTTTGCACCTGCTCAAGCTTCTGAAAATGGCGGCCTGAAGAACTAAGACTAGCACTCCAGGGCACCCCCAAAATGCACAGACCAAAGGGATAGTATTTTCCGGTTGGGTCAGGCAGGGTGGAGATAGTACGTGAGGCTGAGATTTGCAATGCTGCCTAAGGGTTTTGGATGGCCAATTCACATTGCAATTAATGGGAACTGGGCAGCCAACCCCCCACCCCTGATGGTTTGAAATATCCTACCCTTACTATATGGTATGAGATCAATGGAGCTACACTGGTTTATACCAACTGAGAAGCTGGCCCTATGTTGTTAGTAACACAGTTTACTTCTATACCACTTTGTATGGCCATGTCTGTTTAAAAGTCCTCCGTGGCTGCAGGAGGAGATCCATTGAATAACAGTGAGTTCCTGGGAAAGAGACACCCCTTTCCTGCAGGGGAGGAGGAATTTTGAGTGGCCAGGACTGTACATCTGGAGACAGAGAGCCTGAGGTAGAGGGAAAGACATCCGAGAGCAACAAGCAGACAGAGGTGGAGCCAGGGATGAAAAGCCTCCTTTCCCAGAATGCTTTTGGATATTTCCTTCTCAGCACAGGTTTTGGGGAAGAGGGCTTCTGGGGAGATGTACAAAGGGAGCTGGATGAGACTGCTTTCTTCATCAGAGAGGAAGGATGGATGCAGTGGTTAGGGTGCCAGTCATGGTCCACTTCCCTGTTCTGCAACAGATGCTCTGTGTGATGTTGGGCAAGTAATTTATTCTCTGTGCCTCAGTTCCTTATCTGTAAAATGGAGATAACAGCCCTGTCCTACCTCACAGGGGTGTTGTAAGGATAAATACATTGTGAGAATCTCAGATACTATGGTAGCAGAGGACATAGAAGCAAAATAAATAAAACCAACCAGGTTTAGACTTCCTGTTTTATTAGTAATCCCAATCTCTGATGAAACTGGTATTTAATATTTACCCACGAGAAAGCTGCCAGAAACAAAGTGTGAAAGGGGTAGGTAAATCATGTTGTGAGAGAGAGAGACATACACATTTCTGTCTGTTCCAAGTCCCCATCTCAGAGCTGAGTCTGTTTGGGACCAGCTGGCGAAGCGAGGCTCGGAGCCAAAGTCTGTGCACAGATGAAAAATAGCAGAAAGCACCATGGGAAACTAAGTGTGGAGTTCACATTTATACATATCGGTAGAGACCTTCAAAAATTGGAGACATCCATTAGCCATCATTGTCAACAGGGACTCGTGAGTTTGGGTGTCCCCTTTTTGACTGCCTAGCCCGAGACCCCTGATTGTCAGGAAGTGCTGAGCACCCTGCTTTCTGAAAATCAGGCCTCTTTAAGGCATCTCAAATTGGGCAGCCCAGAATGAGGCCCTCAAAGCCGCTAGTCACTTTTGAAAATCTTGGCTTCAGTTCCTAAATTAATATTCAGTCACCTAAATGAGTGGCTGGATTTTCAAGTGCTGACGGTCCATTAGCTCTCATTGACCTTTATGGGAGCTGTTGGGTGCTGTGCACTTTTGAAAATTAGGCCACTTATTTAGCTGTTTCAATATGGATTTAAAAGCCTAACTTTAGGGTCCTATTTTGGAAGGTCTTGGCCATGGTGCTAGAGGGGGCTGAGCTGCAAGAAGTAACGTTGGGGATTCAGCAGTTGCGGCTCGAACATCTGAGTGAGAACCAATGTCCCAGCACAGTGCAAAGGGTTGCTATACTAGCGGAGGTACCACCTTTTAGGTGAAAGGTAGGTGAGGTGCTGCCCATGTACTCCACAACTCTGCTCCTCAGGCACAATGGAACTTTCTGTCATAAGGGAAAGCTCATCTGGACCAGAGACAAAGCTTGGGGGTGGGTGGGGGGATGAGCCAAGACTGAGAAACAAGCTCCGACAGGAACCAAGGCCTGCGACAAATCTCACCGCCTTCCACTTCCAGTGCAAGGTGCACTACTTCAACCTGGCCTTCTCTAACATAAGCACACAGCAGTGTAGACATTCAAAACAAAACTAAACCCTACCAAACCAGGCAATACACTGCACACCCAATTCTCCCTCCAGGGATAGGATGAAAGAAGGAATGAACCAAACGTGACAGATATTAGTCACATCGCTAAATGCCATACTGGAAGGGGCTCAGATACAACAATGGTTAGTGCAATATAAAAACCTACATAGGATAGAAATAGAACTTGTGATTATTAAGTGCACCCCATCCCCGGTAGTACCATTAGCCTGATTCTCCTTGCCACATTACAGCTGGACTAATAACATTCCGCCAGCCTAAAATTCAGTCATTCATTGGATATGGTATTCTTCTTTACTTCCTATCCTAAATTGTACAGTAATGTTGCTGTGAGTTGTTAAATAGGTGATGCATTCTACCTCAGAACTGGCTACAGTTATTTCTGTATGTACAAGTATAATATCCCTGGTAGCAAAACCTATCATTAACATATAGATGGAAATTTTCATATAAAAACACCCTCTTTCATAGGGTCATAACTTTCTAAAACAAAAACATTTTTTCTTGAAATTTCCCATCATTTGTCTCAGCCAACAGATAGATTTGTCTAGAAAAGTTGAGCAAAATCTGTACACCCGTTTCTGATGTTTTAACTATAAAAATAATTTAACTCAGAAATGTTTGATCTTTACAATTGCTAGTCTTCAGTCTGATTTAAAATGTTAACAAGTAGCACGACAATAGAAGCAACAGAAAAATCCATGTTACACATAAACAGGACAAACTTTCGACTCTGTGTAGGGTCGTGACACTCTTTTCTGAACTGGACCATTTTGCATCAAGCCTGGAGATGAATCTCATTTGAAAAAGCAGTGTAGAACCAAAAGGATTAGTAGGTTCACCAAAAGACGCGTAGGACTGTTGCCCTTCATTCTGTATATGGTGCACTGACACAACGGTGATGGGCATACTGGAATTAGAGCTAGATTTCAAAGAAGGAGAGAAGAGATATTAGTTAGGTAGGTCTGGTTTTCTGCTGCTATTTCACTATGGAATTCCAAAGTTGTGACTATGCAATTGTGGAGGTACTCAGAGAAAAATCAGCAGAGAACTTAGCTATTATTTCTACAGCATTATCATGTTCTCGGCTTTTTACAGACATAAAAGGGAAGGTCCTGGAGTGGTTTGTGAGAAGACGAGAGAAGCAGACATCAAGGTGTGTTTCGAAAAGATAGGGTACGTGGGAGAAAACACGGGCACCTAGAGAGGAGATGTAAGCAGGGGCAAAGCTATGCAAAGCCTTGAAGGTGAGACTGGAACCAGGCCAAGTATTCAAGAAGTGGGGTGGCATAGCTAGATGGAGTGTAAGGAGGATGATTTTAACAGCAGCATGTTGAATAGATTCCAGGGAAACAACATGAGAGCTGGGGAGGCCAGGGAGCAGCTTGCAGTAGTTAAGGCAAAAGATGACCAGGGCATGGAGAAAAGTTTCAGCAGTATAGATAGAGTAAATGAAGAATTTCAGAGATATTACAGAGGAAGTACATGCAAGATTTAGCAACAGCCTTCGTATGTGTGGGAGGGGAATCAAATGTGACACCAAAACTGTGAGGCTAGTAACTGGAAGGGTGGTGTAATTATCTGTAGTGAGAGAAATGAAGTGGGTAGGGTGTGGGGAGGAGATAAGCAGTGCTATTTCCACCATGTGTAGTTTGAGTTGGTGGCTGGACTTCCAGGAACAGATATCTGGGGGGTGGGGAGATGCAGATGGCAGACTGGAGGGCAAGAGTTAGTATTTCAATGCTTTTCTTTTTCTTTTTTAATTAAAAATAATAATACAATCAAGGAAATCATATTCATGTAACCATGTTAAGGTTACAATATTCAACCCTCAAAAGTTAGGAAATGCAAAAATTCTCATATGGTTATTATTAAGGCTCTGTGACTTCTGCAGCGGCTGGTGCTGGCTCAGGGCTGCCAGAGCTGGGCATCCCATGGGCCAACAGCAGCAGCAGCAGTTTGGGTGTGTGGGAGGGGGCTCAGGGCTAGGGGCAGGGGGTTGGGGTGCAAGGTGGCACTTACCTCAGGGTGGGGGGCTTCCTGGCTCCCACCGGCATGTCCCTGCAGCTCCTAGGCAGAGGGGCCAGGTGGCGCTGCCTGCTGCCCGTGCCCACAGGCCCCGCCCCTGCAGCTCCCATTGGCTGCGGTTCCTGGCCAATGGGAGCTGTGGAGCCGGTGCTTGTGGTGGGAGCAGCACACAGAGACCCCCATGGTGCCTCTCCCCCAGGAGCTGCAGGGACATGTGGAGCCGGATAGGGAGCTTGCCAGGCCCGCCAACCCTTCCCCCCCAGCACCAGTGGGGATCCCGGGCCGTGCACCACCACCTGCCCCCCATCCCAGCAACAGCGGGGGTCCCGGGCTACGCACCACCCACCTCTCCTCCAGCACCAACAGGGTCTCTGGCCATCCCCCAGCACCCGCGGCGCTCCACACCGCCCCCCCAGAGCACCACGGCCCCCCCGTCCAAGTTTTAGTTAGGGGTATATAGTAAAAGTCATGGATAGGTCACGGGTGGTGAATTTTTGTTTACTGCCCATGACCTGTCCATGACTTTTACTAAAAATACCTGTGACTAAAATGTAGTTATTATTCATCCATACTATGATAGTTCTCAAAAGCCCCAAAGAATAAAGCTGTGCTAGGCTCTGGAAAAATGCGAGTTAGAGACCCCCAAAGAGTTTATACCTTAACTCACCATATTGGACTAAATTTTCTCCTCAGATCTATCTGTGCAACTCATCTGGGGTTGTAGATGTATATTTGAGGACAGAATTGGACCCACTCTATATAACAGGGAGTATTTGGAGGACTTCATGTCACTATGGGTGACTGAAGGTTGCTGTGAGAACTTTAGCTTTTCTGTTTCCCAACTTTTGAGGGTTTAAATTTGCAACCCTAACATTATGTTCTTGTCACTTTTCATATGAAATCTCCTTGACTGTTTTTTAAATTAGACAGGGAAAAGGAGATTAAAATGCTCATCTCCTCCATCCAGTCCCACATCTGCATCTCTCTCTCTCTCTCTGACATATTCTTTTGGGTCTAGAGAGAGAGATTCTGGCCTTAGTTATACTGGCACCATTCTGGTGTAACTTCGTCTGTGGAATTCCTTTACATTTACATCGAGGTAACCCAGAGCAGAATTGGGCCCATAGTAATTAGTTTATAAATTATGTAAAGTGCTTTGGGGTCCTTCAGGATGGAAGGTGCTATATTAAAGTTATTTGTTATTAATAATTAAAAAAAATACCCCAGAGCCCATGGGAAATAATCCAGAGAGTGGAGCAAGTCAATTATACAAGCATCATTCAATCCAGTCCTCCTGTCCTCTTCTGAGCCACCTTACCGCTCCTCCCTCCATCCAGTCACAGTATGAAGAGATCCTGCTCAGTGGTGTCTANCCCCGAACGCGCTCCCATCGATTCCGGAACTCCACCAGGGCGAGCGGCAGTAGCGGAGTCGACGTGGGAGCCGCGGCCGTCGATCCCGCGCCGTGAGGACGGGAGGTAAGTCGAAATAAGATACTTCGACTTCAGCTACGCTATTCCTGTAGCTGAAGTTGCGTATCTTATATCGACCCCCGCCCCTAGTGTGGACCAGGCCTTAGAAAGGTCCCCTGGTGCAGCAACTCCACAGATGAACATGGCAGCCATTATGTGCTCAGTGATCACTCACGCACACCCCCTCTGAGAACAGACCCAGGTTTACTGAGACAGGGAATATTGGTTATCCCTTACTCTGTTCCAAAAGCGCTCTGGGAGCTTTAACACCCCCCTTGGCAGCCCACCAGAGATGGCCAGAGGGGAACTCGGTTTAGTATTTCTTTGACAGGATGCTCCGCCAACAGTGCAGCATTGCAGATGAGCACAAGTCCTTGGGTTGAACTTTAATCCACAGTGCACTGGCCCAGAGACAAGAATGTTGCTGGCTAAACTGCTCTCTCTTAGTGCCCACTGAATACCCGAGTTGGACCACATGGAGTGGAATATGCACAATAACATTATTTAAAATGCAATGGTATGGATTTATTTCTTTAATTTTGCAGTTACGTCTAGCAATTCCTGACACATCTCATTCTGTGCCATGGCCAGTACTCAGCAAGAACTCTACACCAAACCAGCACTCCAGATCTAGATTACATTAACACACTCGACAAGCCCAGGACTCCTGAATGTCCCTACGCTAATGTCAGCATGCAACACCGGGCCTCAGGAGAGACCCTAGAATAACAAACTGCAGGTACAGACCCACTGTTCAGCAAATCAGTGTGTGCAGCCCCAGTGCTCACAAGCAATTGGACTGCAGTAAGCTTTTGCCCACAGCCCAGGACCAAAGGATAATCACCAGTGTACTCCCTGGATGGAACAGTATTTCTAAGGTAACAGCTGTTCCAGATGGGAGCGTTTGGGTTTCTGGATGATGCCTACGAGAAAAGGCCGAGGTCAGTGATGGAAGGCTGGCCAAAGGGAATGAGATTTGGAGGACAGAGTTGAAGATGAGGTCTGAGGTTTTCTGGTGCACAAGAGGAGGAAGGATATTACTTGGAGTAGAGGGGAGGCTGATTACTGCAGTTGGGTAATAATAACCCCTTGGAAGTTTGATTCTAAAATATTTTATCTTTCCAGTATTTTTTCCATCCATTGAGCAGATTGGTTTGATATTATAGAGTTGGTCCAGAGGCTTGACTATGCGGAAAAGCTAATCACAACAGGGTTGTTTGCTGCTCTATGCACTGGTTTGTTACTGTAGGGTCACTCATGGGGATGAGGCTGCACATACTGGGGTGAAGTTTACATGAGACACTAGACTAGGGCATAGTTTTCCTCACGTGGCTTGATCCATCGTCTTCTAGGCCTGCCAGCACAGCTGTGGCGGCTAAGCACACAGCTGGCCAGCTGCTCCTCAGGGACTTCTTCGCTCAGCTCTCTCAGCTGTTGCTGCGCCTCTGTCTGTCTGTTTCTTCAAAATGGAACTTATAGAATCACTGCACCCTTAAGTCTGGACCTCAGGGGCCTCTTGGTTAACATAGCCTTGACCACTGCTGGGTTTGATTTTGGAAAGCCAAAACTAGACAGTCTCCAACCAAACCTCCAGATTCAATCATCCCTATCTTTGGGGAGGTTTGAATCCAGCACCAAACTTTGCATCTTGAGTCAATCTCTAGTAAAAACCCCATGTGAAGTTTGGCCAAACTAGAACCAAAACCACCCTTGGCTTTGTTCACCTCTCCTCCCACCTGCCAGATACATGGTGCAAATGAATCTTCAGGGCTGGCTCCTGTCCCTACTGAAGTGCTCCTGTTTCAGTGAAATGCCATAACAGTCTGCAGCAGCACAGAGGTAGTTAAACACCTCAGCTGAACAATGAGAGACTTTGCTTAAGCCACAGGGATTGTGTAACAAACCCAGCACTGGAAGATCTCCTGCAGGGGGCAGAGGAGAGCGCGTTGGTTGCTTCTCTGGGAGTGCTGTGTGTAGAATACCTGCCAAGACAGGCAGAGAGAGACAGAGAGCAGAGACTGGATACAGTCCAAAATGTCAAAGCAAAACAGAGCCGCACTGTGGAGGATGCTAAATTTTGACAATGGGAGAGAGGCAGATACACAAAGGGAGAGTAGGAGGGGAGAGTGGGAGAGACTTTCCCTGCTAATGCTGTATCCTCAGAAAGTGAAGCATTATTATGCATTTCTACAATGACAGGTGTGTGCATGGCACTTTAAAGGCAGTTACAAAGACAGGAGCTTGCCACAGGGCTCTTACAATATTAGGACCCCAAATTGTGAGGTGCTGAGTACCTGAAACTCAGTAGGAATTGAGGGTGTTTTTCATTTTGCATGAGGCACTCAGCCTCTTGCAGAATCAGGCCCTTAGTTAGTCATAGAACAGCAAATGATGAGAAATAGAAGTTTGGATCTTGCTGCTATTAAAGTCAGTGGGAAAACACCAATTAACTTTAAGAGGAGCAGGACTGGGACCAAGAGGTTGGGGGCTAGGGTAAGGAACGGATAGAGGTTGTGACGGAAAAGCATCTTGAGATGAGCTATTGTATGTTCACATCTTGTTTGTTCCTGGTTTGAGTTGTGTATCTTTTCTGGCATTGCTTCTCATTCTAAAAATACAATATACTAAATTCACTGAAGAGCAAAGTCTGTCAAGAGCAGAGGCGTGGCGGAGGGACGTTAGGATAGGAAAGCCAGCTGAAATACGTGAGTGCACAAGGGGGTGCACAAGGAGGCCATTCCAGAGAGAGAGGGTGGCATGGGAGATGGTGCAGAGTCATGGCTGGAGGGAGAAGGAGCTCAGGGACGTGCTGAGGCATGCTAAGTTAGCGCACTAAAGGATAGGAGCCGAGAGAGGAGCTGTAGGGACTAACAGAGCAGTGCAAGGCCTTGAAGATGAAAATGAGGAGTTGGACATTGATGTGGAAAGAGATCGGAAGCCAGTGCAGGGATTCAAGGAGAGATGATGACACAAGTGGAACAGTAGGCACGGAAGATAATTTAGCTGCAGTGTGTTGGATATATTCATGCGAGCATTAAGCATACTCCAGAGTCCCACTGGGCTTCTCTATTCCTGAGCATTGCTTGTGTGATCTAGTCTATATTGCAAGAAATCAATAACACATGAGGAGACTTAATTTTATACAACAGGGCCCTGCCCCAGGGAGCGGCCCACCTTACCAGTCAGTGACTGTAGTACAGGTTCCACTGGTACAGGAACACCACACTGAGAGGGTGACGGCTTCTCACTGTCCCAGACACAGGCGCTCTGTCACAGATCCTCCCTATAGGAGCGGCAAATGTTGGTGGAGCCCCTGCTGTCCCAGCGTCTCCCCACAAAGGCAGTAAGGAAGGGTTCTCATTGTCACAGACACAGGCTGTCCTCCACACTCTGCTGATTCCTGAGCAGATTATGCTACTATCTGTAGTGTTACTGGGGCTATGTCCTTCCAAAGGAACCCTCCATCAGCCCGGGGCTAGTGCTGGCTGCCAAGCTGAGAAAGAAACCCAGCTAGCTTGGTGATCTATTCCCCACAAGGAATCCCTTCATCCTTCCTCACCCTCTGCCACTGGGAGAAAGCTCTAGATTTGCTGCATGGATAAGCCGCACTGAACAACTCACAGCTGTTTTTAGATATGGAAAGAGACGAAATTACAGATCTAATGCCTGAACCAACAGAGAGCCTCTCCCTGGTGCAGAGAAGGTGACAGCCAGCTGCAGGAGTGGCTCCAGGGAAGGCAGGAATGGAGATTATAGTCACATGAGATCAATGCAGGGGAAGAGCCTGACTCGGACATATATGTTTGAAATTTATTTCTATGCACAATTATCTCATTGTGCAAGGGAGGTAATTTTCTCAAGATGGCATCAGAACCCTTAGGATATGAAACAAGATGGACCCAGATACTGGAATTGTGACTGGATCCTTCTTTCAAATTCTCTTCTCTCTCCTTGGAGTACATCTGAATCTCTCCTCCTTCACCTCCCCTATTCTGTCAGTCTTTTACGGTCTGTGGTTTTTTGCCACTTCTCCACTTCAAGTGTGACTCTCCCCTGATTAGTCTCTTCTCCTTTGACTTCACTGTGCACCTTGATGTCCTCCTTAATTTTGTCTCCTTTAACTTCCTTGACTCCTCTAATGCTGTCTAATGTTCCTCCTTTCTCATCCATACCCATGGCTACACCACTTGATTTTATAATCCCCCTTTCCTGTTTCCGATTCTTCTCATGATCTCACCTCCACTGACCATTCTTTGGTTGTATGAACATTCTCTCCATTGCCCCATCTATGATACCCACAATGCTGTCTTATTCCTCACTCTTAGCCAACTTCCTATATTCTCCCACATGAAAATCTACCCTATTTCCATCATTTCAAGATGTTCTTATACACAGACCAGCTACAGTTCCTCAATCACACAGGTCAGCATTTCATCGGCACTTCAAAAAACAATGGTGCATGTCCCATCTCCATGTCCACTATGAGATTCAGATACTCTTATTTCTACTCCTCCCTCATTTCAAAAGATCCTAGTAATCTTTGCTCCCTCTTTCTATACCATTAATTCTCTTCCAGCACACCCAGATTGTCTTTGCCTTCTGGTCTTTCTCCAGACAAGCACGAGAAACTTGCTTCCTTTTTTTCAATGTAAAATGGACCCAATATATGATAATAGTTTGTGTAGGCTCAACACCTCCCTCCACTGATCCTTCCTCATATCTCTCCTCCCACTCACTTTAAGACCTTTGAAAGCTTCTGACATAAGTCTCCTCTCAAGACTTCTCTCTCACACACTGGGTGGATTGATTTAAATGGAAGCGATTTAAATCACTGATTTAAATAATCAAACACAGAAACCCTTGATTTAAATAATCGATTCTGATCAAGTTTTGTATTTGTACTTTTTAGTAATTTTTCTAAAAAGAAGTTGATTCTCATTGGTTGGTAATCATGAAAACATATTGATTTGCAACTAAATACAGCCTTTACGCTAAATTTAATGCTTCTTTGTGCTAACCAAGAGGATACACTATATCTATACCCATTTATTTAAGCAATTATATAGCTTAATTTACATTTGTTCAGATTCTTAATTTTTACATTTTTAAAATATTCTAGAAAATGGTGACTGATGCATTTATTTACTAAATGATTCATTTTTTACTTGTGATTTCTGTCAAATTCCATTTGGATAGAAATTCAAATTCAATTTAAAATGCACAAATCCAGCATTTTTAAAATTAAGCAAAACTACCTTAAATGTGTTGGAAAGTAGAAGGAAAAAAAAATGTATCAAAACAGGTTTTGCATTTGAAACTGATTAACTGAACAAAGGAAGTATTAGCTGTAGTTAGTGAAATGAAGAGATTATTTCTGGTCACCATATCCTTCAAGATTAAACTAGTAGATCTTATCTTCTCACACCTAGTTTTTATTCAGAGATTGAAAGAGGAAAACAGTTGGTTTCCAGTTGGTTTTTTAACTTTGAATGAAGTATTGATTGAACTGTACTAGTTGAATAAACTGAATTGAAAAAAATAGTTTCCCCGCCTGTAGAAGAGGCTACTGTTATCGAAAACTGGTTTAGCACATCAACTAACTTTGGTTCCAGGTGCTTAGCCAGTGACTTCCACCAGTTCTGTTGTCTGACGTTCTTTAAAATTTTGGTAGCAAATATGTACGACTTAATATTTATTTTGTATTTAAGTGAAATGACTTTAATAGCTTATAAGTAGTTTAGGACTTAACATAGATTGTCAATTTCAAATTTAATTTTAAATTGGTTTATTTTTAAAAATAAACCTGTATTTAATTTATATAAAAAAACTACAATTTCAATAAAAACAAATTTTAAAGTCATCCATTTTAATCTAGCCAACTCACAAATGTTATCTTTGCCCCTTTTGATTCTGGGTTCACCCTGACCATAGCACTGAAATCTCATAATCTCCTTCTATGAAGCCTCCCTACATTCTCCTGGGCTTCATGATGGAAGCCTTTGACACAGTGGATGTGGACCATTCCATCCTTCTGGGGTGTATCAATAGTTATGAAGGTACCTCTGGTTTCTTAACAACCTTTCACCTGTCTAACAGTTCTCATGGTGGAGACTCCTCCTCTGTGCCAAGAGCCCAGCTCCATGGAGTAAAGGTCTTTTTGATTTTTTTCTAATAAAAATAATAATCACACATAGCACTTGTATGGTACTTTTCATCCACAGAGCTCAGAGCATCTTACAGGAGTGGACAAGTATTATTATCCCCATTGTATGGATGGGAAAACTGAGTCACAGGGAGAGTAAGGTCAGCATTTTCAGAATGTTCACTAATTTTGTGTGCCTCCATTTTTGTGTGCCGAACCTGAGGGGCTTGACTTTCAGTGTGACTTCAGTTGGGTCTTCAGCACCCTTGCAAGTCAGATGCAAGGTATCTCAAGTTGGGCACCCAACAATGAAGCCACACAAAGCTAGAGAGCACTTCTGAAAATTTGGCTGTATGTGACTTGCCCAAGGTCAGGCATAGTGAGTCAGTACCATAACTGGGAACAGAATCAAGGCCTGCTCATGCTTAGTCCACTAAACCACACGTGTCCCCTCGTTCACATCTTCTTCCTACCTTAAACCTTAGCTACCACCTTTATGTCGATAATCCTCAAGTGTAAATATTTTTAACACCTTTATTGGCTCTTCCCTGCTCACCTTCTGTCTCTCTTGCCCACGTAAATTTGTGGCTTTGTCTCAACTTTATTCAGTTGGATGCTTCAAAGGCATTCTTAATCAAATTTATCTCTATCCCTTCTGTGTCCCTCCCCGACAAAGACCTCTTTTGCCTCCTCTATCTGTAACCTGAGCCTCATCCTTGGCTGTACATTTTCCTTCTCCTCCCTCATCTCCTGTGACTCCAAATCTGCCTATCACCGCTTCTGCACAATTGCCTATGAATGCAACTGTTTTGGCGTTCCCTCTGCTGAACTCTTCATCCCTACCTTTCTTTCCTCTTACCTTGACCTTTGCCACTTCCTTTTATAGCCTCCCAAATCCCAGCTCTCCAGACTCACATGATGTCCATCTTCTCACACATAAAACAAAACATGACAATATCACCCACTCCACCTCCATTCTCAGACACCTCTCCTGGCTTCCCATGCATTTCAAGGTCAAGTTTCAAATTCTCCTCTTTCATTTTTAAAACCTTACATGAACTTGTTCCAGCCTGCATTACAGACCTTACTTCAGCTCATAGCTCAGATAGTTCAACTTGCACCGGTCTCCTTACTATCCCTTCTCATAACATTGCCATAGGTGGCAGGAGACCCTTCTCCATGGCAGCTTCCCAGGCTCAGAATAATTTCCCTGTAACTCTGCTTCTTTGACTCCCTATATCTTTTCAAATCTTATCTGAAAACATCCGTTTTGCCAATCAATGCCCTTTAATTTATCTCAACTGCTATCTTTTTATTTAAAATTTTGACTTTGTTCCTGCACTGTTTTCTCTGTTGTGTTTTGAGCCACAGGTTGCTTTAGAGCTTCTATACTAAATACAGTTGTATTGTATTTTCTGTCAGTCCAACCTGAGTTCTTCAAATAGAGATGCATCAAATACCCCAGGCAAGAGATTACAGGAATTAAAATGTTGAGCAACAGAGAAACACACTATTGTGTAAGATCAACAGAAAATAAACTTTCTGGATACTTTCGGCTAGAGATGAGGGAATTGTCCACCGTAAGGAATTTATTCACCATATTTAACCCTTATTCCCTTCTGTTTTCAAGTTGTCTACAAAGAAAAATCGCAATCTCCTCAAATTGGTTGAAATTGTTCTAAGAATGTTTTATGCAAACATAGTTGAGCATATGAATTGTTTTCAAACCATTTGCTGCTAGTATTGTTTTAAGTGTTTGAGACTTGAAATTCAGTTCTGATTTGATTGGACACATCGGCCAAATGGTACTGGAACTGGAACTGGTCAGAAAAATGTTTATTGTTACATGGAAAATGTTGACATTTTGTTGAAAAAAAATTCTGAAAACCATTTTTTTTCTATTTTCAGCAACCGAAAACTGAAAATGTTGTTTCCTGAAACATTTTGATCTTCCAATGAAATTCTGAAAATATTCGAGGAAAACTTTCCACAAAAATTTTCAATATTTTAAAAACCTAATTTTTCATCGAGAAAAAAAGTTTTGAGTGAAAATTTTCAATCCGCTCTAATCATAACTGTTAGTATCAGATTTCCCAAGGAAATATCTGTGATTATTAATTCAACCTTAGCTCTCTGCAAATATATACACTGTAAATCTTCTGTTTCAGTGAAAATTCCTGCCAGTAAGTTTGTTTGCTAGAATATTCACAAAAAGCAAACAGAAACGGGGTGTGAACACAACTGAAGTAAATTTGTTGAAAAGTTAGACTGAATGCTCATGAATATTTGATGTCAGATTTTCTGGATTTTACCCCCTTGCACATTCAGTAACAACAGCTCACTTTTCCCGCACAGCCTGATACCACATCCTGACACCCACCCATCTCACTGGGACCCCACTCTTCAAATGGTAGAACGGGAAGGATGGGGTTTAACATGTCTAGTATGCAGGGTTACTGGCCTAGTGGATGGGGGGAAGCAGTAGATGTGATATATCTTGATTTTAATAAGGCTTTTGACACAGTCCCACATGACCCTCTCATCAGCAAACTGGGTAAATGTGGTCTAAATTAAATTACTATAAAGTGGTATACAAATGGTTGAAAAACCATACTCAAAGAGTAGTGATCAATGATTCGCTGTCAAACTGGGAGGATGTTTCTAGTGGGGTCCTGCAGGGGTCATTCCTGGGTCCGCTACTATTCAATATTTTCGTTAATGACATGGATAATGAGGTGGAGAGTAGACTTATAAAATTTGTGGATGACACCAAGCTGGGAGGGGTTGCAAATACTTTGGAGGGCAGGATTAGAATTCAAAGGGATCATGATAAATTGGAGAACTGGTCTGAAATTCACAAGATGAAATTAAATTAAGACAAGTGCAAAGTACTTCACTTAGGAAGGGAAAAAAAAATCAAATGCACAGATACGAAGTGGAGAATAACTGGCTAGGTGGTATTACTGCTGAAAAGAAGCTGAAGCTATAGTGGGGCACAAATTGAATATGAGTCAACAATATCATCCAGTTGCTAAAAAGGCAAATGTTATTCTGGGGTGTATTGACAGGAGTGTTGTATGTAAGACATTGGAGGTAACTGTCCCACTCTACTCTGCACTGGTGAGGCCTCAGCTGGGGTACTGTGTCCAGGTTTGTGCACCACACTTTGAGAAAGACGTGGACAAGTTGTAGAGAATCCAGAGGAGAGCAACAAAAATGATAAAAGGTTTAAAAAACTCGACCTAAGAGTAATAAAGATCTCTGGATCTAGAACCTGGGGTGGGGAGGGTCCTGGGCGACCAATGCCTCTACATCACCACTGGGGAACTAGCACCCAACAACTACTGAAGTGTTCGGCATCACAGGAAGTATCACCTGAAGAGGCCAGAGTGGCAGAACCACATGCCAACCATTTAAACCAGGAAGTTACTCCTGAGCAACAATGCTGACTCTGTCTTGCGCCCTGTCTTGCTCCTGATTCTTGCCTTTGACCTGGCCCAGCTTGACCTTGGTACCTGTTTTCTGACTCAGCTTGCTAACTAGTCTCGACTGCTGCCTTTGACTCCCGGCCCAGCAGACACTGGTTTGGCTGCTTATGCCCTGGCCAATACAGGAGGAAAGATTTTTTTTAAATGGGCATGTTTAGTTTTGAGGGGAAAAAAGACTGAGGGGGGCCTGATAGTCTTCAAATATCATAGAATCATAGGACTGGAAGGGACCTTGAGAGGTCATCTAGTCCAGGCCCCTGCTAAGGGCTGTAATAAAGAGGATGGTGATCAATTGTTCTCCATGGCCACTAAAGGTAGGACAAGAAATAATCAGCTTAATCTTCAGCAAGGAAGATTTAGGTTAGATATCAGAAAAAAACTTTGACTATAAGGGAGGTTGTGAAATCCCCATCATGTGAAGTTTTTAAGAACAGGCTGGACAAACACCTATCAGGGGTGGTCTAGGTTTAGTTGGTCCTGCCACACCGCAGGGGGCTGAACTATATGACCTCTTGAGGTCCCTTCCATCCCTACATTTCTATGATGCTATGATTAAAGAAGTTGTCTTCACTCTTCAGAACTACTCCAAAATTCAACCCTGACACATTTCACTCCAAAAAAGGTGCAGAAATTCTGCCCTAGTTTGATCGCAACCACAGAATGTTCCCCTGATGAAGCAACCCTTTCAAACTAGAAAATAAGTGTCTGGAGAATCATTAGGTCAGGATAACGGGGTACAGGGTGTGAATCGCTGCCCGCTACTGAAGAGAATATATCAGCTCTGGCTCACTTCTCAGTTTGTGTATGACTTTCCTCTCCTGGCTGATCTAGGCATGCTACACTTTTAGGTATGGGATAGTCTTGTGTGTGTGTGTATCTGAGCATGTGCACCACTATCCTCTACAGGATAACATGAACCAGATTCAGATGGGAGTTTAAGTGCCCCTCTGATGTGAATTGCATGCTGACAGAATAGAGAAAGGTGCAAATGACACCTGCTCAGATTGCCTTTGGTTCACTTAGACTCACCTCCTAATTCAGCCTGATATGTAAGACCTATTGGTATTAACATCAAATATAAAGTTCCCTCTCTCCTGTCAGAGACAGTGAAGCTGCTCTTTTATCTCCTCAGCTAAAGGCCTGGGTTTCTAGAGGAGAAAGTGCTGATGTTTGATTCCCCGATGACATGTGTGTGATGAACATGACCACTGTGTAGAGACATGGCCGGGGATTATTGCACTGGTAATGAAGCCTATCTTGCAAACTTCTGGGAGAACCCTTTAACAGAAAGAGAAGACACTGTCATCACAACTAGCTACAGATCAATCAAACTACCGTATGCAACGAAATAATTAGTACACAGATTGGAAACCAGCCATGAAATGGGGAAAACCCCGAGAACCAATAACAGACCCCCTAGGATCCTACATACACTTAAAATCATATTAAATCCATAAATGTTACATAATCTGCCATATGTAACAAAGCAACTATGTTCTGCCAGAGGGCATAATAGAGAATATGAGAGTACTGCTTAGCCTGCCCAGTGTGCATTGCATTGGGTCTGGTTCAGGCAACTTTGGGGCCATCTGCAAAGCCATTTGACTGGGCTCCCGGCTGCAAAGCTCAAGCTTCAGAGTACAGTATTACCCTCCTTCTGCATGCCAGAAATTCCTATGCCATGCCAGCTGGAGCGGGTACTCAGCTCCATCAGAGTGGAACAAGTTAACAGAGAACTGGTGTATGTTTGTGAAGGGAGTATAGGGAACAGTGATGTGCCTAGGCAGGGCTGCAAAGGGGGAGAAATCTTGAGCCTACAGGACGCCCAGAGAGCTCGGTTAGCATGAAGCCATTTGCACTCCACAACACATGGCTCTGGAGCATCAGCTGTAAAGCTCACACCAGAAGTTCAGCCTGTCCCTGGAGAAGGGGGGAACCAATGACCCAGAGGCGAACTGCAGCGGCAGGTTTTGGCAGCACTGTCTGAACTGGCCCTAAGAGGCTGTGTTTATCTAACACAAACCCCGATGGGAGATATTACTTTATGAAATATTTATTGTAGATAATTACACCCTTAGATTACCCAACACAATCCAATTGGTTGATACAGGGTCATGTGACCTCAAATCATTTAGTACTATTGCTATCGCCCCCCTAGCTGGCCAATGGACTATTGACCTGCATTGGCTGAGACTGTCACATGTCCCTGTGACATACAGCAACAGATCCTTAGCACATGGCAACTCTGATGCCATAGCACAGTTAGGGCAAAAAGACCCTTTTATCTGAGATATCTAAGCATGTTGCTGTTGTTAACCCTTTCTAGCTCGGTAACAGTTAGCATTTACATTTATACCTTTTTATCGCTTTTTCCCCCCCCCGCCTGCACAACCTGAGTGTTGCTACTATTATGCCTGTACTCTCTTGGTTTGGAAACTGGGTGCAGACATATATTGCATGATGGGACTAAATTTCCAATCCCCGTTGTCCAATGGGAGCCAATCTGATCTGACAGCATAGATCTCTCCCTCTCCCTGAAATCACCATGGAACTACATGCTGATGCAGGAATTCCAAACCAATATCTGAGCTGACTTGAGACCAGGTGTTGCCTTTTCCATTCCAACCCTTCCTAGGTTTTTTTAGGGCGTGCTGATCCCTCCAACCTAACCATGAAGAATCTGTTTTACAGGAAAACATGGATTTCCTGCATGCTCCCAAGAGGTTACTCACAAACAACAGGTTTTAATATACCTATCTCATAGAACTGGAAGGGACCTTGAAAGGTCATCGAGTCCAGTCCCCTGCCTTCACTAGCAGGACCAAGTACTGTCCCTGACAGGTGTTGTTTTTTTTGCCACAGATCCCTAGATGGCCCCCTCAAGGATTAAACTCACAACCCTGGGTTTAGCAGGCCAATGCTCAAACCACTGAGCTATCCCTCCCCCTCTGTGGAAGAGGGAGACCCCATGTACACTTGGTGGCAGGAACCAGAGGCAGGTTGGTTGGCATTGTCACACAAGTAGCTGAAAGCAGCATGCAAGAGGTGGTTCCCCTGGGAGTGCTTTGTACGTACATTGCAGCCCAAAACACCCTGCTGCTTCAACTCACGCCGCCTCCCCCCATTTTCCTATGTTCCAGCCCCATTGGGTGCTCTCTGCCACATGTGATAACTTAGGCTGCTGAGCTGCCTCCCTGACCTTACTCCTAAAGCCCAGAACGGAGAGGTCATCTCTCGAGCACTGTACACACCCCAGGGCTCTCTCTGGACTCAGCCTCTTCCACTTTCTCTTTGCTCCATTATGCTGCTTTCAATAAAGCAGCTTACTGTGGCTTGCTTGTTACATATATACAGCCTGTGCAGTGTTTGAAAATTATACTCGTCTGAGATCTAGGACTTGCTAGCTTCAGTCACGGGTCAGTACCTACAAAACACTGCTAATATGAGGAACCAGAGGAAGTTTTAAAGGCCTGATGCTCAAACCACCAAAACTAAAAAACGAATTTTGTGTAAGCTGTGGAAATTCGGGAATCTTTACTCTCCAGTGACATAGAGCATTCATTTCTAGTTCTGAAGGGACATATCAGACCTTACTAGCACAATATTCTGTTGTTCCTCTTGTTTCTTTCCCAACGTCAACTTCTCTGTTTCAGTTTGAGCACAACTGGAGCTAGAAGTCAATACTCTGCCCTCAGAAAGCTTAGAAAGCAAACTTGAAAAGTATATACCAGGATGATGAGCAGACCATAAATACCACCACCGATAGTTATAAAACAAACAACGTTACAAATTCAGGATACATCAGCTGCTAAATTCATGTTGCAGCTAAAATGAAAAAAGGAAAGATACTAATCAGAATGAGATAAATCTAGGGGCAAATATCTCGTGACTTTCCACAGCTAGAGATTGGTTGCTGGAGCATTACAAATGCTTTCCTTACCAATAAAGAAAATCATCCAGATTAGCCCAAATGCTCATGTAATAGGGTGACATAACTCTGGTGTTGATCCACCCCAGAGGCAGAGGACAGAGCCTTGCATAAAGCTGCGGAGGTCTTGCTGCCATGCTATGGCAGCAGTAGCACATTATAGTGGAGGGGAGGTGGTTTTCTGGGGAGAGAGGACTGGGGAGCCAAGACAGAAGCTCTTGGAGAGAAACCCAAGGCACAGCCAAGCTTGGACTGAGGTTTATGAAGTGTTACTGTTTTTGAGTTACCAACAGAGCCATAGCACAGGAAGGGGGTGAGTTTGAGCACTAACTCAGGGTCCATGTGCTCTGTTGAAGATGGGGTGGGGACTCCAGCTGGTGCCAGAAGTCAGATTTGTCAGTAACCCTGTGACAAAGGAGGAAAATGGAATTCCTGAAAAGGCTGGTGGAACAATATTTACAGCAGAGCAGACTGCCATTCTCCAGCAGCAGCAAGCAGGCAAGGCTATAACCCACTAGACCTTGCGGCAATTTATAAAGAAGAAGCAAGCCCTACTTGCAGTTCAACAGGATGGGCAGCAACAGTTCAAAAACCAGCTGATTCAGAAACTTATTAATCTGGTAGCACTTCCTAGGCTGCCAGTAAGTCCCAGCCCTTCCCTGTCCACGCTGTGATCAGAAGCTGTCCCACAAGCAGGTAGCTCCTGCAGATCAGTGGGCCTGGCTTATTGGTTTAGTACCTTTTCTGATGGCAGAGGCACAAACTGCATTCCAGTCCCTCAGTGAAAATGAAGGCCATGAAAGTAGCTATCTTGGACCAGCTGAGGGTGTTGGGAGAAGTATTCCAGTGATGGTTTGGAGGTCAGCCCTTGGCTCCCCGGAATGTGGCTGCCCACCTTCACCTTGATTTACTAGATAACTTGTCTCAAATCCAAGACCTTCACAGGAGGGGAACTAATGGCCTTCATAATATGGAGCAGTACACAGAAAGTCTCCCTGGGAGGGTGCAGACTGGGGTGCACTGGCACTGTCCTGCCACACTGGTGGAGGCTGTACAGCAAAGGGAGGAATATCTGGTGATGGAGCCACTGACGATGTCATCATGGCCATAGCTGCATTCTAAATCGGAGGGACACTCCATTAGACAGGCAGAGGAGTGATCAAAAAACATTCATGGACAAGAGAAGAAGCCAAAAATAGACCCTGGTCCCAAATTCATGGGGAAATCACCAGCTCCTCCTTTTGTGTCTTTCTTGTGTGGAAAAACTGAGGTGCAAGAAGAAATTTTGCTCCAATAATAATTGTGACTAAGGAGAGATATGGGTCTGGTTGAAGACTCAGAGACCAAGAAGTGTACTGTGCCCAGGCAGCTAGAAAGTGGAGACTGTGTCCAGCCTAGTAGACTTGGGACACACCCACATATTAGTATGGGAATGTTAAGTTAGAGATGAGCTGCTACAGATGCCAAAACTTATTCTGGTAACCTATGTCCGTGAGGATTCCTGGACTTATCCTCGGGTTGCAATCTTCCAGTGAGCAAGGGGAAATGTATGCCAACTCCACATGGGAGGAGGGTCAGGCTCATTACCTGGTGAGGGAAGAGACTGAGAGCACTTCCCACCATCCTAGATTCCAAAGTTTGGTCATGGACCTAACCCTGTGCTGTAGCCTTGGAAAAGCTGTAGGCAGCAAGGAGACCAGGTCTCCTAGGAGTTATATGATACTTTAGGAGCTGAGGCCCAGACCCACTGAATCCCAAGTGGGTCGCACAGGGAAAAAAGCAGGTAGGTGTTGATTGGTGGGGAGGAAAAGGGATGTACCAGGCTCTCCAGCTGACACCCCCTCCCACCACTGCCAGTAGGTGTTAGAATCCTGTGTACAGCTGCGGAAGCACTGCTGACTCGTTGTGGCAGGGGCAGCTTGTTAACTTGACCCTGGATATAAGGGAGGCGGGAGTGCTCCTCTGGGAAAGGGACACTAGAGAAGAGACATACAGAAGGTCTTGGAGGGAAACTCTAGGAATAGCCAAGATCAGGGAGGGGGCTTAAGCTGAGATTTACACTGTGTCATAGTTTTGAGTTGCCAATAAAGCCAGACCCCAGGAAGGGCCTGGGTTTGAGTGCTAGCCAAAGGTCTGTGTGCTCTGGTGAGGATGCAGTAGGGACCTATCTTATTTATATCATTGAAAAGGTTAAATTAAATCAAATGGATTCACTTGGTTCCTCTCCCACCCCGTGTAAGGTCTCTAAATCAACCACCTCTGAAGCCAGCCTCCCTCATCCATGCAGTCTGTGATGAGGAGAAGCTGTGCCCTACATAATCATCAGGAAATGTCACAAATGGAGCTGGCGGGGAGAGCACAAAGGAGCTGTGGCGGCCTTTCATCCAAACCAGAGCGGCGAAGAAAGCTAATCCCTGTTCGGGACACAGCGACAGCTTCAGAATTAGACAGACAGAAGAAGATGGGATGGACTGAGTGATTGCTCATTTGCCCACTGCAACTGAAAGGGACTGATCCTGGGGAATATACCCTCCTGAACCACAATTACAGTCCCTGCTCTGTGCTTGACGGGAAAGTAAAAGACCCCAAGGTCCTTGTCCAAATGTCTCAGGGTGAACAGATTCCTTCCCAAACTTAAACCCGGGGGTCAGTTCCACCCCGTGCCTGTGAGCAAGCATTGAAGTGATGAAGTAAAGCTGTCATCAGAAGGAGTGAGAAAAGGCTCAGGGACTGACCTTCTCATCAAATCTCTCAGGGAGAAGATCTCGGGGAAAACCAACTGTATTAATAAAAACCAACTGGAGCCTGATAGGAAGGTAACTCTTCTCTCTTCATCATGGTTTGGAAGGCAGGGACTTATGGAAATACTCCATCTGCGTAAGCACCTCTAGGGGCATTGGCCTCCCTCCTATGAGCTGTGACATGCACACACCTTTGGAGGATTCATGCTTCTCTCAGGGCCCAGCGTGCACTTGGCTTCTCAGATTGCTGAAGGCCATTATTGGAAGACCAGCAAGCCCATGTTACTAGAATCTGCTGTGTACTGGACAAGAACAAAAGAACACTGACACAGATCTTGTCCTCAGGCAGCAAGGGAGCCAGAGAAGTGGAAGGGAAACTCAGGTCACCAGCCCTAATCACATGCACCTATTCTAACCAAGTCACCAGTGTGCTACAGAGAGTGGGGGAGGATGGACATGGAAATTCTCACAATGGGATAAACTGCCTATTCCAGAGGATGGCATCAAGAAAATCCTGGGGAAATTCCTTCCCAAATCATTAAAAGAGGTCGCACTAAATAAACAGCACCCTAGAGTATAATAATCTCCATTACACACGGCCTACTTCTCTACCCTGGGGCACAGCAGTCTAACACTCTTTATTAATTGTACATCGTATGGCCCTTGTTCTCCTGCAGAGCAGAAAAGAGGTGCATTGTCAGAGCTGGGTAGGTGCTCTGGAACTGGGAGAGTAGGGGGCACTATGCCTACCCTACATTTTTTTGTCTGAAACTTTTTTTCTGCCAAAAAATGCAGATTTGGGTTGACAAACATTTTGTGCATTGGTGACAATTTGGGCAAATTGTTTCAGTGTAAAAAAAATAAAGAAAGTGGAAAAATGGAAATAAACCTTTTTGATATTTCCAAAATGTCTCCTTTTGCTTTTAGGGATAAATTCACACACCAAAACAGGGAGGAGGTGGCTGTACCCCCCTCATAACATTTAACCGCTTGGTTACTGCACTCACACGGGATGTGGGAGACCCAAGTTTGAATTCCTGCCCAAGGACTATTCAAGTATTTCACACAAAGTGGAACAATTTCAATGGAAGAGATTGAGAGAGGCCCATCCTGGAATACCTAATAGCCTCGGGGTTAGGGCATTTGCCTTGAAGGGGGAAGGAGGGAGAGACCTGCATTCAAGTGCCTGCTCTAGAGCAGCGATATGAACTGGTAGGTCTACCACATCACAGGGGAGTGCCCAACCACTGGGACAAAGGGCAAACAGGCAGCTTCTCTTCCTCCTCCATTTTGTCACTCTAGCCCAGGGGTAGGCAACCTATGGCACGTGTGCCAAAGGTGGCACACGAGCTGATTTTCAGTGGCACTCACACTGCCCGGGTCCTGGCCACCGGTCTGGGGGGCTCTGCATTTTAATTTAATTTTAATGAAGCTTCTTAAACATTTTTAAAACCTTATTTACTTCACATACAACAATAATTTAGTTATATATTATAGACTTATAGAAAGAGACCTTCTAAAAACGTGAAAATGTATGACTGGCACGCGAAACCTTAAATCAGAGTGAATAAATGAAGACTCGGCACACCACTGCTGAAAGGTTGCCGACCCCTGCTCTAGCCCTTCACTCCATTTGCTTTTATTAAAAAATAGCTGAAACAAAATGTTTCCAACTTTTCCAACTGAATGAACATTCTGAAAAAAGTGGGTTTCGGTATTTAAAAGCAAAAAGAGGGCAAAGCTCAGCAGTGGGGGAGAATACAGGAATCAGAAACTAACTAAGCAAATGAGGAAAGAGCTGAGGAACGGGCAGCTATAGCATGTGGGTGTCCATCTGTTCCTCATTAGCCAGATGTCTTCCACCCACCCCAGGAAGTTCCATTGACTGGGCACTGTCCTGACAAGAAAGGGGGGGCGGGGATACCACCATGGAGCAGACATCCATCTAGCAATAGAAGTCCTGCCACACAGCCTTCCCTCCATTTTCCTTCCAAACTGAACCACACTCCCTTCTCCTAAGCAGATTTTAAATAGTTACATCTTCACAGAGTTTCTTGCTTTATAATCACCGTGTGATTGACCCAGCTGTGTAAATGACATGTCATTACAGCCTTATATACCACAGTGCAGTGTTTACTTCCTGTTAGTGTGCCATCACTTCCTCCAACAACCCGATGTTTAACTAGGGGAGCTTGAATTTTTGGTTCAGAGTTATTCGTCACTTGCTAAACTTCACCATATTAAGAGCCAGAGTGTTCTTGGATTCACACCACCACCCCAAGAGCAGAGGGGAGGACTTTACAGCGGATTCAACCCACGAAAGTTTATCCAGAAGGGCAGAAAAAATTACAAAAACTTTGTTCGCCATTGCGAACCAAGGATTGTTTATAATAAAACCACACTCAAACTGTCCACCTTCCAAGAGTGTATTTCATGTGCGTATTTGTGAGGTGGAGTTTTGTCTGGTAGCTTAAACTTGACACCAGAAGCCTCCCCCTGCCTCCTATGTTTCTGATAGACCCCCAGCCCTCTATTCTTCAGCACCTAAGTCAAGCTTTCACAGTTCTTCAGAAACTGGAGTAAGCGAATGGAACATTAACTAAGCCACAACATCTGCTGACAGTATAGTCTTCATATTTCCTTTCTTTAAATTTGCATGTTACACTGTACTCCAGGATCCTATACCCCCCTTGTTTCCTTGCCTCTGTGCCAGAATAGAATCCAGTCTGTGTCTTCGCCCCACCCTTCCCCACTACCAACACCACTCCGAAAGAGTTGGAGCTGGTAGAAGAATTTCAGGCAGACAAGTGCTGGCCTCTAAAAGTAGCATAAGTTCCAGTGGGCAATGCTAGCCAAGTAGCCAACAACTACTAGTGTAGTAATGGGGCTACAGGTCGCTTCCCTGGGCACTATAGCTGTTAGACCTACACTATGACTAGAATAGTGTTTGGACTGGCATGGTTCATAGTCCTATATGGCTCTTTTCCAGGTGTGGAGCTTTTGATCACTTGGTCCTGACGCTGCTCAGTCATATTCTGTTCAGTCATATTCAGTAGGTGCCTTTTTAGCTCTACAGCTGACAATGGAAACGATCTGGGATATGCTTGAGAACTAAAGGCACCCACTGTGCATGAATGAGTAGAATGAGAAGACATGCAGACAGAGAGAGAAATTACATAGACAAGGGACCAGGTGGGTTGTTGGTTCAGTGTGTGGGAGAAAGAGAGCGGTGATCGGAGATGCCAAATCCTGTCTTCATCTAAGCTGTGCAATGCACCTAGAGCCAGACCTTTGTGGCAGGATAATCTTGATGCCCTTTTGTGTCTTGCTGGTGCAGCAGAAGATCACACGTGGAAGCCTCCTTATGAAGTTCACTACTCCTGTGGGAAGAGCGAGGTGGAAAATTGGGCCTAACATTTCATGCAAAGGAACACGTCTGGTAACTGTTCTTACCAGACACTGCAGAAAAGACAAGCTGAGTCACCGAAGAGTGGTGTAGTTTTGTGTTGCCAGTCAAGCCAACCCCCCCAATTCACCCTGGCACTGTCACCCATTTATCCTGGCAATACCTGCAAGCCAAATCCTGCTCACATCACAAAGGCCAAACGAGAGCTACTGGATCAGATCCTCAATTGGTGTAAACAGGAGTAGCTCTAGTAAAGTCCCCAGCATTACACTTGTGACGGGTTGGGTCACAGAAACTCCCTCAAGACTGTCACTAGATGTGCTGGGATACCACTGAGAACAAACCCCTCCTGTCAGAAAAGGCTTCCGTCCACTCCTGTCTTGCTGAGCTAGACACACCAGTCGGCTCCAACACAGACCAAGAGGTTGCCCCCCGCACCCACGCAGTTCACAGAAACTAAGATTCACTTAGCCCAGGGGCTTCTCAGTTAACAGGGACTTTCCCAGCACCCAGTATTCCGTCTTTCTGGGAACCTAAACCCCGAATAAATCCGTTTTACTCTGTATAAAGCTTATACAGGGTAAACTCATAAATTGTCTGCCCTCTATAACACTGATAGAGAGAGATGCACAGCTGTTTCTCCCCCAGGTATTAATTACTTACTCTGGGTTAATTAATAAGCAAAAGAGATTTTATTAAGTATAAAAAGTAGGATTTAAGTGGTTTTAAGTAATAACAGACAGAACAAAGTAAGTTACCAAGCAAAATAAAACAAAACACACAAGTCTAAGCCTAAAACATTTAAGAAACTGAATACAGGTAAATCTCACCCTCAGAGATGTTCCAATAAGCTTCTTTCACAGACTAGACTCCTTTCTAGTCTGGGCCCAATCCTTTCCCCGGTACAGTCCTTGTTCCAGCTCAGGTGGTAGCTAGGGAATTTCTCATGACTGCAGCCCCTTTGTTCTGTTCCACTCCCTTTTATAGCTTTGGCACAAGGTGGGAACCCTTTGTCTCTCTGGGTTCCCACCCCTCTTTCTAAATGGAAAAGCACCAGGTTTAAGATGGATTCCAGTCTTAGGTGACATGGTCACAGGTCACTGTAAGACCTCATTCTTCATTACCCACAGATTGGCCCCCACATCCACAAGGCGGCTTGCAGGTAAATAAACCATCTACAGCCAATTGTCCTAGTCAATGGGAGCCATCAAGATTCTAAACCACCATTAATGGCCCACACTTTGCATAATTACAATAGGACCTCAGAGTTAACTTCATATTTATAGTTTTAGATACAAGATAGGATGATCACACTCAGTAGATTATAAGCTTTGTAATGATACCTTACAAGAGACCTTTTGCATAAAGCATATTCCAGTTACATTATATTTACACTTCTAACCATATTTCCATAAACATATGGAGTGCAACGTCACAACACACATTTATGCTAGCTGAGGATCTGACCCATTCTGTCAATTGCAGGCTTAACTTCTCTGCTAGTGCTAGAAAACCCCACTACCGTAGACTTCAAGGGGAAGGATTCTCTCTCTCTTTCTCCCTTTTCTTTTTGGCTTCTTCTAATGTGAAGTGTTTGGTGTTTTTGTTACAAGACATAAAATCTTTTCCCAGCCCCAAATATGTCTGAATTTGCAGGAAGAACAATACCCCAGTGTCCTCTCTTCCCCCTTTGGTTCTTGCAACCTCTGAGTATCAAACAGTCTTTGCTTTGGAGAGCAAAAAGATAATGAATGACTTAAAATAGCTCTGCTGAAGAAAATGTGGGTTTGATTTGAATCGCAGAGGGAATAACTTCTTTCTGGCTGTTTCCTAGAGAAGGCCAGCAGTATCTGCTGTGGCTCCTACAGAGTCCTTCTATGTTCAGACAATCTAGGCGCCTGCAAGAAGTACTGTAAAACCCAAATGAGATCTAATAAGCGAATGTGATCCATGACATTCCTGTAGCACTTTATAGATGATCTATATACATCTCATATATCGTGTTGATAGGCAGGCAATACATTGATAAACTGCAGAACCAGGTGACATAATGCAGCATAGCATGCTAGGAAGGCTGGTGCACTGATCAGGGTGTTAGCTTGAGACTTGGGCAACCTGGGTTCAAGTCCTTGTTCTATCACCGGTTTCCTGTGTGACCCTGTGTAAGTCACTTTTAGTCTCTCTGTGACACGTCTATAAGACGAGGCTGATAAAACTTCCCTATCTCAGAGTGGTAAATAACTAAAAATGGTGAGGTGCGCAGATACCATGGTTAGGAGGGCCATATAAGAAGATGGCTTTATGAGCATGAGTGGCAGGCAGCTGCAGCATTCACAGAGATAATTAGCTAAAACATTTTCAATGAAATTTGTGATGACAAATGGGCCATTTATTTCAGAAAATCATATTTCAGTCTTTGTTTTTCCTTGTTCTGACCAGGTGTATTAGAGGGATCATCCTGATTGGTGCCAGTGAAACCTTTATTACTCCTCCCTCCCCCCTCGTCATTCTCTATTCATGTGTTTTGCAGGAAAAAAACCCTGTTTTATCAGAGTTTTAAGAATGCTATTGGAACTCTTTTTGTATCCCTCCAACAGTAAAACTAGGTATCTTAGTTCCTCTGAATCCAACCATACAGGCTTCAGAGAAAGCCATAAATACCTCTAAAAGTGACGTAACCTCACTTTCATATACATATAAATGTCACAATTTTAAATTCCATCATCTTAAGTGAGTGCTGGGTCCTATGAGGAAACTAGGAACCTCCAGCCTCTCAATGGTATAAAGCACCAGACCCTAATTGTCAGGTGTGGCTGAGCTGTACTTGGAACAGGACTAATGGTGTGGTGGTTTAAAGGTAGCTTTATGCTGCCTTTGTGTTTTTCTGATCATTGGAAAAGCAGGGGCTAGTTTGGTCCATAGTGCAACTTAGAGTAACCACGGGGCTGCTATAAATTGTGCCAGGTTACTCATGGCCCGAACAAGCTGTTGTAGCTGCTGGGGATCGTTGTAGAACTATGGCACTCTGGCAACACTCTTCCCTTGCTCATGTCTCCTAAACTAGGGGAAGCCAAGTGAGTGTGGTTATGCAGCTCTATGCCACCCAGGAATTCCCCTACACCACGGCAATCTCCAGGTAGCCAGGTAAACTAGCAATGTGGAGCAGCCTTATCAGGGGACAGATTCTGGGCCTCTGTTTTTAACTCTGTGGAGTCACATGGCAATGTAATGAACTTTAAACTCATGCCCTTTTTAGTTATAAGAAGGTCACTGGTCCAGGACTATATTTTCAAGTTTAATTTGTGTGTGTGTGTGTGTGTGTGGGTGGGTGGGGGTTTTGGGGGTGGGGACAAATTTACTCTTTGAAGAGGAAGGAGAAAATATCTCTCTGGATAGTTAAGGTTCTTTTTAAAATGGTGGCTATTTGACGTTGCCTAGGGATTTAGAGTATTCGAATGAGAGATGTAGTGAGTGAGCGGGCAGAGGCCAGATGAAACAGTCAAAGGTGCATGATAACTTAATTTCTCACATTGCTGTTCAGTCAGCACACAGCTACATAATTTATCACATGGATATCATCTTCATGTGTGTGATGCACACACAGCGGATGCCCTGAGGACCATGCTGTTTCCTACATTTATCATTATTTAGAGTACTGATAGGATTCGCTATATGTAGAATGGAGAATTACCACAAAAACAGCAGCAGCTATTTAAACGATTAAATGAGGTAAATGCACATTTGTGAGGGTACGCAAGAGACATAGAGCCACACATCCCTGAAAAGCTACCGCATCCAGGGTAGGAAGCAGCAGCCGGTTTGAGCTAGACATGCTACACAACATACCATTATCATTATCCCCTTGAGATAGTCCAACAAAATTCCTGACATTTTCAGTTCAACCCTGAAGAAGTAGTATCTCAGGGGAATATGAATAGACCATCTAGATAACCTAGCATGACCAAATGACCCAGCATAAACCAAGACATGACACAACAGTACCTGATATAATCAGGCTAAAATTACCAGTATAACCCAGCGTGACTCATTAGAATGACCCCGTGACAACGATTATTGCCTATGATACAGAGTTAATCATTCTCACCAGAGGATGCCGAATGACGCAGCAGAGTGTTGCTCACTATAGCTTTATTGAACTGCCCCTCTGTGATTGGCTTCTAGAAGACACCCATTAAGTGATTCAGCCAATTAGAGAGCAGCTAATCCACCAAAGTGTAATTAAATAATCTCTATTTTATTGTAGCATTTTCTGTCAACCCATTTACATTTTTCCGCTGCACTCATCACCTTGGTGTATGAGCACATCATTCTTGGTAGATTGGCTGCTCTTTGGTGGGCTGCAGTTTTATTAGAACATAGTTTTTCCTAGTTTCCTTGATTTTTTTTTATCAGGAAATAAATGTTCTATCATCCAGTAACTGGGCTGGCTGAGTACAGGTTGGGTGTTCTCAGTTATAATTTAAGTTGACACTTTTAAGAGAGCTCTCTGATAAGACAACAATTGTAACAGTGTTGTGTGAGGTTATAGGGATGTATATGTTTGTAATGTTCTGCAGAACATAGGACAGACAAGCCCCACTCAAAAAATTGTCATGAGACAATTTGGCAACGCCCCCATTAGAATCCCACAGATATTAACGTAAACCAGCTGATACTCAAATTTAGGGCCAAATCCTCTGGTTCACTTCAGTTGCTCTGGGCCACTTGGTGGCACAAAGCAGCCATAAAACTGGTATAACTAGCCACTTGAGGATTCCTCCAGTATGGGGGAATCCCTAAATGGCATAAGCCATCCTAGCAGCTCCCTGTGCCACCCCCCACTGCAGAGGAGGTGGTCAAGGAAAAGGGAAAAACAATGCTCCCTTGGCCACCAGAATGGTTCCTTGGTGCCCATAGGCAGCTAGGTTACCCCCCAGCCAACTTCAGGATCACAGGAACGTAAAGGTAGTTTAAAGCCATTTCTGCTCCCCCTTTTTGGTCCTGGATCAAGTGCAACTCTGCTAGACCAGAGTCCATACGGTGAAGGAACTCAGCAAACTAACAGGATCTGTTGTGAACAAACCTATCTCAATCCCACAATTCCAACCCATACACCTGATCTAGTTACTCCTCCAGCCACTCCCGACACTCCCTTCCCAAATTCTGCTACCTTTCCTTCCATGCCCCACTACTCTGCTCATCCATCCTCTCACATATAACCTAAACCTCCCTTTATCCCCATGGCCTTGCCCATTTTCTGCCCTTGTGCTTTCTTTAACCCAATCCTAATCCCCCATCATTCCTGCTCCTATGTGCTCTAATCCTAATTTCCCCATCATCCTCTCCCTGCCACACACCCAAACTAACTCCCTCCCTCATTCTCATACACCCCCACACACATCTGAACCAACTCCTCTTTGATCTCACCCTCTTCTCCTATATATACCCAACCCAGTTCTTAAGACCTAGGTTAGTGTGGCCTCAGCCAGTAACTCATGAAAAGTTGATGAGTGACCCAGGCACCGCAAATCAGTAGTCTGGGAAAAGGAGATATTACAATATTCTTAAATTAGGTCCTGAAAAGAACAGGAGGTCCCATCCTGTTAACAAGTGGAAGATCAAGGGTCGGTCCAGGGAGTGCTGGCAGATAGAAAAAGTCACAACATTGAAAGCAAAGTTCCCTGTTGATCACCTATCAAGTGTTTATCACTCTCCCAATGATTACCAACCAAGACATTCTCACTTTATAGTTCAGTTCATAAAACACAAGCAGTGCCTTTCGCTGTTCCTTCCAAATGGCTGACCTGATGCTCCATTGCGGCCTATTTTTAGTATTTCTGATGAGTACATTACTTGGGAAAAGCTACTGCAGTGGAGGCCCAGTTCCTCACGCCGAGTCCAGAGGAAGAGCAGGGCTGGAACCCACGGCCCATTCTCTGGGTGAATGCAGCACCCTCCCTGATGGAACGATGTGATGGAATCTCCATGAGGGGTTCACCCTGGGGATTTCCTCTCCTTGAGCCCCTTCCCATGGATTTATCACTGGAGAGGGGCCAACTGGCTCATGAGTCTAATTCCACCCTTTCCTCCAGGAAACAATGATGTCAGTGCCGTGGCATCAAGAGCCACGGCAGATCCAGCATGCTCAATGAGAATGAGCAAGGAGACCCAGAATAACCGACATCGTGAACAGCTGAACAGGCGGCTATGTCCAGCTCAGAGTTTTGTTTCTTGTCACAGAAAAGCATTTCTTTGCCAGTAACTCCTGCACTGTTTAGTTTTCATAAACTGAATGAGTTTACACTGGTCAATCGTGCTGTATTGACAGCCCTAGAGACTGCAGTTCTCTATTTATCCCCAGAGCAGCAACAGCCTGGGCAGCAGCACTGTAGCGCGGCCTCTCCAATGAGCCTCGGCCCTGACCTGGAGGGACAATATCTAGAGGCGATATGGGAGCCTGGGCTCTATGGCTCATTCAGTCCTTGGCCTCTCTCTGCTGAGACGGCAAATGAGAGATCCAGTTGTGATGGTGGATTAACATCCCATGGGGCCCAATTTTCCAAGTGCTCAGCACTCACAAGTGGGGACAGATTTTCAAAAGCGCTTGGCTTCCTTTTAGGCTCCTAACTAAGAGACCTGCCCATTAGGAACTAAAATGAGATCAGTCAATTCATTTCACACAGGCACCAAACAGCTGTCAAATGGGAACAACTTTAAACACAATCAATCTTGGGAAAGGGATCAGAGAGTAACTAGTGACCTATGATTATTTTCTCAGATTTAAGGTAGGAAAAGACTCTGCATCTCATTCTCCACTACCCCACAGGAGGAGGGGTAGTCAGCTGTAGTTGAAATACTCTTTTTATTGATGTAGAAAACAACAGTGTATATAAATATGTATATGGTGTCTATCGGAGTTGTACATATGTTGGTTGTATCCTGCTTTGACACCTGTGTATGGTGCTTGTCATCTTAGATTGTAACCTCTTTGGGGTAGGGTCCATGTCTCCCTGTATGTTTGTACAACACCTAGTACAAAGGTGTGCTGACTGCGTCTGGGGCATGATGGCACTGCTGCAATAGAGATAAAAGTAGCAATAATAATGATAATATAATCATGATAATGAGCCCTCTGGTCCTTAAGGAGCAGCACACGAAGGGGAGCATCAAGCTTTGCTTCTCCTGTTTAATTGACACTGCATGATCAAAGTCCTAAGTAGCTGCCACTGAAGTTACATCCCAGTCTCCCAGCATAAAACTATACAGAATTATACCAGAACGAATCAGGGGAGAGCCCAGGCAAGAGGTGGATATGTTTGTATGAAGTTTGCTTACAGGGACATGTATGCAAAAGGAATGATTCGGGGGCAGTTCTATGGCCTGCGTTATACAGGAAGTCAGACTAAATGATCTAGGGGTCCCTTCTGGCCTTGGAATCTATGGATCCTGCAAATGTCCCTGTCCCCCATTTCCCTGTCTGCTCCACTCTGATCTCCTCTCTTTCCTCTCCCTTCACACTCTCCCTCCCCACTTGGAATATTTCTCCTTTACAAAAGGGAAGGGATGAGAAATAAAGAGTTTGCCGCTTTATACTCCAGGTTCTGAGGCTGGGGATGTGTCTGGTAAATGTCCTCTAGGAAAAAGGTAGGACCTAAATATTTTAACTTCAACTCCTGTGATTTACTTTTCCTCCCCGCCACTCTGTCGTCTTTCCTGTTCTTGTAACAGGCACCTAGGGGCAATGACAGCCCCACCCACTAGAGCACGGTCTCCAAAATCCCCTTGCCCATGGCAGACTCCAGGAAGAGGGTAGATCCTGCTGCCTTAGGCATGTTTTATGTGTCTAAATGAGGTGCCTCTCCTCTCCCACACAGTGAACTGGACCTGGGGCACAGCCCCCTTCCCATTGTTTCTCTCTGATCATGGTGTCTTCCTGTCCCATTATGCCACCTGCCTCCTAAAGGGACCGTCACTCTGCCAAGGTTTCCCTCCTGCTGTTTCAGCCAATCCAGCTCTAGAAAAGTCTGATCTACTCAATGGGTTGGCGGTGGGGGGACAATCTCTCCATCTCTGGGCTTGCTTCTCCATACACACAGTGTTCTCGGAAGTTTTGGTTCTCTCGTAACTTTCTCCCCTTGCTGTCCTTGTCATGTGCACCTACTTATAATCACGCTGCACAAAGAAACACACCTGCCCTGTGATCTCACTCCAGCCCCTGAGATTAACTCCTGGAAAACCGTGTCTGTCCTTCCACAATCACACATTCCTGTTGCTACAGGAGCAAAGTGGCAGTTCATACAGTAGAACGGGGAGGGTGCAACGGTCAGGCATGAGGCTATGGCTTAGAAGCCCTGAGTTTAAGTCCCTGCTCCACCACAGACTTCCTGGGTGACCTTGGATGTGTCATTCAATCTCCCTGTGCCTCAGTTCTCCATCTGTAAAATGGGGCTAATAGCATTGCCCTACCTCACAGGGCTGTTGTGAGGAGAAATCCATTAAGAACTGTGAGGTGGTCAGATACTACAGAAATGGAGGCCATAGCAATACCCCAGGTAGACAGAACAAATGGCCCTTCTTTCAGCTTCTCTAATCTTCAAATCCCACACGGATCTATTACATGATCCCGAGCCCCTGATCTCCCAGACACACACCCTCGCTGTCTTTGCCTTCCCTCCGTTTAATCACAGTCTTTACTCTGAACTCTCACTGATCCGGCCTGTGAAATTCCTCTTCATTTAAAGGGATAAATGCTTCCCTCTCCGGAAGACACTGGCAGAGCGAGAGTGGGACTTGGGGGACCGGGATGCTGTTAAACCCCGTCATGTCTGGCAGACATGCAAGTGGCTGGCTCTAGTAGGCTGTTGGGGGAAGAGGTACATCTCTCCATCTCTGACAGTTTGGGGCCAACGTCACAAGTGCCCTAAGCCTGGCTCCCTGGGGCTAATTGTGCAGATACAGCAGGGCCACTGGACAGGTACTTCTATGCCAAGCTGTGCTGTCTCCTCAGAAGCACGAGGGGCTTCTGCAGCTGGCTGGAATAGGGTGCATCAAAGACAGGAGGAGACATGCCTGGGACGGTCCTGTGGCCAGAGCCCCTTGCTCATTCCTGAATTTCCCCCTTTCTCAGGCTGTGTTTCCAGAACAGGGTTTTTTTGTTTTTTTTGGGGGTGTGTGTGTCTTTCCCTCACTCAGCTGCCTCCTCTCCACATCCCTGTGGGCTGAGCCTCAGGTACAGTCCTTGCCCCACACACCCCACTTAGCTGTTTCTGCTGAGAGTAAAAGTCACTTCCCAAAGGCAAGGGAACCTTCCAGTCCCACCATTGCGTCTGCCTTTCAAGGGGGCCATCACCTAATGAGGCGTTGCCAGGCTGTTTTAGCCACTTCCCATTACAATATATCCTCTCGCTAAACCACTCCTCCCGTCCCTAGCTTCTTCCAGTTCTGCCGCCCCTTCTTCTTTCCCCCTTTTCTCTCTCTCTTTGCCCAGGGGGACCATTATTTATACATTCTTTTTGCCAAGATCCCCTGACCTCCAGCATCCCCATTCCAACACCTGTCTTTATGCTGGTGTTGGTGACACCTTAAGGGGCAGAGGCAGCTGCCCGTAGAAGACGGCTGCCTCTCTTTTCCCTGCCACCTTCCCACGCAGCTCTGTACAGAACCCAGCTGAACATTTATCACAGTTCATTCACTCTCCCGCTCAGAAATAAGCATGGAGAAAAAATGTCTCCCACCCTCTCTCTGCTATTGACCTTCAAAAAGCCATGACGGTACTAATGCCCAAACGGTTTCCCCTTGGACTAAGGGAAAAAGTAATGCTCGGGATCTAAATGAAGCAGCGGTAATTATTTCTGACTCACTTCTTAGAACCCACCCATGCTGGGTGCAGTTCTTGGGGGGCGTGTGCACTAGGAAATTAGGGCAATCCTCAGCCCCCAAACCCTCCACCTTAATAGCAGGGCAATCAATTCATTTGCATTTTGGAGGAGGACACCCCCCCAAATACACGCTGTCACCCACTCATTCTAATCAGCTGCATTTGGAGGGTGAACAGGACCCTAGCTCTGACCCCCACCCTAAGAGGACCAAAGGGTTAGAAATGTTGGGTCAAGAGGACCAAAGTTGTATGTGTGTGTGTGAGGAGGGTATGTATCAGAGATGGGGGGGAGAGAGTGGGACAGAGAGAACAAACAGTTAAATTTAAGTTAGATGTGGATTGGTGGTTGTGGTGGTGGGAGTAGAGAAAAGTTGATTCAGAAAAGAAAAAGTCTTAGGCACTGTCTTCAGTCGGAAATAGCCCTGTTTCAACGGCTGGTTCTCAGCAATTGATTTAGCTGCCCTGGGCTCAGCTAGCTGTGGTTTACCCCTGGTTTAGCTGAACTGGTGCTGCCCAGGGTGTGTCCTTGTCTACACTCACAGCTAAACTGTGATCAATCCCAGTGTGGCTAAACTGATAGCGTAAACAAGGCCTTAGAAAGAGAGAGGGTCTCAGAGCAAGTTTAGGCAGAATGAAAATGTGGAGACAAATTGGTAGGAAGGAAACACAGACACTGAAAAAAGGCACATGGGTATGGAGAAGAGAAAGTGAGGAATGGGAAGAGAAAAATGAAAGGACAAAAACCATCCAGGGGCGGTAGCTGGCTAGTGTTATTTTTTTATTTGACAGAGTGTTTGCTTTATACAACATTTTGAATCTTTGATGTATTGGTGGTTTGGCTGCTTCTAGCAAAAACAAACAAATCCCTAGCTTTGGACAGGAAAGAGGTGACACCATGGGCCCAAATCTGCCCCCTTTTGGATACCACAGTCCACAGATCACCCTCATTTTGTGTTTTGAAAAGCTGGAAGGTATCATCAGTACATGGCCTCTGGGTTGTGAGGTTCAGGATAAAGCCCATAATGCTTCTGAGGGGTGTTTGCTTACAGATTTGGTGTGGGGCTGGGGTATGGACTTCAGACAGCATATTCTACTGAAATGGATTCTGACTCCTGCCTCTCCTAAGCTGGGCCCTGTTGTGAAAACCTGACGTGTGAGGGCTCTGTGTGCATGGGGTGGAAAATGAGGGGAGACTGTGCTCTTAAGAGAAAGAGTGTAACAGGAGATGGGGAGGGATGGCAGTGAAGAAGGGAGAATGAAAGACAGAAGGCTCCGAAGGAAGGAAGGAGACAGACAGAATGGTGGAGCGTTCGTGGTCAGAGACTCAAAGCCAGACTGTCCCATCTGCCATTTTGCATATTCTCAAAATCAAGCTGCTGATCTAGTAAAGGAATCTGCGCCTGAGAGAAGCCAGTTTGTTCTAGTCTCCTTCCGAATTCTCTAGACAGGGTGATGGGCATAAAAATAGAAGTAGCTCCCAGAAAGTGGTAGTGGGAGTCCAATTTACTGCTGGTATAAGGGGCTGTGCAACTCCATTGACTTTACTGGTGTTGCAGCCACTTACACCCGCACCGAATTTAACTCTGGGTCCCTAAGTTGTGCTGGAAAGGGAAGGGCACAGAAAGACAGTGGTGGAGATCCCTGTTTCACTCACTAAACACAAGTACTGCATTGTATGAACCTGATTCTCCTGCCACTTGCATCTGGTGTAAAAAGCAATACAACTCCACTAAGTTCAGTGGAGTTACTCCAGAGTTACATCAGGGTAATTGAGAGGAGAATCAGGCCCTTTGCTGTTGGGTATGAAAACAGTACGGCGTTGTACGGCATCGAATGCCAGTTCAGTAATCATTCCCACAGAGGCAAGAGAAAGGAGACAACCTCATTTCTAGTTCAGTCATGATGGCATCAAAGAGGCCCAAAGCCTATTGCTTTCTCTTGCAGCCAGGAGTCTGATAGGAATAATTCTTTGCACGTATCTAGCATCTTCGTTGCTGACTACTCATTTTATTCAATAGGGTACAAAGGAAAAGACTCGCCTTAATTCCATATACTCTCAATTGCCCTCGATCTCTGGATCCTACCCAGGGAAATATGATAAAAATGACCTAGTCTCACTATCAGTTTGTGAAATTAGGGCAATCATTGACAGTAGCAGAAACACAGGCTACTTCAAAGCCTATGGGTGAAATTGAGCAGGGCTAGCTTTTAGAAACATAAGAATTTCCAGACTGGAATAGACCTGTGGCCCACCTAGTCTAGTATCCTGTCTTTGACAGCGAGCAGCACCAATGCTTCAGAGAAAGGTGTAAGAACACCACGGCAGGAAAATGTGGCATAATCTCTCCCCATAAAGACCTCATTCTAGTTTCTAACAGTGAGAGATTGGCTTAAAACTTGAAGCAAGAGGTTTTAGATCCCGTGCAAAATGGTTATCATAATTAATTATGACAACTCTGGATATTCCTGTTATCCGCACAAATGTCCATTCACTCATTGAATCTTACAAGATTCTTGGCCTCAACAACTTCCTGTGGCAGTGAGTTCCACAGTCTAATTACACACTGAGTGAAAAAGTATTTCCTGTTATCTGTTTTCATTTTGCTACCTTTCAATTTCATTGCATGGCCCCTTGTTGTGTCACAACAGGGAGAACAGACGCTCCCGACCTACCTTATCTAGACAAATCATTATTTCATGTACTTTAATCATGTCCTCTCTCATCCATCTCCTTTCTAAGGTGAACAATCCCAATCTTTTCAAACTCTCTTCATCTGGGAGTTTTTTTTCATGCCCCTAATAATTTTTGTCACCCTTCTCTAAATCCCATCTAGTTCTGCAATAACCTTAGTGAGATGAGGTGACCAGCACTGCACAGTATTCCAGAGAAGGCCGCCCCATTGATTTATATAAAAGCATTATCATTTCCATATTATTCTCCATCCTGTACTTTACGCATCCTAACATCTCGTTTGCTTTTTTTGCCTGCAACTGCACACTGAGCAGAGGTTTTCACTGAGCTATCTATCATGACTACCCAGTCCCTTTCCTGAGCTGATGCTGTTAATTTAGAACCCTGTAAAGGTGTACGAGTTGTCCCGTTTCTTTCCCCTCAAAATGTGCATTACTTTGCATTTATCCTCATTGAACTTCATTTGTCATCACGTTGTCCTTTCATCTAGCTATTCATTTGGGGCTCAAGCAGCAGCCTGCAGGCTTTGCCCCCACCCCCAAATCCTTTAAATGTCAGTGCTAATCTCAGCTTTCATTTCCTTTCTTGCAAAGAAAACCTCCCCAATATAAACAGATTGCTGGGAATGAATGTTTGCCATGGCACTTCTCCCTGACAGTCACAGATTAGTCACAGCACAACAGTCGCCCAGGGCTGTGGCCACGGCACCCTTTATTTTTTGGTAGGACCCTGGACTAACTCATGTCTGAAGGCTGCCGTGAGCTCCTTCTGGCCCACTGGCTGGCTGCCTGCAGCTGAGCCCGATCCTCTGCCGAGCTGCCAATGAGGCCTCCAGTCACAAAGGGCTGGAGGCAGCAAAGTGGAGGAACTGGCTCAACTGCAGGCAACTATCAGAAGAGAGCAGAAGAAGGGGGGACCCATGTCTCAGACAGCCCCAGTGGCGGCAGCATTCCCCCTGAGGGAAGAAGAGGAGGCAATGGGGGAAGGAGGACAGGAAAGTGTGGACTCTGGCTTCCCCTTCACAACAGCAACAGCTGTCAAATTCCTTAGTGGAGGAAGGGAGGATAGTAAGAGCTGATGAGGGTGAAAGGAAGAGGGAGGGGAGAGGGGAAAAAGAGACAGTTTATAAAGCTGGGGGGAGCTGGGACAATTCAGAAGTGGAAAAGGAGGAACAGATTTCAAAAGGGTTGGGATCCTTCAGTGAGGAGAGATAGAGAAGAGCCAGAGATGGGGGATAATGGAATAGAGGAGAGGAGAGAGGACAGAAAGAGGAGAATGCAGGATCAAAGGGGATGAAGAACAGAGCAAGGAAAGTAAGAGGACAAGATCATGTAACAAGAGAGGGGGCAAGGGGGATGGACAACAGAGAACCGGGAGTGAAGGTGAGAGAAGCAACGAAGGGAAAGAAGAGCTGCTTTTGAAAGAAAGAACAGAAGGGAGATGAAGATGAAAAAGAAAATAAAAAGGGAAAACAATGGAGAGAAACGAGAACAAAATAAAATGGAGATGGCTAGAATGAATCAAAGATGGAGGGAGAGGAAAAAGCTGGGAACAGAGATGTAGAGGTAAGGTCACATACGCAAGGAAAAACCCCTAACTTTGAGGTGAATTTTCTGTAATGTCAGTTCTATGATCCCCCTGACACACCCTAAATCGCTGAACGTTTGGGGGAAGGAAAGGGGTGGGCAGCAGCTGAATTCTCTAGTGAAACACACTTTCTTCTGTGACCCCTTTGGAATGGGTAGGACCTCATGTGTGATGTGCGGGAGCACAGTTCCTGTCAACTAGAGCAATCTGGAGGGCAGAAACGGCACAGAATGGAGGAGTGATGGCTTCCCCCGGGGATGAAAAGGGCATGTTCAGTTGGGAATCTGTTCTTAAAATAGGGGCAGTGATCGGAGATTCTGAAGGGTTCCCTGCTCCCAGGCTTACCATTGCTTTTGGGTTCTGTTTTAGAATAGGGTGGTGTTGATGTAAAACCTCACCAACACCCCTGCCTACTGTCCCCCCTCCCCACTAAAAACTCTGGATTAGACTATACCAAACTAGAATGGGTAAAGGGGTGCACGGAGAAATGCATGGGTTAAAATGGAAACATCAGACAGGAATAGCTCTCTGTATCCCTGGAAAAGAGAACATTTATCGTATCCCCCATGTAATTTCTTTATGCGTTACTGCTGCCATGCTACATCTTTGTGTCCCTCCCACTACATTTCCCACCCACTCCCTTCAACAAGGCAATTCCTGGTGCATTTCAGGACAATATTAACTCATTGCTCCCTCTCTCTCTGTAGGAGGATTCATATTTTCTCTTTTAGAGCTATTTAGAAGTCAGTTCCCAGCCGTTCACCATTGCAGATGAGCACTAACCTGTCATAGCTCACAAATGAAATGAGTTTGCTGGTCTCAGCCTGTTGGATATTCACCCACATCATAAAAGCTCTGCACAACTTGCCATGATTTACAGACAGCTATGAATTAAGTCTAGAGGAGGACCAAAACCACCAAAGCTTCAGGGCTCCATAGGCAAACTTCCTGTCTGCTGTCCCTCACACTAATTAAATGTGATCTTTCCTTCACTTTTGAGTCCTTGATCTTTTTCACAATGAAGAAGCAGCCAGCCAGCCCAGATCCTCCCTCCCGTTAGCAGGTGGAAAGCCAGCAACAATCAGCTATGCGCTGGGCCATCGCCTGCTGCTCTGACTCAGGCTCAGCACTGCATCTAGGCCTCCTGTGATCCTGGACCTTGAAGGTACAAGGACCCTGAGTTAATTTGTTGCTGTTTACAACATGTGCTCAGAGGAGGTCCAGAAGTAGAACAGCAAGGGGTACTACTAGTCAGAACTGGGGGGCACTGGCAAAGCTGTATGAGCCAAGGACTAGAGTAACAGGCAGTTCTGCAGGGCTGAACTGAGGTGCATTGGCAGAGCTGTGGGGGGCGGTACTGGGACCAGACCCAGAACAGGAGATTGAGGAGCTGATCATGATCAAGGTACAATGACAAAGCTGCGAGGTGGCACAGGACTGAAACAACAGGGGGTCTACACAGGTCAAGGATGAGGTACGTTGCCAGAACTGTGTGGAGAAAGTTTATCCAATGTCTGCCTGCACCCTGCTTTATTTTGCTGTCAGCCCTTCCTTTTCACGAATGCTGAAATTGCACTAAACTCCTATGCACTGTTCAGATATAACAAGCTGGAAAGAGAAACAGATCAGCTCATTAATTTTCCTCAGGAAGGGTCTCTAGGCGGGAATTATTTTCTGCACCAACATCCATTCAATTACTTGTCTTCACACCAGTGAGATCTACAGGGATGTCTAACCTTGAGCACATCACTCATGCCTTCTCTCACCGGACTATTTTCTCCCTCCTCTCCAGTATAAAAAGCCTCTCAGAGCTGTCCCTTTTCTAATAATAATGACATGACAGAGCCAATAACAATACAGAAATACAAAATACAGTTCATTTCTATTTAAGAACATAAGAGCTGTCAGACTGGGTCAGACCAGGGTCCATCTTACCCAGTATCTGTACTAGAGCTTCAGGGGGACTGCACAGAACAGGGCAATTATGATCCATCCGTCTTCCACTTCTGGCTTCTGATAATCAGAGGCTTAGGGTCGGTCCGAGCATGGGATTACATTGCTGACAATCTTGGCGAATGGCCATTGATAAACCTATTTTCCATGTATTTATCTTGTTCTTTTGTGAATCCAGTTATACTTTTAGCCATATACTCTAGCTTTTTTGCCGCCCCAAGCATGGCAGGCAGGCTGCCTTTGGCGGCATGCCTGCAGGAGGTCCCCGGTCCCGCGGATTTGGCGTACCCGCCGCCGAATTGCCGCCCCCCGCGGCTTGCCGCCCCAGCCATGCGCTTGGAGCGCTGGTGCCTGGAGCCGCCGCTGCTTTTAGCTATCACAACATCCCATGGTGATGAGTTCCACAGGTGAGTTGTACGTTGTGTGAAAAAGTACTTCCTCTGGTTTGTATTAAACCTGCTACCTGTTATTTTCATCAGGTGACCCCCGGTTTTTATATTGTGTGAAAGGGTAAATAACACTTCTCAATTCACTTTTTCTACACCATTCAGGATTTTGTAGGCCTCTATCATATCCCCCCATCCCCCAGTTCTCTCTTTTCTAAGCTGAACAACCCTAATTTTTTAAGTCTCTCCTGATATGGAAGCCATTCCACAACCCTTATCTGAATCTTTTCCAGTTCCACTATATCTTTTTTGAGATGGGGCGATCAGACCTGCACACAGTATTCAAGGTGTGGGTACAGTCTGGATTTATACAGTGGCATTGTGATATTTCTGTCTTATTTTCTAGCTCTTTCCTAATAGTTCTTATCATACTGTTAGCCTTCATAAACTACTGTCTTTCAGTTTTTAAGATTCTATAAGAGGAGATTCAAATTAGTCCCTAGTAATGGAAATCTACAGTTAGACCAGAAGTATCATTCATAATAATAAATATACAAAAGGTTCCATGCAAAGAGGGAAATGGTTTGGAGGATCAGCAACTTTCTTAAAGGCAGAAAAGGTGTAGAGTAGCAGATCCATGGGTGCAGTGAGTTTGCAGATCTGAGCTGTTTGGTGGGTGGGTGAGCAATTAAAAAAGAGTGCCGGTTTTTATATTAAAAGAGCCAGTCTCTGCCCTTTTAAGAAAAACGGCACAAAGATTCTTGAGTGACATGAGAAATTGCTTAGACAGTGCATCTGGATGAGAGAGAGGTACCTGGAGGCAGATCAAAAAACATTGCTAGTTTGGTACTTAACATGAGCAGAGACTACATTTCTCCTCTTACCCTAGTGTAGGACTGGAGCTCATTGGTGGGTTGGAGGAAGAGGGGAAAGGACCCTCTGCCATGAAAAAGCATTGAGATTGGAATCCTTATTCACTTCAGCACAGAAGGTCCTCCAGTATAAGGTTGGAAGTCCACTGTGGGGAACCAAGCTACCGTCTGAAAGAAGTGGAACCCTCACAAAGAAGGAACAGGGGGCCCAGATTTCCAAAAGGGACTCGTGACTTTGAGTGCTTGAATGTATTGGTGCCTAACTTGAGATACCTTAAAGGCACCTGATTTTCAGAAAGTGCCCCTGAAAAGCATGCTCCCCCTTCCCCCAAATAACTAATCACTTTTGGAAATCTTGGCTGAGATACTAAATTTCCCTCTGACTGCAGGAGGGGGACTGGGGAGGTGGATCACTGCAGGGAACAGAATGAGTGGAGAGAGCCAAAAGCATAATGAACATGGAGGCTGACAGGATGGTAACTGGGGCCAGATAAGTACCTGAGAGATAGATGGGGCCAGGGAAGGAGAGAGCTCTACGTGATAACTGAGACTGATTGGTGAAGCAGAAGGAACCCTGAATAGAGGCATCTATCAGGGTGCCCAGCCACACCTGGCCTATATAAAGGTAAATAACTACAAGAATATTTCTAAAAGAAAAACCCAATTTCAAATGATGACTACATTACTCATCCACCACTCTCCAACACCAGCCCAGATTTCACTGGGTCCTTGGAGGACCAAGGCAACCCCCCATTCTAGTGGCCTGGACAGTGTCTTCCTACCAATAGGCCGAGAACAATCATTGACTACTTCCTCAGTTCTTTTCCAGCAGTATAGCTTCTCACACACCAATGGCCCCTCCTCACCTCACAGGCCTGACCCAAAGCCCACTGAAGTTGATGGAAAAACTCCGACCTAATGATGAGTGTGTCTCACTACAGCACACCGCCACCCTGTAGATGTGGGGGATTCCAGGTGGAGGGCCCTCTTTGCCATTTCCATTCATTGTGCACTTCATAGAATCATGAGGTTAGAAAGGACTGCAAGGGGGTCATCTAGCCGAACCCCCAGGTGAGATCTCAGCCTTCTGTCCTCCCAGGTGCCAGGCCACTGGTGAACTCTGTGGGGAAGGGAGGAACGGGTCCTGGCCCCCAAGCAGCCAGCTTTCAAATCGTGAGAGAAGTGTTTCTGATTCTCTCTCCAGAAAGGACTGGGGGGGGGGAGGAGGGAAGCCAACCGCACTAATACAAACCCCAGAGAGATGAGAAGCAAACACAAAGTTGCTTTTCATTTGCAACCATTAGACAGACAGCAGCTTGACAAAGAGATTTGAAATATGGTCAGCTAGGGAAGGGGAATGAAAAGAAATCCAACCCCACAGAAATCCCTGCTGGGAAGGCCCGTGCCAGGGAAGCATGAGGCAATGCTGACTTGTCCCAGCAACAAAGGCCAAGCCCGCTTAGCGTGAATGCCCTAAAATCCCCCCCTGCACACACCCTTGGCCAGCAAGCTGTGCTGCCACGCTAAAACTCCGTCACCAGCCCCCCCCGTCAAAGTTTTAGTGCAAACTCTACCTGGCCTTGCCGCTCGGGAGAGGCCGATTTTAGCAGCTGGGCTAGTTAATTAGCAGCAGAGCAGTAGCTGTGCCCTCCACCCGCCTCCCTCTTTGCCTCCGCATTCCCCCGTAGTGGGATGGGAAGCCTCATCTCCCGCGGAAGGTTCACACGGCTTGGCGGCAGAGCAATTAAACAAAGGGGGGAGCTGGCTATTGCCAGGGGGCGGGGCGGGGCGCTGAGCCCTTCCAGCGCTGGCTGAGGGGGAGAGGGTCCTGCAAGGGCAAGCCAGCTGTCTGTCTGTCTGCATCTCAGGGCTGCTATTCCCAACCCTTGGAGCTCATTCCCGGAGCGAGGGAGAGAGCCCCGGAGCGTGTTAGTGAGGGAGTGCAAGGGGCTGGTGGCTCCTTGGGGGAGGGGGACCGGCTAGCAAGTGTGAAAAATCAGGACACTTTTTCGGGTGGGGGGTAGTTGCCTATACAATACAAAGCCCCTAATAGCCGCAGCTCTGGTCACCCTAGAGGGGGGCGATTATGACCTTTTAATGTAAATATTCCAGCGCTTGGAATCTAGTTGTGGTCCCAGCTGAGGCCATGTCAGTCCCTGTGCCTTTAGGGGCCGGTCCAATGTGGGGGAGAAGGAATGCAACCTCTCCGATTTGTCCCCCCCCCCCGCCCCATTGTAGCCATAGCTACGTGCCTGTGGGTAGACACACAATCGGAATGCACAATATTCCCTACATCAATGTGCTTTCCCCCCTCTTATCTCTCGTCTTCATCTCCCCGCTAGGTCTCCAAGCCCAGGGACACAGCTCACCGAGAGGCTGTTTGCCCCCAAAGCTCCCCTACTCATTTCGCTTTTCTTTTCTTTTTCTGTGAAGGGCTCTTATCAATGTTTAATGAAGTCGCTGTCTCGTTCCCCGATTCGGCTGAAAGCTGCCTGAGAGGCTCTTAATGATGGGGTGGTGGGTTTGGTTTTTGTGCGTGGAAGGTGTGTGTTTAAAACCTCCCCGCTTAATTTACGGATATTGATTTTCTGGCTTGGAGCTAGCATCGAGTATTCAGCAGAGAGCTCCTCTGCAGAATATGTGAAAAGGCAGCGGTTTGGATAGAGAAAGGGCACCAAATGCAGTATGCGTCAAACAGACCATCGCTCAATGAAGTCACTTAGCTATTCAAAACATGTTCAGCCATCACTCAACCGTTTGCACCAAGAACTGGGGAGGAGGGGGTGGGGTGGGGGGTGGGGGACAATTCGCGCTTCTTCCCGGACCACAACCATTTCCAAACAGCCTGCTTTGGTGAGAGACGTTAGGGCAGAACACAGTTTATTCCCTCCCCGCCTCCACCCCACCCCCAAACCTCCAGGGCTGGTTTTAGAAAACCAATTCTGCGGTATCCACTTCCCGTTCCTCCTCATCAGAGCGATCAAGGCTAATTCGGTTAAGGTGGACCCATGGAGACATGGACATACATGCACATTATCTGTGGATGTCCCCACCCCACCCCCAATCGACCCTCCTGCCTAGAGTCTCGTCTTGAACACCGATTTTACGATCCGCGGAAATGCTCTGTGTGTGTGTGTGTGTGTGTCTCCATAAACCAGACATTTGCATCCGTGCCCCTCTCCTTCCAGGACGTAATTTGAAGACCCCCCCCCCTGCACACATACACCAATAGCAATACTAAACAACACAGATTTAAAAGCAAATTGCCGGCTTTCCGCCCCCCCCCCCCACACACACACACACGTCTGAGTCCAGGGGCTGGCTGCATTGCTGGTTCTCCAGTGGCCATCAGACATGTCACTGTATGTGGGAGCTGAGTTGCTGCTCAGTTTCACCACATTATACTTAGGCTGGTTTTCTGTTCAAAGACTTATTTATTTTTAGACTTTGCAGTAACCCTTTAAAGAGAACAAACACTCAGAAGGGGGGAAAAAACCCGCAAAAACAAAACCCACCCCAGCAGCGTGTGGCTGCTCAGAGACATTACGAAATGCTCTTGAACTCTGTTTGAGCTGACTGGAATCATTCGGATTTTCCAAATAAGGCTGCTTAGACAGAACAAGATTGGGGGTTAGGTGTGTCCCCCCCCCCCATAAAGGGAACTTGATATTTACATATGAGGTGTTTTGCCGTTTTTTCTCAGTTCCCAGACTTATGATCATCAAAGCAATTTGCAAAGGAGAGCAATTATTTTACTCTGTTATTATAGCCAACAGTGCACCAGTTATGTAGCATTTCGCTTGCTTTCCCAGGCAATAATGATCCGGAAAGAGGCGGATCACACAATTGCTTTTAACAGGGTCTCTGGATGTTTACACAATGCATAGATTACTCCAATTAGGAGGGTTTTTTTGGAAGGGGGGAAGGGGAAAGGATAAAGGAACAGAGTAGAGAGCATATTTTACCCCTCTTATTGCCTTTCCTTTCCTCAGCAACTAACCCAACCACCCTTGTTCCATGGTGGAAGTGAGAAAATGGTGGAATGTGGAGAGATTTATTTGGGGAGGGGTGAGGAGATCCGGAATCAAATACCTTCCAGGCAGCAGGTTCTCCATAATCCAGAATGGGTCATGACTTCCTCGTTCTTTTTGCTGGTTTCGTTCTCACTGACACTTTTAGTCTTGCAAACCCCTCTGGAGTAAAGCCAGTAGTCGGTCCCCACAGCTATGGTCATCAGGCTGAAGGCAGCGAAAGCACCAACGGTGGTTAAAAGCATCTGAACACCTCTGTCAAAGAGCCCCATAATTCTTCATTATACAAATACCCAACCGCCTTCTGATTCTTGGGGTGTGTGTGTTAATAAAATAATAATTCCACTACTAATATAATGGGTATATATATATAGAGAGAGATATCAAAAAGGGAGGTAAGAAAGCCCACGGAAAACAGTGTAAATTATAAAGACCACACGGGAAGAGGCTTGCCTTTTAAATCAGAAACGTTCCGGTTGTAATATAAAAAAGAAAGAAAAAGAAAAGAAAAATAAAAGAACAAAAAAGACTAAAGCGAGACCCCCCCAAAATGAGATGCCTTAATCCCTTTTTCTAAAATTCTGGTCTCCAGTTTCCATATGTAATGGCTAATTTGGAGATGGCTTCCACAGTGAACAGGGGAGCAGCAGCAGCAGCATCCTCAACACAATCTCTCATTATCTGGACCTAGACAGTTAGAGATTGTAAGAGCAGAGATGCAACCTTCAGGCTTCTTGCTTAGCTCTGCAGCCTGCGCCATGAAAATCCTTTTTCTTCTCAGTTATCTTCCTGGGATTTTTGTGGTTGGCTTTTTGGGGGGTTCAAATTCTTCCTTCCTTTTCGTCCTTTCTTTTTTCCTACCACCAAACCAGACTTCCCAGTATACTGTGAGCCCTTGATTTCAGCGGTACAGGTGCTGAGGTCTTGCCTTCCATGGCTTTCCCCACAGCAGCAGCAGCAGTTGTTGTTGTTGGTAAAGTGGGCAAGGGAGGGGGGGTTTCTCCCAGAGAATCGAGACGGATTTCCCTCCTCCTCTTGGCAAAGCTTCTGAAAATAAGGGAACCGGTGCCTTGCTGCAGGATTTGCTGCCTCTGTCTCTTCCCTTGTTAGTTCCTTTCCCACCTACTGCATTAACGTGGTGGTGCTGATCTGGACAGCTCCCCTGCCCCGATTTCTCCGCGGTGCTGAAGAACAGCTCCTGTGCCTCTTGCCCGGGATGCTAATGGGAAACTGGGGGGCAAGCGCTTCCTCTTCCTATATCCTCTTTCCCCCAGCGTCTACAAATGCGAGTGACCCTGCTCTGCTCGGAGGAGCAGGGAGGGATGGGGAGGGGGTTGATTAGCCTTCCCACTTGTTTCTTCCTGTTTTTACCCCTCTTCTTCCAAACCCTGAAATGATAACTCCCCTAGGCTCCAGGAGCTGAGAGAAAGGCGTAGCTGGATCTCGCTCGCTCGCTCTCAGCCCAGCCTCCTTCGCATTCCAGCTATACGTGCCCAGAGCTCCAAATACAACCCTCACATCACAATTAGACCAGCGCAAAACTTCAATCAGCCGTTTCTCTTCCCGGGAGACGGGGGAAATGTAACGTGGAAGGGTAATTAAAAATTAAATAAAATGTTTGTTTGTTTTTAAAGCACTTGATCTCCATTATTCTGGGGCTGGCTACAAGTTACATAGTGGGGTTTTCCCCCTCTCTCCTCTCATTTCTTTGTCTCTTCCTATCCAATAGTGTATGAATCTCTGGGTGTCTTTCTCGCTTTCCTTGAAATCCCAAATGCTGCTCCAACAAGCAGACATTTTGAAAAGATTAGTAATGAAAAGGGTTTGGTTTTTTTTTTAAAAGAGTTACTGCAAATTGAATTCTCTCCGCTCAAAAAATAATGCTCCGTTCATGTCTACATTTGAAACCGAAAGGAGCGTTGATTGAATCCATTCGAATCAAAGTCGGAATAGTTAATTGTATTTAAAAGTTGTGTCAGACATAACTCGTTAGTACCGAATCCGAAATCATGTATATAACATTCTACATTGCTGACATCAAAGCATGTCATAATCCTCTCCCCCTTCCCGAGCAGTATCATTACACTCGGTTAATTACATTATTCACCTCGCTCGTCATTCTATATGTGTAGCTGTTCTTTCATCTAACACCAGTAAAGAGAAAAATGACTTCATCTAATTCCTGATGCTACAGATTTAATTTCTCTCTGATCAGCTTCATAGTTCAGAGAACAAGAGACCAGAAGGGCTGCTTTGGGTTCACTGTTTTTCTGCCAGAGGGGGGTGCAGGGAAGTTGAATCAGTTGGAGCGTTTGAGACACGTTGCAATTTCATAACTCACTCCCCCCTCCCGCTGAGCTCATGCTTAGAAGACAAACTCTCAGAGGTCTGCTGAACGCTAAAGAGTTTGTAAAAAAAAAAAAGAGTGAATTACAAACCACTTTGCACCAGGTATAAATTCATCTCTAAAGGTTGCCTTCTGCTATCGAATTGACTGACCTACAATAAAACACCCGCTTCTCAGCTTTGCAAGTCCATTACCAAACTGCCTGGTTTTTAGCCTAATTTTCTAGACTAACCATTTCTGCCCACACGGGCAATGGCAGGTTTGCTGTAGTGTGAAGATTGCACATTCGCTCTTCCTTTGTCTTCTGCTTCTTTTTCTTTTTCTTCTTTCCCTCTTAACAGTGTGGCTTCATTGTCCACGACCTCTAATTGTCTTCTTTGTCCCAATAAACACATTTAAACCCAGGAAAGTCTACAAACGACTTTCAGTGCATTAAACAGCCTGGCCAAGCAGGGAAACAAAGTTTATTGACGGGGCAACCACGTGGCTACATTGGGGTATGGGTGGGACCAGGAGACTCCCCCTTTCCCTGCCAAAAAGCTAGGGTCTCGCAGCACAACAAAACCTGTGCAGGGCAAGCTCCTTCGGGCTGGGCAGGAGAACGCCCAAACCCCAGCTCTTCCCAGCCCTACTCCAAGAGTCTTTATGATCCCACCCCGCCCCAATCCTATTTATTCCTGTAAATTGCTAACCCAGCCACTGCAGAGCAGCCCTCGCTGTCTCGCCCCCGAATTCCCACCTGCCCCTGCCCCTCAGAGCACAGAACTGTAACCCAAGACGGAGTAAAATGGCAAATACCCTCAGGAGGTTTTGTTTGTCAACAACTGAATGCTGATGTCTGGCACCGTCGGTAACAGGAGCCATAGCAGCAGCTGCTCTGGTCCGCAGCAGCCGCCGTTCCTGCTGGCGGGACAAGGGGGAGGATCGGAGGACCGAGTGTGGTTTCATGACTACGTTTTGGACCCGTTCGCCTGTCCAGTGAGACCTCCCTCGAGCCTGCCCGGATCAGTCCAGTACCTGACACGCGGCAGGCGCTGTAGCGGTTCCACGCACAGCTGGGCGCAGCGGGCATCTGTCTGGAACACACGTGCTTGATGTGGGATGTGTTGACCAGGGCGTGTTGGGTTTGTTTGCTGGAGGTTGGGAATGACACCGTAAAGCGAAGGAGGCGAGCCAGAGAGTATTCTCTGCTCAGTCCTTAGTCTCAGCGACGGAACTGGTGACCCTGCTCTCCCCCTACTGGGGGGAGGGGAATTGGGGGTTTCTTTCTGCACAAAAGGGGGTTCCCCTGAGCAAAGGGCGTGCTTTGCTGGCTACAGGTGGTACCACTCCCCGGCTGCTTTTTCTGCACTGTCTTCAGCAGGGGATGGATGGGGCTGTTCCCCTCTCCCTTGGTGTTCTCTTGTTCTGTTACTAAATAGATACTGGAAAGGCCAATATCCTCAGAGACCCCTTCCTCCAAGCTCGAGTCCAGGGGAGTGACTAGAATCATACAGGAGAGGGACCCCTCCAGAGAGGCTGCGTCTGCCAGAAAGGGATCTTTGGAGAGGGGCTATAACTGTGAGGAAAGTCCTGGGGGGCTTGAAGCTCCAAGACTAAGACTACTTAAAAGCTAGTGGGATTATCAAAGAGTTTTTTTCCCTTCCCCACAAGATGGTTCCATTACTGTGACAGGGAGAGGTTCTAGGAGAGGGAGGATGGTGGTGGCTCTGACCCATTTCCTCTCTGTCCGTGCATTCATTTTCCATGCCTTTCTCCTCCGGGGATCTCAGCCCATCATGGACTGTTCAGTTACACCCAGAATCCACAATCGCTCTATACAGGAGGTAGGAGAGAACATAGCAGCTAGTTGTACAAAGGGCTCTGAGGCAGGAGCTCTGATGAAGAAAGATTACTAAAGTTAAAGGTGTAGTTTAACATATAATCCCTGGGGCACTCAGATACCACAGGACATGCTCAGAGGAGAAAGTCCTACACACTTAACACACTTAAACCTGCCTTCACCAAACAAAGACACTCCATCAGAGTAGATTGTGTAATGGAACAGGCCATGCAGATACCCTGAGAGAACCTGCTTCAATATGGGGGAAAACCCCACTGATCACACCCCCTATATGTCACTACCATCCCACACTGGAACCTATACAGGGCATCATCAAACAGTTACAACCCGTGCTTGATGGGGACCACATCCTGAAAGAAATCTTTACTGAACCCTCTCTTCTGGCCTTCAAACAACCCCCCAGCCTCTCCAAGCTCATAATCAGAAGTAAGCTCCCCTCAGGCCAGGACACACCAACTCAAAGCAGCACCAGACCCTGCCAGAACAACAGATGCAATATATCTCTACTGATACAATGATCAATACCCTCCACAACACACCTTTCAAGATCCATGGATCCTACGCACGCATATCACAACATGTGCTGTACCTCATCCCGTGCATCAAATGCCCCAACAACGGCTATGTGGGTGAAACCAGCCAATCGCTATGCTCTCAAGTGAACTCACACAGAAAAATGATAAAAGACAAAAAACACCCTATCACCTGTGGAAGAACACTTTTCACAAAGCTATCATTCTATATCTGACGTATCAGTCCTCGTCCTCAAAGGAAACCCACATGCCTTCAAAAAATGAGCTAGGGAACTTAAATTTATAACTATGCTAGACACTAAAAATCATGGTTGCAACACAGATGCTGGTTTTATGACTCATTACAACATTTTGTAACCTAGTAAACCTTCTTTGTCCTATAATTGCAGGGGTGTTAATTGTCTACTTCATTTGAAGTGGTTTCTTGCAACCCCTTATGCTTAACAATCTGTCCCACCTTGTACTTAGCTGTGACAATCTGGCTACCTTTTCCAGATCTGAAGAAGGGCTCAGTGAAGCTTGAAAGCTTGTCTCTTCCACCAAGAGCAGCTGGTCTAATAAGAGACATTACTTCACCCACCTTGTCTCTCTCATATCCTGGGACCAACTTGGTTACAACAACACTGAAAATCCATGGGGATGTGATTCTGGAATATTAGGGAAATTAGGTAAAATTTCAAAAGCACCTAAAATGACTTTGTATCCTAAGTCATATTTTCAAAAATGATAGTCACTTAGGAGCCTTAAATGTCATTGACTTTCAATGAGACTTAAGTGCCTATGTCACTAGGTGCTTTTGAAAATGTAACTTCTGTGCTTTAGAAATGCCGAGCACTTGTAGCTCCAGATGAAGTCAATGGGAGCTGCAGCTGTCAGCACCTCTGCAAATTAGGCTCTCATTACAGAAAGGGGTGGTTTAATGAGGAGCGGGAAAGAGAGTCTGGTGCTATGATTGTTTTCCTAGGGCCCAGTTGTACAACCCTTATTATTTGTATGACAAGCCCTAGCAGACCTACTCATGGACTAGGACCCCATCATGCTAGGTGCTGTACATACAGAACAAAAAGACAGGCCCCGCCCCAAGTAGCTTAGGCCCAGATCCTCAAAGGTATTTAGGTGCCTAACTTCTACTGATTTCAATGGGATCTGGGCCCTGTTCATACAAGTGAGCATTTGACTCCAATGGGACTACTTGGCTAAGTGCTAACCATTGTAAGTGTTGCACAACTGGGACCACAGTATATAACCAGAGGACCAGAAAAAACAACAACAACAAAACAGAACCATCCCCCCCACCCCCAAAACCAAACAAACTCAAAACATAGATTTAAACTGAAACAAGAACAATGCAGTTGAAACAACAGAATTATGTTTCTAATTATATTGATATTAGAAGAATCATAGAAGTCAGAGACAGAAGAGACCTACCGGGTCATCTAGGCAATTCCCTACACCAGCAAAGGATTGTTCCCTTCATTGCATTTTCTAGAGCTTTGACCAGTATAGTTTCAAATTACACAAGCAATAGGAGATCCTTCCCTTGGGAGACTATTCCACAATCTACTAGAGCGCAATCCTGCAGGATGACAAGCACCCTAAATTCCCATGGACTGCAATGGGAATTAAGTGTGCTCGGGACCTAATATAGCTTCTTACCAAGTTTTTCCTGATATTCAGACACAATTTTCCTTCCCCACTATCCTAGTTATATGCCTTTGGACCATTCTGAATAATTCCTCTACCATCCGCAGTGATGTGATAGAGAAATGGAACCATTTACAGCAAAGAGGCAAAGGAAACAAAATCACATAATCACTCAAAATCTTCAATGTACATACAGCTGCTGCTGCTCATACTTTGGCAAGATACAGTGTAGAGTTCATCTTTTATACAAAGAATCATTTTTATACAAAAATGCATTTCAGAATAACAACAGTCGCAGATTTTTATAACAGAGCTACAATAAGATACTACTATATGCTTTAAACAGAACTATGCAATACAACTACAGAGCAATGGGAGAGAAAGTAATAGGCTATGGGAGAAAAAGGAGATCTGAATGCTATTTGAAATGAAATGGAAAGTGATAAAACAGAAAGATATAGGAAATCTGTTTAAGGTGGCAGAAGCAGAAGACAAGAAGGTTCTTGTGCCAGAAGTGATGTGATTTGGGGAGGAGAGAGAAAGGGATCGTACTTTGTCAGTGAAGGATGTGGGGAAGGTGTAAAGAAAGAGATGAAGTGGGCTGAAGCAAGTTCACAGGAGAGCATTAAAAGCAGAGAGTGCAACTCTCAATTAGATTATGAAAGGGATGAGGAGGTGTTTGAGGACTGGGTGATGCAGTGGAGCTTTTTGGTAGGTGTGAGAAGGCAGACTTCTGCATATGCTGGAATCTAAGGATCCGGGGAAGCCATAGAGGGAGGAGTTGCAACAGTCAAAGTTGAGAGGAGATGTAAACTTGGAGTAGTGATGGATCTGAGGCAGTTGTATTCATAGGCAATGTGGAGATGGTAGTAGGCAGCAGCACAGATATAGGAGATGTGGGAAAAGTAGAATTCAGAGTCATGGATGATGCCAAGTGGACAGCGGAGACAAGAGGGAGATCTGAGTTGTGGAAGGGGATGAGTTCTTAAGAGGGCTCCTTTTATCCAAAAGATGCACTGCAGTCTGAGATATTTAGCTGGAGGTTAGGAAAAAAGCCATAAAAGGATATGGGTGAGACAAGCAGAGAGGGTGAACAGAGCAGTTATTAACGGTATCAAAAGCTATCTACAGTCCATAAGTAATAACACTTCATTAATGTCTTTCATCTGAAGATCTCACAGTGTTTTACAACCATCAGTCTCACAACATCTAAATGAGGTTGGGACTGTTATACACATTTTACAAATGAGTGAGCCGAGGAAAGAAAAGTTAAGTGTGCTTTTGCCAAGACCACACAGTGAATCACTGATACAGCTGGGAGAACCCAAGAGTCCTGACTCCCAGCCTCCTTGTCTAACCATAAAAGTGACTGAAGTGATTTAAGATTAAACATACATATAAAAGGCCAAATGTGTCTGTAGTGTAACTCCATGGGCCAATATGACTTGGAAGAAGAAGGTGGGTAGGAAAGAGGTCAAGAATTAAAACTTGTAGGGCTCCATAGAGGAGTGATATTGGTGCAGAAGAAGAGCCATCTCCAGAGGCAGAGGAAAAGGTAATTTGTTAGGAAGGAGTGGAACCATGACAGAGGCAACTAGGTATATGAGCAAAGGAAGGTGGAGTAGATAACCCACTCTCTCACTAGGTTTTCATATGGCCTCCATCACCATAGTATCTAAGTACCCCACACACATTAATGTATTTATGCTCATACCACTCTTACAAAGTATTATTATCCACATTTTGCAGATAGGGGCCTGATGCAAAGCCCATTGAAGTCAATGGGAGTCTTTCCATTGATTTCAGTGGGATTTGGATGAGGTTCTAAGTGACTAGCTCAAGGTCACACAGGAAGTCTGTGGCAGAGCTGGAATTGAAACTAGGAGCATGTCTACACTAGAAATGCTACAGTGGCACAGCTGCAGTGCTGTAGCTGCTCTGTAGTGTAGACAGTGACAGAAAGGGTTCTTCTGTTGCTGTAATAAATTCATCTGAATTCTTCTGTCGACCCCACAGTGTCTACCCCGGGGCTTAGGTTGACTTAATTACATTGCAGGGCGTGACATTTTTCACAGCTCTGAGCAATGCAGGTAAACCGCCAATCTCCTGAATCCCAACTTCCGTGCTTTAACTCCAAGACCATCCTTGCTCTCCAAAGTTTAAGTGGGGTCTTTTGAAATTGGGATCTGTGATTTTAGGATTCTATTCTCTGTTTGTTCTACCAGATCACAGAATAAAATAAATCTCCAAGGAAAAGATAAGTACTATGAAAACAAGGAGTCTGGTGGCACCTTAAAGACTAGCAGATTTATTTGGGCATAAGCTTTCATGGGTAAAAAACCTCACTTCTTCAGATGCACGAGTACTATGGTGCACAAACAGCACCTAGGACTTCTGGATGGGATAAGGGCTGTACTGTCTTCCTCCCTTTATCTAATCACCTCCTCCCTCTCATCTTTGCCCTCATTTCACCTCCCTTGTCCTCTCCTAGTCATTGTCCCTCTTCTCCATGACCATTAAATCTTGAATTTTTTGCCCCCACCCGATTCTTTCCAGTCAACTCTGCCCTGTCCTGTCCTGTCTTTTCCCGGAGTAAGAGGGGAATTCAGTCTCCAAGTTAAATTAATGCCAGTATCCCCCCAATACACACAAACAAATACATGCAAACACACACATTCCTTTCTTTGGTGGATTCTCCACTTTTCTTGGGATGAGATTTAAAAAAAAAAGAATTGGTCTAAATGGTCCCTCAGTCCTGGAATTTCCCGAAGTGCACACACGCTGCTCCCCCAATAGACCTTTCTGTGTTGTATTCATTCTAACCCCTTTTTAATCACATGCTGCTAAATGTCACCTCTTGGGCCTTGTGGGTGGATTTCTTCCAACAGGGAAATACTGTCCCTCCTTTGGGTGAGACAGGCAGCGGAGATGGACAGGGTTTCCATAGCAAATTCTCCACAGCGCTGGCTTTCTGGGATGTGAACTGTTTTACCTCTCTCCCTCTTTCCATACTGTGGTGGGTGCTGTATGTTCAGCAACTGCCTGATCAATAGGAATAGGAAAGAAATCAATGCATGTAACCCATTAGCTCTAACAGAGGGCAGGCTGCTGCTAAGTCACTCCAGCCAGAATTACTAAAGTATCCTTCCTGAGGCACACACACAGATTTATTGCATGGGACTCGCGAAGACAATCGGGGAGAACACTTCCCTCACTCCCACCAGCACATTTAACCCTCCCCACACTGTTGCACAAACAGCACATGCCATGAACCCCGCACGTATCTAATCCTCCTTATGCTTCCACCCCAGAGTACCCAGCTTTGCACACCTCCCTGCACAACCCCCATCTGCCTGCTCTTTCACACCCATACATGCACCTAATCCCTCCACCCACATACAGACCAATACCCCATAGAAATCCACCTGTCATAGCCAATCCTAGCCCCTACCCTTCTGACCAAATCCTCCATAAACACCTGCCCTTCCCCACACATCCACCCACAAGCACACAGACACATGCAACCCTGGAAGCAAATTCCAGAACCAGGTGTCGTGCACAATGGCTAGGGGAGGCTGCAGACAAGGATGAGCTAATGTCTGAATTGCAGAGCTAGAAACAGCAAAGAAGGAAAAGCCATTTGCCCATTGTTGGCAGAGGTTTGTGAATGGGATGTGGAATTATCTTGTGTTCAGGAACTGCTTTGAGTAGAAGGCACAAGGATGGGGCCTCACTGGGGGAGCAGCGTATATGCATGTAAGGCTAGAACTGAACAAAATTCAGAGACAGAAGGCTTAACCTCATTCCCACTGAAGCCAATGCCAAAACTCCCATTGATTACAATGAGAACATTCTCTAGCCCTGGATTCTTTTCACACTTCAGGAGGAGGGGCTGGTTGCTGGTCCCGTCAGGTCAGGTTTAGGGTCCACTGGTGAGCTAATGATTTCACAGGAAAAAATCTGTGAAACTCCAGTAGGGAAATACATTGCAGGAGTGGACTGGCTGTTAAGGAAACACGGTCCCTGTTTTCATGCAAATATACCAGTAATCAAGAGGAAGAGAGAAAAACAGAGAATATGAGCGAGGAGAGAGGGAGACAAATCTCATTGTACCTAAATGGAAGGATTTCGAAAGGCTTCCTGGCAGCATAAGCAGGAAAATGAATGGCAAGGGAAAGTGAGGCCTACAATGAGGATTATTCACTCTGACATTGATCAATATTTATTGGTGGCAGACCTTCTCCCTGTGTATAAGGCAGAGAAGAACAGGTTAAAGAATATTTAGATAAGTTTGAGTTATTTAAGTCAGCAGGGCGAGATGAAATTCATACTAGGGTACTTAAGGAACAAGTCATGTCCATTGAAGGTAGGACAAGGAGTAATGGGTTTAATCTGCAGCAAGGGAGATTTAGGTTAGATATTATGAAAAACTTTCTAACTGTAAGGGTTGCTAAGCTCTGAAACAGGCTCCCAAGGGAAGTTGTGGAATCCCCCCTATTGGAAACTTTTAAAAACAAGCTGGACAAACACCTGTCAGGGATGGTCTAGGTTTACTTGGTCCTGCCACAGTGCAGGGGGCTGGACCAGATGACTTTTCAAGATCCTTTCCAGCCCTACACTTCTATGATTCTATTATAGTAGTGCAGAAAAAGCTCCTGTGCAGCCTCACCCTTTTCACTTTCATCTGCCAAAGCCACAGTCCACTGTTAATACAAGCACCCTCCATTTGATCCTCTTTGGAAGCATCATAGAAACTTCATCAGCTGAACCTCATAAGGAACAGACTTACTTTCCCAGTGCAGCTACTGGAAGTGATGCAGGCCTCTCTGCCACAGGCCATCCACACATTCCTCTCTCCCCTTTAGGCCAGCCTCAGCCCTCTTGCCACAAAAGACTGGCTAGTTTAGGGGATCAGCAATGAGATACAGATCCTCTCATTTCTCTAACATCCAGCTGTGCAAGTCAGAGCTAATGATGGAGACAGGGAATTTTCTAAGAAATGTTATGTCCAAATCAAAAGTTCTGTCACAGTGCAAGATCCAAAAGGGAAAGCAGCTGACCCTCTGGAATTCATTAGTAAGTGCACATCTGACATTGCAGAGGAACAAATCTAAAGAAATATACGACCCAAAGACTATTTAGGAACCTTGTGAGTACAGGAGCTCAGAGGAGTCAAACATATAGAAGCTCAAATCATAATGGGTGAAGCCATGGCTCCTTTGAAATCAATGGGAGTTTTGCCATCTGTAGATACACAGCTGCTGTAGGCAACCCTGAAAATATTTCATATGACACAATCCTATATTACAAATTTTAGGAACCACAAAGTGAACCCATATAGAAGAACTTTGCTAAACATGTCAGACTAAGCATGTCAGACACCACAGAGGCACTCAGACACCATGGTGATCGGCACAGTATAAGAGCCTGTCATAGACAGAAGTCATAGATAGAATAGTCGTCCTAGCCTGTTCTTTAGGAATGAAGACCAAGATTTAAAAAAAACCAACCTGCTTAATCTCTTAACTTCATATTTAGGCACCTAATAAGTGGACGGATTTTCAAATGCACTGAGTAGACAGCGGCTCCAACTGTCTTTACAGAAAACTACAGAAACTCAGCACCTCTGGAAATCTGGCTACTTATTTAGGTGCCTAAATATTGATTTACGAACTTAACTTTAAGAACCTATTTTTAAAAAATCTTAGTAGAAATTAAGCTAGGATTTCAGAGGCTGTGATTTGGGTGTATAATCAATGGCTATTATTATCTATCATCTACTGTACACTATGATGATGTGTCTTAATGTGGCCCCGTGTAATATCTGGGAGCTGTCTGGAGGGAGAGAGGCATCTGTTCACACATATTGTGGCAAATCTGTGGCCAGCTAGGTCACTTCACAGTTGTCACTATGCTACGCACCATGGCAGCTCAGGATTTCATTGCATCACCAGGGACAGAATTTGATCCTTCTGCTCCAAAATTCCAGGCTCTTGCCACTTGACCTAAGGAGAATCTCCACTAGCTGTTATGGTCTTTGACACACAGTTGGACAGTTCTGATTCCATCCAGTAAAGGGCAGCTTGAACACACATCCTAGCCACTTCATTGCAATATCAAATATGGGGAGAGGGGGTGTCTTTCTCCTCTGAGTGTCATTAATTAGTTTACTCTGCTTGTTGCTTATTTGCTGCCATTTCTTTTGAGACAACTAGCAGGCAGAGGACATTTGGGAGGGGTCTGCCAGCAATGCCTCCGACCTCCATACTCAGAGCACAGGACAAGGAGCTAAACAGAAGAAGCAGAATTAGAACCAGCTGCCTGGAGTCTCAGGAGATTCCCATAAACTCTCTGAGCTGGGGAGATGCCTGGGAGAGGAGTAGCCAATTGTGCAGATTCAGAGTCTCATCCCGCTCACTACTAGTTGCATTCTTGGATGATATGGCACTTGCCTGCTTGTGTGCACTTGTGTGTCTGATCCATCCGTCATTTGGGTAAAACTCTTCAGTTGCCATCTTTCCAGTATCTAGCCCAAAGCTACAAGCCACTTCTCTTTTACACAGACCACTGGGACTCTTGTCTGCAACTGACCTATATTAGTCTTAAGCTCCATTTGCTCTGGCCCGCACTCCCCTCTCTTCCCCCACCCAGCACACATGCTGCCCCTCCCCCTCAAACACCTTTATACATCCAAGAACATTGCTAAAATAAAATGATCACAACCTGGCCCTCCGGGAACTTCAGTTTTACAGTTTGCCCTGCTCTGATGCTGATAGAATTCACAACCCAGTTCAAGAGAGACAGCCAGAGAGTGAGAGAAAGGAGGCAGACAGCCAGAGACAGAAAGGGATGGAGGGGCTAAGGAGAGAAAACGAGACTTGAAACAGGGTAACCAGAAGAAGTCACCTGACACAAAAAGAGAAAGACCTATAATCTGGGAGAGAGAGAGAGAGTCTGGAACACAGAGGAGAGGAAGGGACAGGGAAGATGAGAGACTGAGCAAAATCTAAAAGGTAAGAAAGTCGCAGAGAAAGAAAGAGACTGAAAAAAGAGAGGGAAAAAAGAACAGAAAAGAGGCAATGTAGCCAAAAGAACAAAGGGACAGTTGGAGTCAGATGGAGAAAGAGAGGAAAGATGGTGGCTAAAAGACCAGGAATAAAAAGGAAGGAGCACTAAGATGGTGGCCACGGGCTCAGACCTGGTTGGGAGAAGAGAGGGTGCATGTCCCGCCTGAGAACCCACACTGGAAGAACAGGGTGAGAAAAAACCAACACAACCAAACCTGTTCTGTCAGTTTAAACTCATTCCAACGACCCACCAGAAACAACTGGTCAACAGGTTGCAGTGTAATGCTCTAGGGCACCCTGAACCCTAACAAAGGGAAAGGGTTCTGTGCTAGTGCCCAGGGAATGTTTACTTTCTCTGCATTCTCAGGCCTGGGAACACCTTTCTCTGTGTTGTCAGTTCACCCTAACCTAGCGTGAGTGCTGTTTGCTAGTACCAGGGAGACATTGCCAGTCTCCGAACTCTGCCCTGCAGTCTCCTCTCCCAGTGTGTGGCAAGGGAACCTCAAACCCCCACACATGGAAGGGCTCACACATCCCCCCACCCCCACCCCCTTCCACACAGCCTGTTGAAGATACCATCTGCCATTCAGATGAAGGTCTCCTTCTCTCTTGCCACCTCTCTCTCCTCACTCACTTGCTCCTTCACACAGCCCCTCTCCCTTCCACTCACACAATCTCTCTGTCACACTGTGTATCCATCTCCATCCATTCAGTCATCTATGGCCTTTCTAACGCACCCATTACTGTAGTCTCTCTCCCCACATTCTCTCCTTCACACAGTCCATCTCTCTCCCTGCTCACAACTGCCAAATTTGCCTGTCTCTCCCTCCTTCACAGCTCTCTCTTCCTCCTCCAGCCAGTCCTTCTCTTTCCCACACGCAGTGCATCTGTCTGTCTCTCCCTCCATCAGTTAATTTCTCTTCCTCGCTCCCACACACTGCCCATCTGTCTGTCCCTCCTTCACATGGTTCATCTCTCTCACCCTCACACACACACAGCAGCCCATCTCTGTCTCTCTCTCCCACCTCCACACAGTCCATCTCTCTGTGTCTCCTACACACCCAGGCCCACGCTCTCTCTCTCCCCTACTGAGAGGAGGCAGCGGCAAAGAATTTGCTGCTGACCGCTGCATTGCTAGGAGGCAAACACATGGCCGGCCTTGTGCAGGCCAGTTTCCGCCTGAGTGCCCCAAGTCACATATCCCCAGCATCATCTCCAGCACTGAGAAAACAGATGGTATAATAAACGAGTGCAGTCTGATGGGGGGGCAAAGGGGTGCCTGCCTGGGACTCCCCCCCCCAGACAGATACACACCAAGCTCAGACACTGTCCTGATACCAGCCCAGTTTCCTGCCAGACCATAGAGCCAACCAATGCTTGAGATCTGCGCGGGGCCCCAGGTGGACAGCGGCAGGCGTGCATGCCAAGGGATAGGATGTGAAGTGCTTCTTCCAGGCTGTGGCTTTAGACTCCAGAAAGATGGGTGTTAGGTAGGGCCCAGGCAGCTGCAAGGAGATAGGTAGGTGCAGGAGGTGCAGCATGGGGGTGCAGGGCACAGGCAGCACACCAAAGGTATGTAGGGACAGCCTCAGCAGCACAAAGGTGGGAGTTATGGGCAATGCTATAGAAGATGTTGGGAGGCAGCTAGAGGCTGAGGCATACATAACTGCCTGATGTCCAGCAGATTCCTCTTCAGCCACGTGCTCTGCCCCGTCTCTTCTGCAAGCCCCTGTCACTTCTGCTTAGCAGCGTCTCCTATCTCGGTGAATAGTAAAAGCCACACCACTAGGCAGACTCAGGTGACAGGGTCGTCAGCAGTAGCAGTGACTCAATCCTTGCCCAAGAGAAACATCCTGAGGCTTTCAGTGGGTGGGCAGGCCACAGTGGATGGAAAGGGTTTATTTATTCCTCCAAGTTTAGGGGCTTTCCGGTGAGTCATAGCACCACTCTTTCATCCCCAGCTTTTTACCCCACTCAGCTCCATGCTCATTGCCAGATACAGTTCTCCCCCCGACCCCAAGCACCTCCACACAGATCTGAGTCCAACCATTATGCTGGCCACAGTCCCCTGAATTCCACAGGTACCCAGCCCCAAGATCCCCACACCAACCCATGGCCAACCTTGTTTCAGCCCACACTCCTCCTGTCCCTACCGCCCATACATTTTCCCCAAGCCCAGCATAGTCACACTGACCCCAGCCTGAGTATCTTCATGCGAACATCAGCTGTGAAACCCACCATCCTGACACCTCAAGGCTCTCTCCTCCAGACCCCATGTTCTGACATCCCCATCAGCTGGCTTTGAGCCTGACGCCTTCCAAACGGCCCTTGAGCCCCATTACTCCCAGCTACAAAATGCTCAGGTTGAAACCACACCGCCACAAAAAGCCCTAGCAACATTGCACCAAGTCCACATGAAACTGATGAAATACAAAAAGAGCAGTCAGTGATGCTTCACTTCGACTTAAAAGACCAAACAACTGAAGCACACACAATAAAATAGGGCTTTCACATGAAGAGCTGGGTGAATTATTTATGGCAAGTAATTTGCTCATTTAATTTAGCAATTTTTTCTGTTCACAGAATGTCCATGTGGAGATTGCAATTTTCTTGAATTTGTCAATATTTGTTGTTGAGTTCTTTTGCTGTATGACTTGATCGTGAACAGTCTTTGCTGTGAGTATGCAACACAAAATTCAGGATGTCTGGGTTAGTTGTGATTGGTGACGAGTCATGTGGTTTTGTTTCTGCTCTCTGAATGGGTGAACGTAACTTCTATATTCAGGTTGCTGCGGCAAATAATTCACACATGAATTTACAATTTGTTTTCTGCAAGTGTTTGCACGACTGGATCACTGAAATCTTCGGGGAAAGCAAAATACAATAGGGCTGCAGACGTGGCCAGAGATAACTGATGTTTTAATTCATACAAATATTTGTGGAAAATATTTGTAGATATCGGCCCAGCTCTATTCAGGGGCCTTATATACTGTGACAATGATTTCAATCCACCTCTCCAACACAGCTATACTGACTCTCACCACAGTGTCCTCAGCCCCTACCGGTGTACACTTTCCAGCTTCAGGTCCCCAGGCCCCAGCATCCTATCCTCTATGCTTTGCTCCCTGATCCCGGTACCACTGCCTGTAGCGCCAACTTCCCCATGTTGACGCTACTCTTGTTATCTGAGACCCACATTATTGTCCTTGATATGACTCAGGCCCACACCCTTGAGACTACATGCATCACCTCAGCCTCACATCATCACCACAGTCCCAACACCTCCACGCTGACCCTTGCATGGCCACCCCTTGCTCTGACTCTGGCACTGACCATCTTGAGCCCAACCTGTCACTACCATATCCTTTGCAGCTATGACATCCCCACACAGACCCTGTTCCAGACATACCAATCTTGAGCGTACTCTTGTTGAGCCTGACTCCAACATCAAAACCCGACACTGGAGCATTGGTCCCCTCTGTCCTGTTTCCTGAAGCTCTCCCACTTGCCAGGACAGAGGTTGGTCATTCTTTCTTCCATTCTATTCTCCACAGTAAACTTCATGAATTGGGCCAAATATTGGTCTTTCCCCATGTATCTCCTTCCATTCAATTCCCCCGGTGCCCTCAGTGAGGTGGGAAAGAGATTCACTCCTTCCTGCATATTCTCTTTCCCCTTTGCTCTTGCTATTCCCCTGGTTGTCTGAGACACCGAAGTTGATCTCTCCTCTGCATATTTTCCTCTGCCCACTACCCCTTGCTCCTTCAGTGCCCCTTGCTGGCTGGGACAGGCATTGGGTATTTTTCCAGTACTCATGCAGAGTGATTACAGGCTCCACATGTCTCCAGTTGATGCATGTGTGGCTGGAGGGAACCTCATCAAACTGACCCCATCCCCGACCCCAGCCTGACATGCAAGGTCTGTCACATTTCCCCTATAAACATTGCCAGATTTGGATTTGATCTCAGAGACCAGGGAAAAGAGCAAATCCAGGCTTCACTGACAAACAGCTCCAGGGGAGGAGTTATGTGAGGCTGTGACAGAAGAATGAGAGAAACTCCCCCAAGGGGGGAAAAAAATAACTCCAAGTCAGAATGAGAAGAGCCAGTGTCTGTGAACGTTACATTGCAGCAACCCCAGCAGAGCCAGCACTAGGCTGCCAGCGCTTAGCCAGGGGCCATCCTGCCAGGGGAATACACCTTGGACGGAGCGACATCCTTGGGCTTTCAGGGCAGCCTGGCTGGGAATCGGGACTCGATGACCCGCTCAAGAGCATTTCTTGGAAAGGACTGGGAAACCTTAACTGCAACTGAGCAGCTTTCCCCCACCCCCCTTGTTGTTCTGGGTCAAGAACCATGAGCCAGTGGCCAAGAGGACAGGATTCTCAAGGCAAGATGACAACAGTAGGAGGAAACAACATTCTGACTGTGGAGGGAAGATGGGCCCTCAGGGTAAAGGGGAGGGTGGGCCTGTGAACACAGCCCTCTAACAGCTCCTCCTCAGCCCTCCACCTCAGTTCTGAAAGTTCTGGCACTCCCTAAATACAAAACAGCACAGCCCCAGGACCCTGTGCCTGGTGAGCCTGGAGCGCAGTCCACCAGATGGGAAAACTACTTGATAAGAACAGGCATAGTTGACAGCTGTCCATTAAGAGAGACGGGCAAGGAATCAGATATCCGCTCAGGTTGTGGGAGAGGCGACTGACAATGCAGAGGGAGCCGAGGCCCCAGGACTGACAGTGGGAAGAATGGAAATGTCTCTCTGCTGCCAGCAGGGGACTCATCACAGTGGAGGTCCAAGCACAGAGGTACAGGAAGGCAGGATGGCAACTGGAAGCAGTTCTCACCTGAATGTTTTAGGTGTGGTGCCGAAAGCAGAGCCCTCAGCCTGGAGCAAAAGACAAAGTCAAAACTGCACAGAGACTAGAAATGAAGTATTTTCCCCTGTTGTCAGCACCTGCATCAGGCTCGGGGTTTCTCGAGAGGCAGTTCCTAATTGGGATGGATTATATATTTCTTGCTGGAGCCTGCCCAGCACCCAGTTTAATTGCTATTTTACAGCTTAATCCCTTTTGTACTCCCCAAACACAGTACCCTCTCCCTTTCAACATCAACAACATTGTGCCTTCTGCCATTCTTGTCTATAGGGTCAATCCTGCTCAAGATATGAATTGTACAAAGGAACCTTAGCCAAAGGAGTCAATGGGCATAGCAGACCAATCCATCCCTTGATGTCAGTGAAGTTATACTAGGATGAATTTGGGCCAAATAGTGTATTAATCTATCATCATTTATCTACAAGATGTCCTTTCTTAATGTTTGAGACCCTCAGATTAATTAATGTCTTGAAGAATCTGCTCTGACCTCCTTGTCTCAGGGTGTTCAACCATTTATTACAGAGCAGCAGGGACTGTTCCATTGTTGAGCTTGAAGGCAAACTTCTCATTGTAAGCTCAGTTTTTAAATTCCCACTAGCTTCTGCAAGAGAAGCTGATCTTCCTGACATTTTACATGCTGCAGCTTATTCCAGGGTAGAATTTTTCTGGGAAGTGTGGTGAAAATCAGGAGTTTTAACGTTTTTAAAATTATGCTGAAGCTCCCTTTTGAAAATGTGTGCAACCATTTTCGGCTCATCTCTCCAAAATGGTTTGGTCTAAAAACTCCAGATTTGTTTTTCTTTCATTAACCTTGCTGAGAAGAAATGCCACTTGGTTTTCTGGGACAGTTAGTGGGGCAATGACAAAGACAGATAACATAAGCAACCTGCGATATTTCATACTAAGGTGAGCAGCGAAAGAGCTAACGAGGGGCTCAGCGAAACAGGGTTATGAAAATGAGCCACTGGAAAGCTGAGAGGGGAGCTTGGAGAAGAAAAAGAAGTGCTTGCTCAGCCATGCAAGCAAATAGGAAAAAGGAGACTGAAGGATTATCTACTGTTGAAAGGAACTTGGTATGTTCAGGGCTATTTGATTTTTACCCTGAAGAATTTCTAGCCGTCCTGGTTTGGCTGGGACTGTCCTGGGTTTTAAAAATCCACCCTGGGAAGTGAGAGTCCTGCACAGTTAGAGGAAGCGGTAGAGTTGCAGGGAGACAGCAAGGTTTCTTGCTCAGCAGGCAGCCTCTCTGCCGCCCTGCTCACTGCTCTCCCCTCTGAATGCAAGTCACGGAACTGCAACAGGAGCAGAGAACAAAACCCATGGGGAAGAGGGGATGGCAGGTCAATCCTTCAAAGGAGGAATGTAGATTTGACTGTGATCACAGAAGGCACAGGGAACCCAATATGGGCCCCAGACTCTTCCCTCACACATCCCATGCACCCAGCTGCTCCAGGCTCCCACCCAGCCCACCTAGCTACCCCAAGCTCCCTCATGCACAGACATACTGAGCATCCACAGCCTCCCTGCCACAACAAACCCTCAAGCCACCTAGCTCTCAGGCACCCCTTCTCCACGCCACTACCAACCTCCCCAGCTGGGCCACGTTTACACTAGGAAAACAAGCTGACATGTTTTAAAATACTAGAGCAGACAGGATAGAATGCCTCTGAAACACATCAGCTGAATATAGTCAAACCGAAGCTCCTCCGTTTGGAGGACCATGACCAGCTAACATTTTAAAAGACATTAAATCATGTCTATATTAGTGCTCAAAATGTGTGTTGAAACAGGTTAGCCACCATGTTTTAAACGCAACCTGTTTTCTTACTCTAGACGTGGCCTGTGGGAAGAGGAAAAGGGGCAGCAGATGAATCCCTACAGCTAGCTAGTTAGACTACACATTTTCACTCTCAGGCAATACATCTTTCCCTGAATGGGATGCATTTTTCTTCACTAACCCCTAGGAAGCAGCTATCTTATAAATCACCAATCAGCACTGTAAGCATTCTTCTAATTAGATTCTCCAGCTTTTGCTTTCATTCAGTGAAAAACATTCACCCATCTCCATTTTACAGACTGTTTATTAAGAGCTATTTGCAGCATTGTTGTAGCTGTGTTGGTCCCAGGATATTAGCGAGACAAGGTAAGTGAGGTAGTATCTTTTATTGGACCAACTTGTGTTGGTAAGAGACACAAACTTTTGAGCTTACACAGAGCTCTTCTTCAGGCATTAAGAGCTATGGCAGGCTTTTCCTGGGGCAGACAGAAAGGCGTTCCCAGATAAAAATCACATGGGTTTCCCCTCATCTTCCATCCCTAAGGTATTAATCCTCCATAGATCATGCCACAGGTGGCAAAGATACACTTGGAAAAATATTTCAAATATGAAAAGATCCATCATGTAACAGAAGCACATTACTAGTAAAACTGTAGGAGAAACCATTGAATCAAAGTGAGCCTTTAGTTCTAAAAATCTTTGACTAACTCAACACAGTATTAAAAATGATGATATCTTATTCACAGCAGCTGGAGGTGGCTGGCTCCAGCCTCCACATCTCCTACTTAGATGCATTACATCCAACCCACTAAGAGCAGAGATTCCTGGAAAGCTTGTCTCAGAGAAATGACTCCGTGCACACCCCAGAAAAATCAGCACTCCTTAGCCAAGGGAAGATGTTGTGACCTTGGAAGCAGACGAGAATCTCTGCAATTGTCCCTCTTCTGGAATAAAAGAGCTACATCCTATCTTGAATTGCACAGATGTTTTGCCTAACTGCAGTGCATCTCCTTGCACTGGAGATCTGAAAGGGTTCTCACACATGCTACATCAGTATTATATTAGAGACAAGAATTCTACCTAGAGATGTTGCCCCTCCCCACACCAAACCTCAACAAGTCCCTCTGCTGCCTCAATAGTTTAGAGCCAGGTGGCCTCTTTCTCCTTCTGTGTCCTGTATGCACTAGTGATACCAGAACCAAGTGATCAGCTAGGAAATGTGAGAATGGATGGTGAAAACTGAACAACGAAATGAGGTTCTCATTTGACCAAGAGACTGGAAAACTGGACCTAGCGAGGAGTTGTCACTACTGAATTTACTCAGCAACACCCCCCCACATCCCAAATACACAAAACAAAGGCAAGCTGGTGGGGAGGGGGGGGGGGGAGAGAGCAAGGGGAGAGAGAGCAGCAGAAATTATCTATTTGAAATCCTGGGGACCCCTCCTCGGGATAAAGGGCCGTCCCTAGGGGGGTGCGGGGTCCAGGGCAAAAGTGACGGATTCATCTCTTCCGGGACTGACCGTGCCGGCCAATCGCACCGGCCCGCGGGGCCCCCCAAAGTGTGGGGCCCGGAGCAGGAGGGCCCAGGGTGGAAGTGATGGATTCGTCTTTTCCGGGACCGACCGTGCCAGCCAATTGCACTGGCCCGCAGGGCCCCCCAAAGTGCGGGGCCTGGAGTGGTCGCCCCAATTCGCTCTATCGAAGGGATGGCTCTGATCTGGGAGGTGGGGAAGGAAGATAGGAGCACAATTCTTGCTCACTACGACACAATGGCATCTTGTTGGGCACGTTTGTGACCTGGGACCAGCAGAGGGCACTGCATTACCACGTTATGGAGGTACAGAGGAAAAGCTCCTGGCAGCCAGACAGCTTCTAACAGGGAGAGAAAATGAGCCAAGTCAGAGTAAGAACTGGACTCTGAGAAGTCAGAAACATAGATTAGGGTCACAAACTACATCAGCAGTGCAGTGGGCTCCAAGCTGATGAACCTGGGAACATCACGTAAGCCAAGCCCCAATCTGTAGGCACATCTCAGAACCATTCCTGAGTCAAGAAGAATCCCTGCAGATGCTACAATTGCTGGGCACATCTCAACAGGCTCTGGGCCTAAAGTCTATTCCAGCCCTGCTAGTGAATGTGCTTTCCATGTGTAAGGCTCTCCGCAGTCCTATCCCCTTCAGATATATGTCAGTGCTGGGCTGTCCAACGTGAGAAATGTCCCATTAGCCTCCCTACTCCTTCCATATCTCAAAAACCCCACCAAATCATCTGACCCTTGTTTCTAGCAGGAAAGCCATTCTGACAAAGGATGGGGCAATCTCAAAGCAGAAGGCTGGCAATTTCCATTCTGTAGCCTCCAACTATCCAACAGATTTTCATGTAGAAGAAAACCAAGTCAGGAGACATGAAAGAAACACCAGGTCTCAACCTCAGAAAGGCTGCCTTTCCCCATATTTATTTCCGGTTTAATCTGAATGGTCAGGAAACGGTCACAAGGTGTGGGGGGGGGGGGAGATCTCATCTCTCACTTTCTCTCCATCTTCCAGTCTGCGGGATTCTAGGTATCAGGGTGTTTCCGAACTAAAAGAAACCCCACAGGGGCTAAGCAAGTTGCTATACCCAAGGCCCTCACACTAGTGAGTGAAAGGTTTCCACCTTCTCTCTGTACAGTCGGTGGAATGAGTTTGCCAGTATGTGGAAAGGGGCTTCGATGTTCTCCATCTCCTTCTGTAAAGAGAGAAGAGAGGATGTGAAAAACGGATGGAGGAAGCATTGAACTATTTCTACTCTTAACTGCTCAATAAAAAAACCCCCACATTTATACTGGGAGTGGATTAAATGATAAAGGATTGTAACAGAGTCCCCAAAAGAGAATTCGCCCACTTCCACAGATGGAGAAGAGAGAAGACACTCACCACTGATGTCTCACAGTATTGTAGGCCATGGATCTCAGCCCACTCCTGTGCCTGTTTCTGCTCCACAACTCGTCGACCAATCAGGTCTATTTTATTTCCCACTAAAACACCTACAAAAAATATGAAACAAAGGAAAAGAAAAAAGAAATGCTTAATTGTTAGCAATACATACTGGAAAACCTGGTGGGTGAGTCAGAAAACAGGGGAGGAAAAAAATTGGATTGCTAGACTATGGCTGCTTAAAGAAGGTGCTAGAGAGGACAGCAAGGAAATCACCTGGAATATGCACGGAATATGCACTTCCCTGGTCTGTCTTACTAATAGACTGGGTGAGTTGGAGGAAGCCATGCCTGGCTTGGATTTAAGATAATTCTTTATGCCACATCTCAATGGGAAGAGACGCTGCCACAAAACATGAGAATGGGTGCAAAGAATCTCACCATCTCCTACCTGGAAGGTGCATTCCAAGTGTCTGTGCCCTCAGCTTCTCCAGCCACTTGGCACAGTTGTTGAAAGACTGTTCATTGGTGACATCATACACAATACACAGGGCATTGGGCTGCTCCCACTATACATCAAGAGAGGGAGATATTGTCAGCTCTAATGAAACTGATGTGGCCAATGGTCAATACATCCCCAGAGAAGAAATGTCTGTAGGGAAATACATTCCAGGACAAAAATAAAAGGAGTCTGATATAATGGGACCTCATGCTCAATTAGCTGACCCTATGCATCAAAATTAGATGATACAATGGAAAGGTCTCTAATGTAGGGGGGACAGGGACACACTTGCTGGAGTGTGAAAAGTCAAGGGCAGTTCTATGTCTCTTCAGAAGGCAGAGTCTCTGTGGAACAGAAAGATCAGGCTGAAGGCAAAAATCTGATATACTAGAATTGGCAAAATGGAAGTTCCTCTAAAAACGCCCATAAAAAAACCCAAAAGCATCCACACAGTTAACTCAGTTTAGTATTCCCATTTCTTTTTAAGAGCCAAAGGAGCTTCCTCTGGGATTCCACCTCCCTTCCTTTGGAACAGATTCCCTACAGTACTGTTCCAAGTTTCAGAAAGTAAAGGAACAGGGGTCATAGGTAACTGAGAGGAGTTTCTCCCACTCAGGCCAAGGCTTGCTACATCTGCCAGACTGGGTAGCTCAGATCCTTTTCACAGCAAAAGCACCTCTTTAGGAACAAGAAGACTATTACATGATACTTGCCAGTTTCTCCATCATCTCAGAAAATAGTTCTTTGCCCGCTGAGTCAAAAAGGAAGAGTTCCTGAAAGCAGAAAGAAGGTTTTTGCATGGAAGACCATGAAAAGGATCTGGGGATTATAGTGGATCACAAACAGAATATGAGTCAGCAGTGTGATGCAGTTGAAAAAAAAGGCTAATATCACTCTGGGGTGTATTAACAGGAATGTTGTTTGTAAGACATAGGAGGTAGCTGTCCCACTCTACTCGGTACAGTGAAGCCTCAGCTGGAGTATTGTGTCCAGAGAAGAGCAACAAAGATGATAACAGGTTTAGAAAACCTGACTATGAAGAAAGGTTAAAGAAACTGGGCACGTTTAGTCTTGAGAAAAGAAGACTGAGGGGGGACCTGATAACAGTCTTCAAATATGTTAAGGATTGTTATAAAGAAGACGGTGATCAATTGTTCTCCATGTCCACTGAAGGTAGGACAAGAAGCAATGGGCTTAATCTGCAGCAAGGGAGATTTAGGTTAGATATTAGTAAAAACTTGCTTAACTACCCTTGTAGTTAGAAGTAGAACAAGCTTCCAAGGGAGGCTGTGGAATCCTCATCATTGGAGGTTTTTAAGAACAGGTTGGACCAACGCCTGTCAGGGATGGTCTAGATTAATGTGGTCCTGCCACAGCGCAGGGAATTCACTTGATGACCTCTTGAGGTCCCTTCCAGTCCTACATTTCTATGATTCTATGTGGGGAAAGGTTTGGGAGGTGTACACTAGAACCTGTCACACTTGCTTCTTGTGCAACCACAGCAACATAGCCTCATGCCTCAGTGGCTAAGCTCACAGCCTCCACAGTGCACCTAGCCCAGAGGGCAAGTGCAAAGCAGTAGCTGGATTTCCTGCATAAACAGTGAAAAGGTCTACTCCACAGTGCACCAGGCCTGGTCTCCACTCCGAGCACCAACTAGATCTGTGGAACAAGAGACTGGGATGCTAACCTGAGTATACCTATATCTTAATGATAGTGCAGAGCATTAACACATAGCATTCTGGATAGGGCCCAGTTTCCACTGTTCTAGGGAATTGGAATTATACCTGGGTATCCTACATGACAGTGCAGGGCCCTAACTGGATTGGTAAGAGCTTCAGTTTAAGAAGTCATGTTGCAGTTGAATATGTAAACATGTATGTTTTAAAAATAAGTTATCACTGGAAAAATCAGCTATTGTGCATAATTATTTTAATTTATTATTTGTATTATTTTAGCACATGATCAGTGTATCAGGTTTCCAACTTAATATCCAAGTAAACCTCTGGTGAGTCCATCCAAGGGAATGAGACATATCAGACATCCATGTAATAGATGGACTTTGTGCTCTGAAGATCTCCTTCTGTCCCTATTTGTGACACAGTAGGGCTCACCACACTATCACTTGTCTCTGGAACAGATAGAGTCTTCACCAACAGTTCCACGCCCGTTGTCTGTCAAGCAGAACCAGGAAAACATTGATCAGCAGGGATTGTAGAGGCCTGTCCACTTACACACTATGCTCTAGGGTGCAGCAATCATCTTAGATCACCAGAATACCATCAAACTGAGACTGTGGAGAACCAACTTCACAATAACACTTCCTAAAGTCCTAATGACAAACTTTCTTACATGTTGTATGAAGTATTTTTGTAGCTGTGTTGGTCCCAGGACATTAGACAGACAGGGTGGGTGAGGTAATATCTTCTATTGCACCAACTTCTGGTGGTGAGACAAACAAGCTTTTGAGCTTATACAGAGCTCTTCTTCAGGATCTTGTCTCTCTAAACTTTCTTACAATCAAAGATAACGTCAACCCCTAGAGACTTGCTCACATGGGGAAAGGCGATGGAAAAGAACTAGCCTCTGGAGATTTGCTCACATACCAGGATATTGGTTGACAACTTCAGACATAGAGCTGGATCAATACTCACTGGTTCCTCTCTGCTTGGCTGCTCCAAAACATCCCCCTGAATCCTCTGCACTGACCATGTGATCCTTCACAGGTGCTTTGCTGCAGCTGGCACATAGGATTCTGGGGTCCTCTTTTTATGCCTCTTCTACTTTCTCTCCCCCTCCCCCAGCCTCTTTTCCTTTTTGTCTCTTCTATTTCTATTCTCCAGTTTTCCTTTTGGTCTTTATTTCAATGTATAACACATGTGACAGGACTTATTTTTCATCCTGCTTCTGTACACCTATCACCATTAATATTTTTTATATGGAAGGGCTGCAAACTGCATCCTCTTCCTCTTGGAATGGTTTCTTTAAATTTCAAGAGCTTGGGGCCATGGAGCATATTTTCATGTTTGTATAGTGAAGAGTATACATTCCACACTCAGATATTCTACTTGGAGTAAGAAGCTTCCTCCTGCAGCAAACCATTTTCCATTGGAGCTCCCTGAAAATGGGAAATTGTCTAAGACCCCACTAGCTTGTGAAAATTCTGATACAGAAGGAAACTATCGCAATGAGTTTACTCTGTGTTAAACTTTGAAGCCAACTCCCTAGGTATATGGAGATCTACTATGATGCTAGTCAGCTTCTCTTTACAACCTGGTGTCTATAAGTATTTTGAAAAAAACCCCTACTAGACACCCCCTTTAATGCATCAGTGTAAAGGTCTGTCAATAGCTAAAACCAGCCCTCAATAATTCATCCTGCTTGGAGTTTCCTATTCCTCACTCATGGAGTTTTAGAGAAGTCACTCAATGGCAGACTGAGCCTGGTGTCCTCCCTCAATCCCTGTCCTGGATGTATCATCCCACAAAGCTTACCAGTGTGTAGTTTTTCTGGAAATGAGCTCCATCATTGCAGAACATCTGGGCCAGGGCACTCTTCCCTACTGCTGAGTCACCTGCATGGCCAAAGCACTTTGTTTAGTTTTGGATGGACAATCTCATTTCCCCTCCCTTCAATCCTGTTCCCACCAAATCCCCAAAAGAGCTTTTTGTTACCTGCATTTGCAATTTTACTCATACCAGTCACTATAGGCAAGAAAGCCAGAAAAATCAATAGGACAATTGTCTAAGTGGTGAAATGAGTATTGCATGTGCAGAGCTGGCTTTAGGTGTCTACAATATCCATGGCTGAGAGGTCCCTAAACATCAGGGCAGACTTGCCATTTGTTCTGAAATTCACAGGTCAGCCCTGTATCCTTTCTAGCATGGACAATTAAAGATTCCCAAACCTACTCAGGCATACCTCAATGTGAAGACAAAAAACGGTGGAATAGGAGGGGAGAAGGGGCTGTGATAGGAGACCTTCCTCTCTCAAGATTACATATCTTCCAAAATCCAAATGTGTTTGTGGGACGATCAGGTCATTCATGCTACTGGAGAATTGCAAGAGGGTGGCAGTGTTCTCCTATGAACCTTCCCCCACTTAGCAGGTGCTGCCCCTGCTGGGAGATGCTAAGCAACTCCTGCTGCAGGTGGCTTGTTAGCTCCATCCTGGACATAAGGGAAGTGAGTGTCACTCTCTAGAGCAAAAAGGCCTCCTGATTCATACCCATAAAAGCTGGGTGCAGGGACAGTAGGGAGATGGCTTGTGCTGCCTCTATTTTGGGGATGCCAGGTGCTGGTTTGGACCCCAAGTGTAGGTTACCCCCCATGGCTGCCCTAATTTAGGCTCCTGCTGCAATAGTCCCTATGGGCCATAGCAGTGGCACCGAATTGCTGGATTTTAAGAATGCAGAGGCTACTCCCTGGAATACACTCTACAACAGGACCTCCTGTGAAGCTGGCATAGAGCTGTCCTGATGTTCCCACAGGATATACTCATACTTTCCACCTCCTTTGTGCTGGCCTACCCAGTGCAAAGGGTCTAGAGGTCTAGGCTAAACAGTTCATAAGGAGGGATTCTAGGAAGCAACCAAGCCTGGAATTAATATTTTGTGTTGAGTTACTTTGTTAATAAAGCTGAATCCAGGAAGGGGGTAAGTTTTGACCTTACCATAGTATGTACACACTGTGTTTTGAGGCAAAGTGGGAAAGCTACACATATATCTGGAGCAGGAGAGTATTCTGGGTAGTGACACTTGCTCACAGAATCATAGGCCAAATTTAGCCCTGCAGTAAATATATTTAATACTAGTAGCTGAAAGCCTATGCTATTGCATGGGTATACTTCGTAGTCATGTGTGTAAAAACGCTGAAAATGGAGCTCGTTTCATGAGCTGTGTTGCAATGAGCAAGGGTGCTATTTGTACATGTTCCCAAAGTTTGTGCTCACAGCTGCTCCACCTCCTTGTTACCCCAAGTAGCTGTTATTCCCACCTTCTCTGATTAGCTGTCACATTCGGACTGCCACAGAACCTTTGGACTCCAACTTTCCACCTGGTTCTCACAGGGACCAGTGCTGACTGAACCTGGTGATATTCTGAACAAGAGCTCTCAACCATACTTGTAGCTGTTTCCTTTGCTTCACACTGAAGTCTAGAATGTCTGCTAAGTCAGAGTCACAATCTTGAAATCCTATTATATAGATAGCTGTACCTGCTTATACTAGGGCTGAATTGGGCCCACAAATTAAGATGGAAATGCAGTTCACTTCACAACAACTTCTTAAGAAGGCAGTACATGAACCAATAAAGTTTGTGAACCGCTGATCTAGTTCAACCTTGACCAATTCAGGATTGTTCCCTACAGTATGTTCTCTAGTGCTTTGACCAGTCTATTGTTTCCCTGGGGAGGCTAATGCATAGTTTAATAGACCATTACCTCCATGTTTCATGACATGATGCTTCTTCACACCCTCTCCCAAACTGCAGAAAGTTCTTTTGTTTCCACCTCTCAGTGCAAATTCTTATCTAATTTGGTGTCTTATTTCAGACAAGGTAGGTGAGATAATAGCTTTTATTGTACCAGCTTCTGATGGTGAGAGACAAGCTTTCCAACTTACACAGAAGTCTTCTTCAGGACCTGAAGAAGAGCTCTGTATATGCGCCAAAGCTTGTCTCTCTCACCCTGGGCTCAGCTGACACAGTTCTTAGGAAAAATTAAGCCTGAATTTAATGCAACTGGAAAAGTAAACTATGTACATTGATTTGTTGCTCTGCCCTTTGAGTACTAATTCTATTTCATGTATTGAAACAGGATTATTGGATCGTTTAGCAGCAGTGTTGGGAAAATAAATTGTTTTGTGAGGGTACAAAAGGAACAGAAGCTGGTCCAATAAGATATTACCTCACCCATCTTGTCTCGCTAATATCCTGAGACCAACAACACTGCATGCCTCATTAGTGACATTCTTCTCTTCCCTTGCTCCGTTCTTTTCCCTCACTCCAATCCATCATTATACTTTTTTGTTACAGTAACATTGCCTGCCTTTTTCCTTTAGTTTGGTCCCATCTTTCCACCATTGCTCCCTGTGCTATTCCTAATGTTACTAATTCCATTGCCCTCCAGTACCTTCCCCATTTCTCTAAAAAAAATCAAATACTGTTTACCAGCTTCTTTAAATACACTCCCTTCACCGACTAACTACTGCCCTATCCTTAACCTTCCCTTTTTCTCAGCAATTAGCTCACAACAATATTCTTGACTGTAAATCTTCCCTGGAAATAACAAAGGAATCATTGTCCATCGTATAGTTAACAATCTCCTTCTTTCTGCTAATGAACACTCTTTTTCTCTTTTCATTCTCCTTGACCTCTGTGCAACTCTCAGCAATGTGAGGTTTCAGAGTAGCAGCCGTGTGAGCCACTCTCTCCTCCAGATGAGTAGGTACATGTGAGTTTTTTGTTCCCTCCTCTGATGTTTATGCTCCTACCTAATTGTGTTTTTTCTCCCCCTTTAATTCATTGTGGCTCCTCTTCTGTGTTAAGACCCTTCCCCTTTGGAAGTTCCTGAAGCCAGCAGGGAAGTGAGAATCTTTCATTTTATCTAGCCCCTTTCATCATGGGCATAAATTGGGGGAACATAGGGGGTGTTGCCTCCCCCCTCCCCAAACTGCAAGTCTCAGCAGGCATGGAATTTGCACCCCATGTATGGCCCTGTTGGCCTGGCTAGAGCTGCCCACCCCCAAAATAGAAGTGAAACTACACCTGTGCCTTTCAGTCATCTTATCTCTACATTTGATGTCTTGCTTCTATTATGCTTGATAGCATTCAACTGTACATACGTCTTAACATTCTACAGTCTGTCATGGCCAAACCAACTTGCAGCTTTATCTCAGCTTCTTTCAGGTTAACTTGTGCTTCTCTTGAGCAAGAGCAGCCTCCTCGGACACATCTGCCTTTCTTTCATCTTTCAACTTAACTAACACCATACTTTTTTTCTTGTTTGAAATCATGGAATCATCCTTATTCCTGACATAATTTTTATTTTCAGCACTAATGGGAATGCTCCTGCTTATTTCATGAAGCTGGTCTTGGCTCCCTGCTCCGCTTCTCTTGCCCTTCCTGTCACATCATCTTTCCATTGTTGTGAAGAGAGCTCTCTTTTTGATCCTGCATCTTTTTTTCCCCACTGGCTCTCCATCATATTTCATCTGAAAACATCCTCTTTTTCATCTGTACCTCTCAGTTCGTTACCCGCTGCTTTTTATAGACTGTAGTTAAATACAGTTGTAACGGAAGTACAATTGGTATGAAGGCTGCTGTACAAAATGAAGCAGTGTTGTTGAGGCACTCTGATCTAGTGGACAGGGCACTGGACAGGAGTCAGGAAACCTGGGATCTGTTTACTGCTCTACTAGTGACCTGGCATGTGACCTTGGGCAAATCACTTCCCCTCTCTGTGCCCCATTCCACCTTATGCCTTATCTATTTAGACAGCAAGTTGTTTGGGCCAGGGACTATCTCTATTTGCATGCACAGCACCTAGTGCAATGCAGCCCTGATCTCACCTAATGGGCACTTGGGCTGCTACCATAATATAAATGACAGCTAACACTAACAACACGGTGAGACATCGGTGTAGGCTTGGCAAGACGGTCAATTGACTGGTCAAATAACATCAATTCACTGGTCAGCTGACAGCCTAGCATTTGGCCACTGTCAACTACTGCAGCAGGAGGTGGTGGTCTATCTTTTTCATTTGAGTGCTGGGGCAATTTTTTCCTTGCATTGTTCGGAGTTAAAATAACTCAGCTGAGTAACTTCGGTTTTTGTGAGTAGGTCTAAGTATGTAGCGCTCCTAGAGATCACAGAGTCTTGCTGTCTTTCATTACCGTTCTCATAAGTCAGTGTTTTAAAACGTTGGACCATTTTGGCCATTACTCGACCCCTCAGCTGACGCATTATTTTGGGTCAGATGGAACGGCCAACCCCAGATGGACTCCAGCCATGCTTAATTTGTAATGAAAGAGGTGCTGTGGCTCAAGGAATTATTTTACATTTATAACTGATGTAGCAAACCCAGAAGTGCGGGGGTTCAGTCCGGGCACAAATTAAGCACTAGACTCCAGATGACAAGCTCACCTGTCAGGATGCACTTTGCAGCTAGTTTCACCATGCTCTGTGCTGCCACAAGGGGAACCGGGGACCGTTCCCGGGGGGTCACGGCAATGATGACTGGAGCCCTGCCTCAGGGGAGGGACCCCTGGGTGCTGGAGCCTGTGGGGGAAAAGAGCCTTCAACAATCACCAAAGGGCTGAGCAGGGGCGAGTCAGCAGGTGGGACCTGGGTGAGGTGGGACTTGAAAGCCCCAGCTGGGGGGGGGGCGGGGGCAGCGGGTCCTAATGGGCAAGGGGCGTGCAGAGGGGGAAGGGCAGGTCTCGAGGGGGCAGGTTACGAGGGGAATGGGGTGTGCGGGGGGGCTCCGAGGGGAGTGGGAGGCAGGTCCCTGGGGGGTTCGGGGGAAGGGCGGGCTCTGAAGGGGAGGCTGTTGAGGGGGGCGGGCTCCGAGGGGAGTGGGGTGCAGAGGAGGAGCGCGGGGGGGTGCAGAGGGGGAGGCAGGTCCCTGGGGCGGGCGGGCTCCGAGGGGAGTGGGGTGCAGAGGGGGAGGCAGGTCCCTGGGGGGTGCGGGGGAAGGGCGGGCTCTGAAGGGGAGGCTGTTGAGGGGGACGGGCTCCGAGGGGAGTGGGGTGCAGAGGGGGAGTCAGGTCCCGCGGGCGGGCTCCGAGGGGAGTGGGGTGCAGAGGGGGAGCGCGGGCCCCACCGGCTATTCGAACTCGGGCAGCATCGCAGGCTCCGCAGCCCTGTCCGCAGCACCGGCGCTTCCCTAACAACGCTCAGCCACCGCCCTCCTTAGGGGCGGCCCCCTTCTTTGACACGCGATTGGCTGGTGGTGCTGTCCATCCACCGGCCTCTCGGGCTGCTANAGGTGCGGGGGGAGGGCGGGCTCTGAAGGGGAGGCTGTTGAGGGGGGCGGACTCCGAGGGGAGTGGGGTGCAGAGGGGGAGTCAGGTCCCTGGGGCGGGCGGGCTCCGAGGGGAGTGGGATGCAGAGGGGGAGCGCGGGCCCCACCGGCTATTCGAACTCGGGCAGCATCGCAGGCTCTGCAGCCCTGTCCGCAGCACCGGCGCTTCCCTAACAACGCTCAGCCACCGCCCTCCTTGGGGGCGGCTCCCTTCTTTGACACGCGATTGGCTGGTGGTGCTGTCCATCCACCGGCCTCTCGGGCTGCTATTGACTCAATTCCATTGGGCTCCACCTTTTGGAAACTCGGCGTCGGCGTCCTCGATACTCTGAGGCCATTGGTTCAGGAATATACTTGTCATTGGGTATGAGTCTGTCAATCAAAAGAAATGCCCCGCCCATTGCGAGGGAAAAGCGGCCTGAGGCAGGCGATGAAGTCATTAACGCTGCAGTTCTGGGGGTGTGCGCGTGCGCTAAGGTTGTTTCTACCCAGCAACTAATGACATTTACTGGACCCTCTTTTTGATTGGACAGACTACGGCGGCCCGTACTATCTAGGCGGAATTATTCTATGGGGAGGGTTAGGGAAAAGCGCGACGCCCAGAAAGATACGGACTAGCAGTACTTACCAAAATAAGGCGCAACTTCATGGAAGCGTTCTGGGGGAAAGAGCGGGGAAAAAACTACTTTAACTGCCTACGCCCTTCGGTACATAATGGGCTCTTCCACGCTTCTCGTTCACTCAACGCCGGGTTAACTGAGTTAACCGCGCATGCGCACGATCCTCTTCCCTCTAACTCGGCCCCCTCCGGCCTTCGTTCTCCGCGCCTGGGGCTGCGCGTGCTTTCCCTGGGTTCTTCAGCCGGCCCTCGGCCTCGTGTGGGAGTGCAGCCCCCGTGGGGGGCAGGCATGCCTGTGCGAGCAGTGACAGCCAGCCACAAGTCAGTGCTGGGGCAGGGAGAGCCTCACGCTGTAGGTAACCCCCAGTGAGAAAGAGGAGAAGCGTGTGATTATATTGCTCACCCTGGCTGGCTTCCTGCCCACCCGTGCATCCTCCAGTTCATGCCCTCCCATCGCTTTCACTGCCTCCCTAGCCAATCTGCCTGTTTGTTGTCAGCTGCCCTGGCTTCCACTCCGTCGCTCACCTGTCTCCATCTCCTCCCACCCGTGTGTTGTTGCCCCTCACTGGCTTTGTGATGGTAAAAATTTAAAAACCAGATGATGATCATGTAGCCATACGATAAGCCTCTTTCCATTCCACTGGTATTTCGTGAGGATATTAAACACCAGCTATGAAAGTTATGTATTTTAAAATCAGCAGGTCTGCATAACTTGCATCCAAGAGTTTTAAAAGCTGGCTGAGGAGCTCGCTCGACTGTTAATACTGATTTTCAATAAGTTTGGAAATACTGGGGCATTCCAGAAGACTGGAAGGAAGCTAATGTGCCAATATTTAAAAAAGATAAACAAGTTGTCCCAGGTTATGGAGAACTCCTTTAACGAAGCCAGGGAGGATCAGTGATGATATCCATGAGATTTATTGATCAATGATCATGTCTATAGTGCAGTAGAATCCACCCAGCATTCATTCAAAGATCTACATCACCCAATGTTGGGATCAAGTGTGCTAGTTGGGATGGATTATGTGGTGTCAGGTTTTTTGGCTGTTCCAAAGTCCTAGTCAAGAATCTAGAAGGGACATTCTCAGAATATTACACTATCCATCCTTTGTCACCTTTGCAAGTTTTCTATCCACCACATGACCCTCTGTCCCATTCATTAGCTTCCTATCTATGTCTGAATGTTAGAACTCTTTGTGGACTTGCTGCCCTCTGTCTCTTTCTCTCTTCCCTTTGCCCAGTCACACCGTTCCTTCAGTTTTACCTCTTTTCATCCCTTTGACTCTTCACAGGTGGAAGCTGTTCTTTCACTTGTATTGTCAATGGTAGTTTAAGGCCTATGTGGGCCCTATGATCCAAGCAGGTGCTCATGCCTGTGCTTGCTGTAAGCTGTTCATAGTCTTCTCCTGAGTACAGCAGAGCACTAATAACTTGCTCCCTGCTCTGCAGTCTTCTCTCTCCCTCTTTCTCTTCCTGAACATGTGGAGGAGAAAGAGAAAAGGAGCCCAAGGAAAAAAAGTGGGGGAAGAAGGGATTCCCGCATCCTCCCATCAGTCAACAAGGAGGCTGATTGGGTTGAGTCCCCATTCAGCAGCTGGGGAGAAGTAGAGCAAACCTTTGCCCCCGTTTCCTCACTATCTTTTTATCTTTTCTCCACCTATTAGGCAGGAATGGGGAGTGGCAGGCCCCCTCTTGAAAAATGAAAGAGGGAAAGAACACCCCACCCAGCAGCTATAAGAGGCCCTGTTATCTGCAGTCATATAACTCCTCAGCTCCTGTTTTGACATCAGGTAGGAAGACGTGAGTAACTAAGGGAATTGGGACTGGCAGTAGTCATGTCAATAGATAGCCTATGCTCTGCCTGTGGAGCAGGAGGTGGGCCACACTTCGTCAGGCAGGCTGCAGAAAGCATGGATGATGGGACTGCAGGTGAGTAGGAGCAGTGGTAGTAAAGTAAGGTTTTTAATTCTGAAGACTGAGCCAAGGACATAGGTGGCTTAGTCTCAGAGATAAAGTGAAGTCTGTCTTGTGGACTGAGAGGAAGCTGGTATCATCCTAGGTCATCTTATGAAGAAGGAGAGATCAGAGTGTGGTTGCAGGGAGTCTAATGGGGAGACAAGACTAAAGTAGGGTTCTGGGGACATTACTGAGTAGGAGGTGGAAGATTTAAGCGACCTGATTCTGGAGTGGATGGGAAAGATACAAGAGCCTAGTGTTCCTATGCAGAGGCCTTAACCAGGGAAGTGGGAGACTCTTGATTTAAAACAAAATTGTTTTATTATATTTATTTATATTACAGCAGCACCCAATGACCGTAATCAGATCAGGCCCCCAACATGCTGGGCACTGTACAAACATATAGTAGGAAGTGATCCTTGTCCCAAAGAGTTTAAGTTAAGCACCCACATAAATTTATGCATGTCCAAAATGACTTCAGCAGTATCTGGATTACTTATACCTTTTTGACTCCAGTCAGTTTGGTCATAGGCCTGGGTATAGTACAGAAGCTGCACTGGTGGTCTTGTTTAATGATCTCTTCTTGGTGATGGAGGAAGATCAAGTATCCCTGCTGTTTCTTTTAGATCTGTAGCTACCTTTGATGCCATTGACCATGAGTATTTACTGATTCACCTGAAGGCATTTGAAGTGGTGTACAGGAACTGATGTAGGTTTTATTGATGCAGCTACATGAATAAATGGGCTCACTTTAGCGTGGCACTTTCCCTTTCTTTTTATTTGATCTCAGAGGTTGTATTAGACAGCTGTTCATCTGCTCAGAGGGATGTCTTGTAGACTTCTACGAGATTCCATTTTGTCACCCCTCTTGTGCAAACTATAGACAAGGCCGTTCGTAAGGAAATACGAGTTACGATTCCTCAATATACTGATGATGCCTAGCTCCATATTTCTCTCTCTTCAAGTTCTAATCCTGCCTGGGCAGTAGGATTATTTACTCAGTATCTAATAGAGATTGAGGCATGGGTGAAAGCTAGCTGGCTGAGAACCAGTGGAAAGAGAGATGATTATAGGGTGGGGGAAGCAGTCAGAGTATTAGTGGCAGTGATATCAGCACTTTTGATTGTCTTGACATGAATGCCATGTGTTTCTATGGTATAAAAGTTGGATGGGTGGGTGGGATCCACAAAGGGAGTTAGGTGTCACAATGCTGAGTGTCGTAGCACCTAATTTTGAGGTGCTTAGAAAATCCCGGGAATAAAACTGCAATCCACAGAGCCTGAGTTAGGCACTTGGGCTCCCTCTGCAATGAATGGGGAGAGGCAGGTGCCTAGAATGTGATCCACAAAAGCCAGCACACTAGGCAGGGAGCAATAGGAGATGCTGATGAGAGGGGTGTGTCCTAAGCCCTGCCCCTCTCTCAAGGATAGATGCCTAAATCTGGGCTGCAGGGGAGATGCCTGTCTCTGCTTAGTGATCCACAAACAAGAAGAACCCACTGCCTGGAGTCAGGTGGCTTTGGCACCCAAGCTGTTTCTTGCGGAAATGAATTAGGTGCCTACCTTGCTCCCTGCAAAATGGCTGGAGGAGGAGCTGAGCTTATAACTTTTAGTCCACTCAGTCACCTGGGATGTGGGAAACCCACGTTCAATTCCCTCTTCTCCTGCTAGAGGGAGAGAGCATTTGAACATGGGTTTTCCACGAGTGTGGTCTAAGCGCTGAGCTATGGCATAGTCATGGGCGGTGAGTGAAGCTTCCCTTCGGGAGGCTAGCCCCCTGCCCTGCTTCTTCCAGCCGAGGCCATGCCCCTGCTCACTGCTCTCACCCACCCCCGTGGTGGGGGGGCTGAGAGATTGGTCAGGGCCATGGGGGGTAGGGGGGGGTGGTGAGGCCTGGGACTGCAGTGGAGCTCTTGACTCTGACCAGAACTCCAAGCCCGGAGCCTCTCCCTCTTTTGTTTCCTTTCACCCGTGGCCCCGCCCCCACTCCACCTCTTTCCTCCAGGCCCCAGCCCTGATTCACTCTTCCCCCCTCACCCACTGCCGCCCCAAGACTGGAAAAGCTGCCATCAGAAGCTGTCTTCTCCACACCGTATCGGTTAATCAACAGGTGTTTGAAAATGACAAATCTTTACCACAAGCATATGCAATGATTTATGGCCTAAGCTATTAAAAGTAAATTCAGAAGACCTACCGAAGGCAACCAAGCTGCCAGGCTTGTTAACATCCCAATCCACTGAAGGAGCAACAGGCAAGAAAATAGAAACATTAGGAATAGTTGGCTCAAGGAGGCATCTGTCCAGACTGGCAATACTGCCCCTTGGAAGGGCTGATTCCACCTCTGATATAAACCAAGAAACCCAGCAGCGAATGGAATGAAAACCAAGCTTCACAGCCAGGATATGCATGGAGACCCATGTCAGAGGAGTAAAATCAATTAAATGAACCCATTTTGTTACACCTGCTGCAATAAGGGAAGAGACAAGACTCCTAGAAACAAGACTAGGAATCCTCATGTCAGAGTTATAAACAAGGGAGCCCAGGGAACTCCAGCTCCCTATCCTGTGACCTCAGCTTAAAAAAATCTCCATTTGGGTAACATCTCAAAATTGAGGCAGCCACGGTCCACCAAAAAAAGTTCCTGATCAAAACCCAACCCCTGTCTGCTGAAGTAAAGGCCTTTTGCTTCGAAGGAAAAGGCTCATCTCCAAGTAATGGCTGCAGAGACTGTAACCAAAAAGTAGCGACTCTGCTCAAAAGATCAAGGAGACCTTCTACAACAGATATAAAATATTCTGCCTCAGTGATGCCACACCAGAAAAAGTCCAAAAGAAACTTCTGAACTTTTTCTAAAAAAAGGCAATTAAATTATTAATGACTAGCACCTGCTCTCTAAAGGAGAGTCGAGACAAACACCATTTCCACCTTTGTAATCTCCTCTCTAACTTTTCCATGACTCCTTCCCAATTCCAACCCCAAATATCAGTCCTAGCATAATTCCCAGTGCTTCAAGCCTCAGCTCCACAATAGCCTCTCTGGCAAAGTCAGGGGGCGGGAGATCACCCAAGCCCCCAGCAGGAGTGTGTCACTCTTCCCCCAGTTTATGCAAGCTGAAGAAGTGTGCTCAAGAGAGTGCTGACATTCAGTCAAAACCTGGACATCACAATCATGAGTAATAAACACAGTCAGCATAAAGACTTTCACTGGAGTACAAGCTGACAAAAAGAGAGAAAGACCAGAAAGGTGCTTTTGCAATATGCATAACAGAGACTCGATAGAGCATACTCAGTAATATATATATATATCTCAGGGGTCGGCAACCTTTCAGAAGTGGTGTGCCGAGTCTTCATTTATTCACTCTAATTTAAGGTTTCGCGTGCCAGTAATACATTTTCACGTTTTTAGAAGGTCTCTTTCTATAAGTCTGTAATATATAACTAAACTATTGTTGTCTGTAAAGTAAATAAGGTTTTTAAAATGTTTAAGAAGCTTCACTTTAAATTAAATTAAAATGCAGAGCCCCCCGGACCGGTGGCCAGGACCTGGGCAATGTGAGTGCCACTGAAAATCAGCTCGGCGGCACGCGTGCCATAGGTTACCTACCCCTGATATATACATATATATATATATTGCACAATAGGAAAAGCTTATAAAAAATGGACCTGTTGAGGATGCAATTGATCTGATCAGGGTGCATGAGCAAACCATTCACAGTTTTCAGTCTTCAGAGTGGTAGCCATGTTAGTCTGTATCAGCAAAAAGAAAGAGGAGTACTTGTGGCACCTTAGAGACTATTTGGGCATAAGCTTTCGTGGGCTAAAACCCACTTCATCGGATGCATGCAGTGGAAAATACAGTAGGAAGATATATATACACAGTAAAGCAGGGACACACAAGTCTCCAATTCTTCATCTTCCCAAGGTCCCCATTCTTAGGCAACAGGGTAAGAACTGCTCGATGACAACTGAGTGGCAATATCTTCTCTCTCATGCTCTCCTGAAAAACCTGGAACAATTCAGGTCCAAGAAGAGTCCAAAAGCTCTTATAAAACTCAATAGGCAACCCATCAATAGCAGGTGCCTGCCCTGGAGCAAAGCCATGAGGGCAGAAGTCAATTCTGAGAGTGTCAGGTACTGTTCAAGTCTGTCCACATCCAACATTGAGATCCTAGAAAGATCCTCAAGGATTCGCCAAGTCTCAGATGGACACACAGACGCTATGTGTCACGGGCTTCACTCAACGCTGATGGCCATTCTGGGGAATAGCTCCAGCCAGGTGTTGTGTCCTTCCTTGGCAGTGTGTCTCCTGTCATCCTCTTGCCCTGTGGACCCCTCTCACTCCAGGAACCGCAGTCTTCTCTTCGTGACATAGCCTTCTGACTGGGTCACCATCTGTGTTCCCCCCTTGCGGGGTAACAAAGTCCCTCTTGACAAATAGGTTCAGGGAGTTTTCCTGCTCACCACTCTGCTGGTGTCACTTCATCAGTGGCTGGTAGGGGGCTGGTAGAGGCCCACCCTCTACTCCAGGCCCTGACTCCGGGGCCTCTCATCAGCAGCCTAGGTTGACCTATCCACACCTTGCTGCTGTCCCCCTGAGCCTTGCCTACCTCTCTGTCTCTCCCCCAAGCCAGACTCCCTCCTCCCAGGGAGTAACTGTAGGCTGCTTGCCTCTAGCCCCAGACACCTCTCCCTTCTTCCAGGAAGTGACTGAAGACTCCTTCCCTCCAGCTCCTTCTGTTGCCAGCTTCCTGGATTATATAGGCCCCACCTGTTCCTGCCAAGCTGAGCCTGTTCTACTTAAATCTCTGTTTCCTGTCTTCTTCTCCAGGTGCAGCCTGGGCAGTTCATTGGCCCACTTAGCCATCTTAACCCTTCTAGGCCTTGCGTGGGGTGAACATCACATCACACGTGGCATACAAGTAGGGTTGCCAGGCGTCCGGTTTTCGACTGCAACACCCAGTCGAAAAGGGACTCGGGCGGCTCCGGTCAGCAGTGGTTAAAAGTCTGGTTGGTGGTGCAGCGGGGCTAAGGCAAGCGTGGCTCCACGCAGCTCCCGGAAGCAGCAGCATGTCTCCCTACGGCTCCTAGGCATAGGGGCAGCCAGGAGGCTCCGCACACTGCCCCCGCCCAAGCACCAGCTCTGCAGCTCCCATTGCCCGGAACCGTGGCCAATGGGAGTTGTGGGGGCGGTGCCTGTAGATGGGACAGTGCTCAGAGCCATTTGGCTGCGCCTCTGCGTAGGAGCTGGAGGGAGGACATGCTGCTGCTTCCAGGAGCTGCCTGAGGTAAGCACCGCCTGGAGCCTGCACCCCTGACCCCCACCTGCGCCCCAACCCCCTGCCCCACCCTGATCACCTTCCCGCCCTCTGAACTCATCGATCCCAGCCCGGGGCACCCTCCTGCACTCCAAACCCCTCATCCCTGGTCCCACCCCAGAGCCCGCACCTCCCCCCCGAGCACCCAAGCCCCTGCCCCAGTCCGGAGCCCCCTACGATACTCCAAACACCTCAGCTCCACCCCCCAGCCTGGAGCCCCCTCCTGCACCCAAACCCCTCATCTCCAGCCCCACCCCAGAACCCACACCCCCAGCCGGATCCCTCCCTTCCTCCCGCATCCCAACCCACTGTCTCAGTCTGGAGCCCCCTCCTGCACCCTGAACTCCTCGTTTTGGGCCCCACCCCATAGCCCACACCCCCAGCCAGAGCCCTCATGTCCTCCCACTCCTCAATCCCTGAGCCAGCCCAGTGAAAATGAGCGTGTGAGGGTGGGGGAGAGCGAGCGACAGAGGGAGGCGGGGATGGAGTGAGCAGGGGGTGGTGCCTCGGTGAAGGGGCGGGACAGGGGGTGGGGCAAGGGTGTTCGGTTTTGTGCGAGTAGAAAGTTGGCAACCCTACATACAGCTCTGAGGGAAAATTCATGGCAAAGTTCCTAATCCCCACAGGATCTTAATGCACTTGGCCTGAGGGCGTCTTGAAGTGGTCAATCATCTTCTGCTCTGCACGAAGCAAACCAAGAAAAACTTTCTTTCCAAGCCAAAGAAAATCTTAGAAGGCACATCCATTTGAGAAAGGCCCTGACACTGGGCCCTAGCCAGTACATTCTAAACTTTGTTATCCAATAGGTCATGCAAAAGTTATTTTTTATGTTTCAAGCTCTCATGCAACCCAACATCACTACTTCCATGAAGGCTTTTTCAGGTTCCATAGTCCCCAGCTCAAAGTCCTCTATACTCCAGCGAAGGCCCAGGCTTATCTGGAATGTGTATTGCTGACAAATATATTTAATATTAACTTTACCAACCTACCATCATTGCCTCAAGGAGAGGAAAACATCCATTCAGGTAACCCAGGCTCCCCAAAAATAATTGAAAGAGCCCTGAAAGTGAACATCTTGTAAAAGGCGAGTGTTAAAATGCCAGTATGAATGATGGTCTTGAGTAGAAGGAAGAGACAACGCAAATAAGAGCAAATCATGATCTGAAAACCCAATAGGAACAATACAACTAGAAAGCAAATGAGACAAATGATGACTAAAAACATAAAAACAGTCCGAACGGGTCATAGAGAAAGAGCTGGCACGTGCACCCAGCGAGGTGTACTGCACATAAGGTGAAAATGTTGCCACACATCAGTCAGACCAGAAGCCTTTAAAAGAGTTGCAAGTCACTGAGCAGACAGTGGATGCAGTTCCAAATTATTCCTATCCAATCTCTTATTAAGAGTACAATTAACCCCCTCACCCCCAAATTAAAATACTATTTGTCAAACAATTTGTCAAAAGAGCATCCAAGCTTTGAAAACACACACACACACACACCGTCTTTCCCTACACTAGGACCATAAACATTAATCAAAAGAAGACATTGCTCAGAAGAGCTCGAACAGTCAACAGACAGTCTGGAACAACTTCCTGCAAAACCACTGAATCAGGCTTCACCCTGTCCACAAAGAGAATGACAACCCCTGCACTTGCAGTGGAACCATGACTCAGGAAAACCTCCCTCTCCAATCAGCAAGTCAATCAATTTGGTTGCCTGCATCTGTGTGGGTCTCTTGCAAAAATGAAATGTCCACCTTTTCCTGGGACAGGTAAAAGTATTATAATGTCCCTGCACCCACTTATGTTCAGAGAGCCACATACAAAATTATTAATCAGAAAAAAGACAGAAAAAAATCCCAAAACCTCAAACAGAAACACCGAATTCTCCTATATCCGTTATTCCCCAACTATTCCATTGGTCAAAGGGACACGCACTTTGGTCATCAGTTTTTTTCAGTCTATACCATTTCTGTTTGTCAAACTCACACACAGACATGTCTCATAGTATGCTGAGTGGACAAGAAAGATTGTCAGGAAACCAGTCTATCTGCCACCTCTACTCCACGTTTCCCCTTCGTCTCATCCAGAAAACTCCCCTCAGGTTGTTCAGCACCCAAAGAATCTGTGAGTTCATCATCCCCCACACTCTCAGACTGAGTGTCACTACTGACCTCGACAGGGGGAACCTCAGAGAGACAAGAGGGTGGGGGCTGCTGGGACCTACGGGGCAAAACTACTAGCTGAGAATTCTCCATGCCCCCAACCAAAGAACTACCCTCAGCAGCAGAGGATCCAGATTAACATATTCTTAACACCCAGGGAATTGATTCTTCACTCTGTAACACCAGTTTTACACCACTGTAACTCTGCTGAAATCAACTGAATTCTAGCGGTACAAATTTGGTAACAGAGTGGAGAATCAGGCCCAGGTCTTCTACGTTCTTTTGTTGTAAGGGTTGAACATTCTGATTCTGGTGCTGTCAAGGTTCCTGTTCCCTTTAGCTTGCATCTGCTTGGGTTTTAGTGTACTCCTTTGGTCGTTCATCTCCCATTTTAGCTGGCCAGTCTTACCTACTTCTTGAAGCACCACCTTCTTTTCATTTCTAGGTTTCCTGATCCTACCTGCATTTCCATTTTAGCTGCCTGGACAATGGCGAATTGGCCTTCTAGTACTTGGCTTTATATCACTTCTACGTTTATGAAATAGGCCCAGATTAGGAGATCTTTTTGATTGGGACATACTCTGGGAAGCCTTTGACAGCTGGTTGCCCAAGCCCGTGGCTAAAGACACAAGGGAACTCCCTTCTCTCCCTCCTTTGGAGAAAAGTTGTTTAAAACCATTGAGGGGCTCATGACAGTTTAGTGCCTGTTGGAGGGCATTCTTAAAGTGCAATTCTACTCTGAAAAGGTAATCTGTAAAAAAATGATATTGTCTCTAAATGATTTCCTTATCAGCTGTGGATGGTTTACAAATAAAACAACCATTCTCTACTTGCTGGCACTATAAACTTCACTGGGATCTGGGAGTTAAACTGGGTTCCTTTCTTTTTGCACGTTATCACCAGGTTCTACATGTTGGCTTGTGTCCTTAGTGACCCTTGTGCAAGCTCACTGCCTTCAGCATTCAGTTAGTTTCCCATGTCACCGTCCTCATGGAGCAGAACCAGTAGCAAGTTGCACCCAGGACAGCAGAGGCAGATGAAGACATCACAGACTGCCACTGTTCTTGAGTCCAATATTAGTTACAATCCTGGCCTAAGTGGAATCCTGTCAGGGCTTAGATTCCATAGTACAAAGGCCTTTATGAATACCTAAGATAGATATAATCTACACATGAGGTAGGGAGAGGAGAGTAAAACCTGCTCTCTCACCCTTTAAAGTATCTTGTAGCCTGGGGGAAATCGAGAGAAGCACCCCCATCCCTCCTTCCTGGCAGCATGTCAAACGAGCACAAACATGTGGAGTCTTTCATAGTGTGGCTGAACATAATTTACATATCTTAAACCTCCTTAAATCTAGGGACCAAAGCCTATTCCGATTCCTCCCAGAGTGTCAATTCCATGTCTTTTTGCAAACATGCCAAGCCACTGTCAAGGTGTATAATGGCTGTAGTGCTTATTTAAGGTTTATCCTCCAACATCATGACTTTCGTTGTCGTTTGATTATAACTTCTGCTTTACTATATCTGAGGGAGAAGATTATAGAGGACTTAACATTCAGGACAGAGAGGGAGGTTTTATCTGCAAATCAGGAAGCTAAGAGCGAATTTAACTCTGCTGCCTTGTATAGGCACATGACAGTTGTCCGGGCTTTCAGTATGTGATCTTACACCACAGGGCTATGTAGATATTTTATGTATGTAACAGGCATAGTATAATGTATACCCTGTATACTCTATTGCAAGGCTGACCTAAAATCTGCCTATGGTCTCCAATCTACACAGTAAATTCTATGTCAGCATTAGATACATTAAACAATTGAGGGTTTTATTGAATTAAATATGAAAATGGTTAATTCAGTCAGTACTGTATATCCCCTGTAATTTAATTTGAGATTCGGTTTATTTTATGGTGCCCCAAATGTTTATTTACAGCATGCTGTAGACTTTTGTATCAAAACTGTGTAACTGAATAATAGAAGTAGCCAAGAGGGTGCTGGGAGTTTTGTCACTTGACTAGCAAACAATTGGGGGTTTTGGCCCTTGCAAAAATGTGGACGCAGTTTGGGTTTATAGAGCAAGGACATTAGCTAAATGTTAAAAGATCAGCAGTGCAATAGTTAACAATACTTTGATAGTGAAATTTGTAGACGATCACACTTTATTGTGTCAGGCGGTTCAGACTGAAGTGGATATTGATTTATACTTGATTCACATTTGGAACATTTTTCATCACAACCAGACTTTGTTTTAAATGAAACATTTAGAAACTTTGTTTGAAATGAAACTTTGGATTTTAGAGCCCAAGTGAGCAACTAAAGGTTTATTCTGCAACAATTTTTTTAAAAGCAAGTTTCTAACCCTCCTGGTTACAGAGAAAAGCTGGAAAATATGAATCCTAAAGGCTCAAAAACCAGAAGGCAAATATGAAAGATCCAAAATTCATTTTTACTTTTTAAAAATTGCATGGTTTTTAAGCTAATGTCATGATTTTTTTGGGGGGGGTGGGAGGGAGGCAGCGCTGACCCGTGGTTTTTGAATGCATGGGGTTGGAAATATTGCAGCCTTCCTGCTCTCTCACAGCTCATGCAGTATCAGAGTAATAGCCGTGTTAGTCTGTATCCGCAAAAAGAACAGCAGTACTTGTGGCACCTTAGAAACTAACAAATTTATTGTAGCATAAGCTTTCGTGGGCTACAGCTCACTTCATCGGATGCATGTAGTAGAAAATACAGAAGGAAGATATATATATATATATATATATATANTTGTAATATTGCGACTTTTCGGTCTGTAATCAAGTGGCCAGGGAGGTTGAAGTGTTCTCCAACTGGTTTTTGAATGTTATAATTCTTGACGTCTGATTTGTGTCCATTTATTCTTTTACATAGAGACTGTCCAGTTTGGCCAATGTACATGGCAGAGGGGCATTGCTGGCACATGATGGCATATATCACATTGGTAGATGTGCAGGTGAATGAGCCTCTGATAGTGTGGCTGATGTGATTAGGTCCTATGATGGTATCCCTTGAATAGATATGTGGACAGAGTTGGCAACGGGCTTTGTTGCAAGGATAGGTTGCAGTAGAGGCTCATACCTGAAGCTCCAGAGGTGTCCCAGGTTTGATCCTGGCCAAGGATGACCAGGGTCTGTCTGTGTTACACTTGCCAAGTGCTCTCACACACACACCGTTACTACTCTCAGTGTAATTACATTTTATTGCCACTTGAGGTCAGCAGCTGCTGAGAAAAAGCCATCAAGCTAGCAAACACCATCTTGCTTTATTACTCCATTTTCATTTACTTTAGACTACATGAAGATAAATGTGTCCATTAGCATTGTAATTCTGCAAAAGCAGAGGACTCCTTTTGTAGGAACACAAACTTCAGTAAGTATGCTTCCTTCTGAGTCCGCACTGAACAATGTCCTGGGGAATGGTGCCTATGGAGTGCTGACTGGCTTCACAGAGCGGTGTTGGTGCCTACAGTACTAGAGAGTGGTGTTCTGTATGATGTGATGGTGGTGACTCAGTACCTAGTAGTAGTAACATTTACATGATACTTTTCACAACAAGTAGGTGTTTTAACACTGGCATCGTGGCCAAATCTCAGCTCATGTATTTACTTTTTTCTCCTTTTCCTCCTGTGGTTTCATCTGGTGAATCGTTTTTCATTTCGTGGCCTAAGTAGTTGTGATGTTGCTAGTCAATACAGGTCTGTCTCATCTTACACTGGGATTAAGTTCCGCGGTCAGCGCCTAAAGCAAAAACCGCATATAGTCAAAATTACATTGAGTGTATGGCGGGCAGAATCACCCGCCCTACAGAAACAATATTTAAATTGTTATTTTTCTCTCTTTTTTTGTTTTTTTCTTGTTTTTGCCGACCGCATAAAGCTGAAATCGCACATGTTAAATGCGCCTAAGATGCGACAGACCTGTACACACTGCGCTCCATCCCAGAAATGTCTGCATTTCAGTAGTGTGAAATAATCCCCCTGCATGACTGATGCCAACCGAGATTTCTGGAGACCCTTTCCTCCAAAGATCTCTAAGCACTGGACACACTTAACAAACAATATATTTGGGGAGCAGTGTCTTGATCACTGAAATGAATTAGGGAAAATATAGGTTAAATATTAGGAAATGCTTTATAGCTAGAAGAACAAACTGCCAAATGAGGTTGTGTAATTGCCATTGCTAGATATTTGTCAAGGCTTTACATATGCACCCATCTATCAGAGATGGTTTAAGGATAGTGAAATCAGTCTTACCCCAATGCAGGGATGTTGACTGAATGAGTCACTCTAGGTATATTTCACCCTCAAATAATTATTTTAATGCTTCCCACCTTACCCTAACCAGAGATACAACAGCAGACATGGTTTCAGCACAAAATCATAAGAAAATAGCCCCTTCCTCTCAAACATACCCCAAACCTAAATGAAAGAAGGAACATGCGATAGTCAGAAAGTAGAGCCAAAATCGATGTGACCTTTATTATTTTAACAGCATCTTTCAGCACAATTACAGAGTTACAGGGCTGCAGAGAACAGAGTGGGAGTATAAAATAACAAAAATAAATAGAACAGGAGCCAAGGAGGTCAGCAGGAGTTGGCTGGAATCAGGTTGTGAAGGGCAGATGGAGGGTTCAGATTGGTCAAAGGCTTTATGATTCAGCCACCAAAGTTATGAATTCTGGAGAAGAGAAAATTTGTTTAAAAATAGCAAGAAAAAAGTAAATTAAGAAGCATGTTACAGAGGTTCACAGCGTCACCGAGACAGCAGGGTCAACTTCATTAACAACCTTTCACAATAATTGAATGGCTCATAAACCTAAATGCATCAGAGGGTCAGATTGTGGGTCAGAAAACCTCACAGTGAAGCTAAAACATTTTTGAGACGCCAAAGAGGGAATTCAGGATATGTCAATCCATGCAGACTGCCCGTTGCTGCCCGGTTGGCCAGCCTCTTTAGTTGTGCAGTACTCCTTAGTCACAAAGTCAGTTTCCTTTGTTAACCCAACAGACATAAGCTAATAGGAAGAAGGCAAGCACTGGATATAAATTTTGTAGTGAGATGGATTCCGCTCTGTCAGTGGCTGGCAGCACGTCTGAAAGACTTTTCATAGCACTTGTGCCCCGGTAATATATTAAATATAATTCATTATAATAATTGGCAAACTGACAGAAGCCAGTACATTTTAAAAGTCTAAGGCTGAGATTCCATCCGCTTTAAAATCTAGGTGAAAACTTGGCTCCTTTGAAGTCAATGGCAAAATTCCCATTGACTTCATAGGGCCAGGATTTCACCCTGTGGCTTTTATTACTGTGTATTTACAACTGTAATGGTTTAAAAAAATTGATGTATTTGCATTTAGTTTCCTTGTGTTTTGGTACAATAAATCTTTCAGCAAAGTTTATAAAGCACAGGAAAGGTATCTTTGCATCTCAGTAACTTCCCACCACATTGAGCTTTGAATAATGTATTACCCAAGGAAGTCATAATTCCTCTCTCTATACAGACTTGGAATGGTGATGCGTGAGAATACTGGGTAAAGTTTTGAGGACCTCAGTGTATTAAAAAAGATACTGATAAACTGAAGTGAATTTAAAGAAGTGCAACAAAGCTGATAAAGGGTTTAGCGGGCATATTTTACAAAGGGGAGGCTTAGGGGATTTTAACATGTTCAACCTAGAGAAAATATGACAAATGGGGGATGTAACCAGCTGTAAATATGTGAGAAGAATTTACTGAAGGGCGAAATAATGAGGAGCAATGCCTTGAAATGTAAAAGTGTGGAAAATGGATCTTAGACGTTAGGAAGCAATTACTAACAATGAGGTCAATAATGTAACCGCAGTGACATAGTAGAGGTGTTCCAGAATGGTTTTGATAAACCCTAATAGGCCGGCAGAGATGCCAATAGGGGTTATATTAAATCCACATGTATTAATTAATTATTCTGTAGTGTGTAAATCCAAACTAGGATTAGTGGTGCAGAATATGCAACATAAAAGAGGGGTAAGGCCCAGGCAGTGGGTATGTGAACTGGAACAGTTTGACTGATGAGTTAAATGTTGCACAACCCAGCTTAAGAGGAAGCAAAAAAGCACTTTGATGGGAACTCAGAATATTCAGGGCAGAAAGAGAAAAACCTGTGATTGCTCAAGCCACCGCATGAAGGAAGCCCATGATGGGAAACGCAGCCTTCATATGGACAAAACCTTTCATGCCTCCATAAGGGAATACAACCGGTGTTTAATGTATATCAGATAGCACATTCAATATATTGGCAACATTAGAATTTAATCCTTTTTCTAGCATGTAGTATATATGGAATAAAATGCAAATAAATTAATCATGGTTATAGCCAGATATTTTCTAAAGTATATAGTTATATTGATGCTATTATTGTATATTGTCAACATAGTTCAAGGCTATTTATTTAATAAAATACATTATGTATATGAATAACCTCTCTATATTTTACACAATGTCTATGAATGATTCCTATATTTCCAGTATATCATATTTAAGTATTATAAACAAATTCCAGAGTTCTAATTATGCAGAACTTATTTTCACTTTATTCTGTAATGCTCTTTGGCCCATCAGCAGACTTTTCCTCAACATTGCAGAGGACCCAGCACAAACCCTGCGGTATTTCATTGAACTACCAAAGGTAATCTCTGTGAATTTATTATAGACTAATCATTTCTCTCTCCAAACTGGTAATAAATTATTTTGGGACACACAAGAGTGCAAAAGAGAGAAACTCATCGGAGCATTTTTTACCCCCTCCTGATTTTTCTTCTAATTTTTTTTTTAACTTGGGCCAACAAATAGTTGATTTGAATTCTGAACATCTTTCATGACAGAGTTCTGAGAAAATGACTGGTAGAATCAGAAGTATTCCCAGAACCTCAGCTGGAGTGGAGCTTGAATGCATGTACTAGATAAAGGTTGTGATCTACAGATCTTTTCCCTGTAGCACATGGCTTCTGACATCACAGACCTACCAGTGTCAGGCAGCTGGAGGAACTGAAGGGTATGATTTATATGTGCAATAGCTAACACACATAAGAGATCAAAAAATGATCTCAAGTACAAACCTTCCTTTCTTTTGTTTTCTCTTGCACCCTTGGAATCTGACCATGTGATTATGACGTCTTCCAGCTGAGGGACTGTGGAAGGCTAGACTCACCTCCCCTGAAACTGACTATGTTGCCTCAGTAGCATTCCCACTTCAGTCTGGGAGCTGAGGTCTGGAGGATGGTCACCCTCCTAGGTAACATGGCCCTGGGTTTGGAGGTTGTTCTGGTCCCTCAATTTTGACTGAATGCAATGAAAGACGAAGGGATTCAGTACCTCTCAAGAGACGGGTCAGCACCTTGCAGGAGTAGGCCCCGTGTTTTCAGCACTTCTAGATTGGCAGGCCAGCCCCAAAATACAAATCTTGATCCATTTAGCCAGAAGTATAGATACATTATTGAAATAATTCCTGAATTGTGTGTGGAAGCAGAGATGAGTTCTGAGCAGCAGATCTGAGAGATCATTCCTAATCTGAGACGTGTTTCTGAAGGAGGCTCCATAGGACAGCTGAGATGGAAGTCTACAATGAAAGACCTGAGGAACAGGTGGACCTAGCATGCTCAAATCAATCTTCAGAAGGCACTGAATGCCAATCCTTCATCTCTCAGAACTGTTATGGGCTGCTGGGAACTACACAGATATTTTTCAATTTTGATGCTATATTTTCTGCTACAGAAACACTGGATTTTTTTCTAATAAATGAATTGTCCTCCTTCACCCTGGGTCCATCCCTTGGGTCAAGTTTTCAAACACCAGCCTCATCAATCAATAGCTGACTATGGAGATCCAGCCTTTTGCAGATGATGGTAATCATAGAATATCAGGGTTGGAAGGGACCTCAGGAGGTCATCTAGTCCAACCCCCTGCTCAAAGCAGGACCAATTCCCAACTAAATCATCCCAGCCAGGGCTTTGTCAAGCCTGACCTTAAAAACCTCTAAGGAAGGAGATTCCACCATCTCCCTCGGTAACCCATTCCAGTGCTTCACCACCCTCCTAGTGAAAAAGTTTTTCCTAATATCCAACCTAAGCCTCCCCCACTGCAACTTGAGACTATTACTCCTTGTTCTGTCATCTGGTACCACTGAGAACAGTCTAGATCCATCCTCTTTGGAACCCCCTTTCAGGTAGTTGAAAGCAGCTATCAAATCCCCCCTCATTCTTCTCTTCTGCAGACTAAACAATCCCAGTTCCCTCAGCCTCTCCTCATAACTCATGTGCTCCAGCCCCCAATCATTTTTGTTGCTCTCCACTGAACTCTTTCCAATTTTTCCACATCCTTCTTGTAGTGTGGGGCCCAAAACTGGACACAGTACTCCAGATGAGGCCTCACCAATGTCGAATAGAGGGGAATGATCACGTCCCTCAATCTGCTGGCAATGCCCCTACTTATACAGCCCAAAATGCCATTAGCCTTCTTGGCAACAAGGGCATACTGTCGACTCATATCCAGCTTCTTGTCCACTGTAACCCCTAGGTCCTTTTCTACAGAACTGCTTCCTAGCCATTCGGTCCCTAGTCTGTAGCAGTGAATGGGATTCTTCCGTCCTAAGTGCAGGACTCTGCATTTGTCCTTGTTGAACCTCATCAGGTTTCTTTTGGCCCAATCCTCCAATTTGTCTAGGTCCCTCTGTATCCTATCCCTACCCTCCAGCGTATCTACCACTCCTCCCAGTTTAGTGTCATCTGCAAACTTGCTGAGAGTGCAGTCCACAACATCCTCCAGATCATTAATGAAGATATTGAACAAAACCGGCCCCAGGACCGACCCTTGGGGCACTCCGCTTGATACCGGCTGCCAACTAGACATGGGGCCATTGATCACTACCCGTTGAGCCCGACAATCTAGCCAGTTTTCTATCCACCTTATAGTCCATTCATCCAGCCCATACTTTAACTTGCCGGCAAGAATAGGATTCTATGATTCTATGTTTCTAGTTTTCACCCTATCAAAGGGGCTGTCAGGATGATGGGAGGTTACAAAGTGATTTTCTACTGCTGAGCTGACATAATGCTCCGGATAGAACCCCCCCTTCCATCTCCTCTCTTATAATGGAGGGAAAGGTTTCATTCGGACTTGCACATCTTCATATCTGTTCCAACGAGCCTCAGTAATGTGGAGGAGAGAAAAGAAGAGGGAAAGAGAGAAATGCAGTCTGTGGACTAGTTTGACAAGAAGTTGCCAGGAAGAGCAAAATATCAGTTTCCAAATTTCTTGTGCCCCTTTCTTGTAAGCCTGATGATATCATCTTGATAGTTAATGAAGTTAAATGACAGGTTTCCCCATCTTTCCTGTGAAGATTATTGGTGCCACACATATTGTGGGAACTTGGATACACAGTGATGTCATGAAGGTTACACAATGAACGTACTGAACACTGAATGTTAAGAATTTGCTTTGCTAAGCCATCAGAAGTCTTGCATCACGTTCTCATTTAAGTGAAACAGCATTTTTTTAATCAAGGAGAAATGCTGCTATTCAGCTGCTCTCTCGCTCTATTTCCCTGCCTCCAAATTCAGCTCCTGTAAACTCTGAGGGCCTGATCCTGAACCCATTGCAACCAATGGAAAGACCCCACTGACTTCAGTGAGGGTTGGATGGGGCCCTTTAGCTCTCTGCCCTGTGAGTGCCTTTGCTGACTCCCATCCTATGCTAAATCTGGGTTTCTATGAACTCCTGCTCTCTCTAGTGTTGGGACTCAGCTTCTGCACCAAGGAAGGTACCACAAATTTAACAAGCCCTGAAATGTAACTAAGTCCTAATCTGCCCTCCACAAGGTCACAACTGGCAATGAAGCCTATGGTGCTTATACCTCTGTATTAGGGGCAGTATTTGATCCTCCCTGAATCCACCTACCATCAATGCCGATTTTGCCATCGCCATCCTTATCTCCAGCAGCCAGGAGTGTCTTGGTTTCTTTATCAGATAGGTCTCTGCCATTAGGGGTGAAGCCCTTCAGTACAAATCTAAAGAAAAGGCATGGAACAAAGAGGAGGCTGGGTCAGTAGGGTTTAACATTTCTGGTTTTTAGAGATGACTAGCAGTGGTGTTGAGACATGCAATTGAATCCAAAGACCTGGCCCCTGTTGGTGACCTTCTTCACCACACAGAAAGAATGAGTGCTCTCACCTGGAACTGTTTGAGATGGAGGAGTTTTAGTTAGACTACAGATCACTCACATAAAAGTTAGATACCTTTCTCTCCACACACATTTGATCCTACTTTTAACTGTTTACTCCCCGTGCTGAACCATGCAAACAACTGGACACTGCCCAAGACAGAGCAGTCAGGAGTCTGAATGGGACCCCGTACTAGGGTGTGTTTTACTCAGATGAAAATATGAACACATCTTCTTAATGTAAGGACATAGGGAGGACTCGTCCTGCTTACTTCAACTCGTCCTCCTCAATGAAGCCACTTCGATCTTTATCAAGAATGTGGAAAACCTTCTTTACATCTTCCTGGCTCTTCTTTTTCAGTCCCACCATTTCAAAGAACTTCTTGTGGCAGAAGGATTCGGCAGCTGCGGGAGAAGAAGAGTGAGGCTCGGTTAGTTGTAGGCTGGTTACTGAGGCACATTGGTATAGATGCTCCTGATTTTCTCCCTCTCTGCCACAAAGAGCCCGCCCCTAGAGGCCACAAGGTCAGGGCCCCATTGTGCTAGGCCTTGTACATATACAGAGCAATATGCAGTCACTGCCCCAAAGAGCTTAAACTCTGAATAGACAAAGGGTGAGAGACAGTGCCCCCACTGTACAGAAGGGGGGAAGTGACTTACCCAGGGTCATCCCTAGAGGCAGTGAGGGAACTGGGAATTAAACCTAGGTCTCCTCCCTTCCCATCCAGTGCCTAGGCTGCGAGATCTCCCAAAGAGGAGTAAGAGCGTTCACCTGAAACCTGAACTGGAGTCAAACTGTACCGAACATATTTTTAAAACTTCCTCTTTTGGAAATCAGAGTTCTGCCCGGCTCAGCCGCGCAGGCTGACACAGATAAGACCTGCCTCTAGTTTATGGTGACATCTCCCGTTTCCTCCTTCCCCACAGGGCGCTTCAGAACGTCAAGTGGTGCATTTTAGGAGCCAAAGGGACATGCAGAAGTAGTTCCTATTCTGGGGCACGGTCCGAGGGACTGCTGTGCTGCATGGCCCCTGCAAGATTGTGTGCTGCACAAGTAGGGGGGAAAGATGAGGTTATCTGGTCCACTTCTCCCTTCCCTCACCAGCACCTCCACCCATATGGAGCCCTATAACAATGTGGACTGGAGAGATGTTAGGGGAAATCAAAGTGCAGCGGGCTTCCGTGTTTGCAAAGCATCCTTATCCCAGTAGCGTCTCTGGGTTTACAGCAGCATAAGGAGGTTCGGTCTCATGGGAGCTGCTTGAGTCCTTAGCCGTAGCTAATTCCACCCGGGGCAAAGTGCCCGGGGACTTTGTGACGGTACTAGAACCATGGAGGCAGCTGCCCGAGCGAAGAGTGCACGGCCCGATGTCCCTTCAGCTCCGGGCTGCTGAGTTTCCTGGCTGGGCGCTCTGTGTGTGTGTGGGGAAAGTCACCTCGCCAGCAAGAAGAAAGAGGCTTCCCCCTTTGCAGGCTGGAAAGGGAGTTTTAGTTCTGGGGGGAGGGAGGGGGTGTGGATCGTGTTCACCCGAGAACAGATCCCGACGCTTGTTTGGCAGAAGCCCGAGCCGGAGATGCAAGGGCATGCGGTTTATTTGGGGGTCGCCTGTCGAACGCTGGCGGAGAGAAATGGGGAGAGTTTGAAACGGGAGGCATCGATCTGTGCCTGAAGTATGGAGCACTGCAGCCATCTGTCCTGCGGGAAGCTTCTGCAACCCAGCAGGCTGATCTCTCTCTCTCTCTAGACTCACCTTCAGCCTGAAAAGCAAAACCCACATGGGGGACCCCCTAACAGGACAGACCGCAGCAGTTGCGTCTGCCACTGAAACAAGAACCGAGAGCTCTGCAACGCTGGGGACTGGATTTGGGGGAGGCTGAGGGGAGCTGCGGAGTGTCCCCCAGGCTCTGTTCCCCACCCCCAAGGCATGCCCTTCCCTAGTGTGGCTACAGCTTTGTTCCGTTTGTAAATATCTCGTGCCTAGGAACCGAGTCTGCTTTTACTACCTACTTCTCCTTAGAATGAATGGAGCGTGTCACGTCTCCAGTGTCCAGGGGAAGTTTGCTGAGGACACATCCCTGGGTTTAATAAGCCCGACGTGCTCAGGTTGCACTTTTCTCCCCATCCCCGTCGGATGTTTTATTCAGCCGGCTCCTCTGACCTTCCCCGAGCGCAGCACAATTGCACCACAGCCCCGCACTGGGAGAGAGGAAAAGCCACTCACCCGAAAAGGCTCCCACAGCCGCCTTGATCTCCTCCGCGCTGAGCAGGTCCGTCATCGCCATCCTGCCGCTGGGTGAAGGGAGAGGCGAGTGCGAAAAGATTAAAAAGTGCCTCTCTCATCATTCCTGCGCATATGACCCAAGCTGCAGTGCCGGCTGGGGACGGCACACCGGGAAGGGCTGGACCCGTGCCAGCTAGCGCCCCCTCCCCTCGGGGGGAAGTGCCGCTAGCCCGTTTGCACCGCCCGAAGTGGGCCGCGGAAACAAGCACTCTGGGGCACGGGTGTGGGTGGGTGTGGATGGGAGGGGGGCTTCTTTGGAAGGCGGGAGGCTAAGCCCCGCTGGAGCAGCGCCAGGGGCCGATCTAGGCTGGCAGAGGAGTTGTGTCAAGGGCAGACTCCCGGGTGCAGTGGGAGCGAGCGAGTGGTGCAGCGCGGGTACCTCGGACGGGAGCTGTCCCCGTTCCGCACGGCGGCGAGGAGCGCGGCACTGCAGCAGATGCCGCGCGCGAGCTGGGGGTGGGGAACGTAGCTTTCCAGCACCTGCCTTCGCTGGAGCCGCTTCTCCCTCCCCCCGGCGCCTTTCAGCCCTCGGTTCTTTGGGAGCCCCCCGCCCTAACCTGCCCCCGGGCTGAATTCTTCACCTCAGCCCTGTACGTGACACAGAGCCCGGGTTTGAGGCCCAACGCGCCAGACAGGAGGATAGGGTGAAGCTAGAGGTGCTATAGTAACTATGCTGATGGGCGGCCCTGCGGGCGCAGCCTGCTGAGGCTTTGTGCGGCACTGCTCAGTCACCGCTGTGAGCACCGGCACAGCCGCCCGGGGAGTTTGTCTGGGTTTCCTGGTAAGCGACTTGCCCACTGCTGTCACAGGAATGATCCACCCGACCTCCCTCCGCTGCAGCGCGGGGTGCCGGGGGCGCTGAAGAGCGGGGACGGCCCCTGTCAGAGCACTCCAGGGCAGATCCGTGCGGGAGGTGCCGGGGGCGCGGAAGGGTGGGGACACTAGGGCAGATCCGTGCGGGAGGTGCCGGCACCTTGGCTGCACATCGAGTAACTAAAACAAGGGCAGGGGCGTGTCATGCATTCCAGCACAGCCGCTGGCCCGACCCCGCCACTCCTTCCCGTTGAAGGCAATGGGGTGGCTGCGCTGCGTAAGATTTTGAAGGATCATCCGGCCCAGAGAGGAAAGAGGCTTCGGGAGAAACTTTGTTCATCCTCTCAACGACTCCTCCTCAGCTGCTTCGTAAGAGAACAAGCCCCTCCCCGCCCCAAGTCCAGGTATAGTTCTCGTCCCTCATAACGCCACTGAGCGCACGGAGCGGGGAGCGTTAAGATATTGGGGTCCTTTTGTTTAACAACGGCGTCACCTCACTGCATGAGGACGGACGGCGGGTTGAATCTTTGGCACCGTCTCTTCCCCATTTGGTGTATTTGCTCGTGGCAGGAGCGAGTCACTCCTTTCTCCACAGCCCCGCGCACAGAGGGCGCCTGGTCAAGCCCTGAGCAGCTCTCCCCTAAGCAGCGGCTAAAGCGGACCCATCTAGAGCCGGGCTTGTGCCAAACCTAAAGTGCAGCAGCGGGAATCAGACTCAATTCAGTTTCCCTGTCCTGTGCTCCGACCAGAGCGAATTCTCTCGCCTCCCCCCTCGCTCCTTTGAGGAGCCGGGGCGCTGCGAAGACATTTGCCAGGTCGATCGCAGCTGCATTTGGCCCTGAGCAAAGATCAAGAGGGTGGCAAAGTCTTCCCCGAAGCTGGCTTGCGGAGCTCCGTGCCCACCCCCATCAACCGCGCCAACTCTTAGCCCATGTCACGCGTCCCTCAGATTTCATCCCAGCGACCCCCAGCCATTTAGGAGAAACAGCAAAACGCCCCTGACACGATCTTCGGAATTTAGCAGCTGCTCACATCCTCTCCTCCGCACTTGCATACCAGAGAGAAGCCCCTGCTTGTGTCCCGTGGGAGAGGGCTCTGGTGGACGGGCCCTGGAGGCTCTCTCAGGTCGGCTGCTACCCACAAAGCAGCTGGGTGCTAAAGAGCTGTTTCTCCCCCTGCCTTGCAACTCGGGCTTTCTCCCCCTCCGTGGCTGAGGCTCACTGGTCCCTGGAGTCATAGAGCCTTCTCTGGGGCCAGGGTGCAGCCAGGGCTAGCAGCAGGCAGGCAGGCAACAGCCCACAATGTAAATATAAAGTAACAATAAAGCCACCACCGCCAAGCAACGCAGACAGCCCCCTGGCAACAACAGCCAGCCCGCACTCCCACTGCCCCAGGTACAGCAGCTGCTGGGCAGAAACCTGGGACTCCCTTGCCAGAAAGGATGGAGCACTCTGCAGAGCATCCAAACAGCTGCCCTGAGAGGCAGAGGGAGCTAAGGTTTAAAGAGCCAATTTCCTCTGCAACAGGGGGCTTTGGTGTATAAGGTTTGCTAGCGGGTCTTGCGGGAGAAGCTGTTGTTTGCACCACCCTTCCCTTTCCCCCCTCCCATTTCCCCCTGGCTTTCCCTCCATTGCCCCTATGTAGTCATTTACACCTCCACAAGGTCCTGTCTCTCCTCCTCTGGAGTCTTCCACCTGCAGGCAGTTGGCTCGGAAGAGGGGCTCTCTGCTGTCTCCCTTTGCTGTTATTTATGGGGGAGGGGGTGGATTTCCCCTTGTTTTCCCTCAGGCTGAAGTCCTGCTCTCCCCCTCTGCCAGGATGAATCGATCCTTGCTGTGGAAGTGAGTGAGTTGTTCGCTACTTACCTTCTGAATGCTCCTAAGTGCTGTGGGAAGGGCTGTTAGATTTGGAGGTGGCCAAAGGAGGTGACAGCCAGGCTGGGAACCCCACTTATATAGGCTCCTGGCCTTTTCTATTTTCAGCGGGCGATACCCCCTCCTCACTGGTGTCAGCTACCCAGGGACACACTCAGTATCACATTCACCTCCTCCCTAGCTAATCAAGGGGCGCTATTAATAATCCTTGGCACCCATCTTCCCCTAGCTCCCGAAACCTGTTCCCTTGGCAGACTGGCAAGCAACACTTTTATTGCGGAGTTTGTAGCGCTAAGGGTTCAGTTTGACATCTGGGATGAATGGCTCCCTTAGTGATCGCCGAGAGCCCTGCTCAGAAGGGGAGCCCCAGGTGAAAGGGGGCCCGCTGTAGCTGGGAAGGAAGGGGTGGGAAGATGCATCCTACTCAAGTAGGCATCAGAGACTAAGGGGGAGCAGGTTTAGGGATCGGGGATCCTGTCACTTCCTTGTCTGCTGCCTTGGCAAATGCCCTCTCCTTACAAGAGGCAATAAGGTCTTCCCCTCCCCAAAGCCGGCCTACACTGAAAGTGTTACTGCTTGACCCTGATTTCCTTGCTAAGGTGGAATCCTGCTCTCAGACAAGACTGAGCCACAGTGAATAATCTTCTTTAAAGAGACAAGGTGGGTGAAGTAATATATTTTATTGGACCTACTTCTGTGGGAAGACAAGCTCTTCTTCAGGCCCCCTTTAACTCAGAAGGGCCAGGAAATGGAGCTGTCTCATCTCGATCCGCTGCTATCTTCTGGCAGGTGCTCATTACTATTGATTTATTGACTGCTTTGTATAGTTAGTAAAATAAGAATAATAATTAAGTGCCACTGAGCCCCATGTGCCCTTCAGTATTTTGGGGAGGGCACTTCCCTTTGCTATTTTCATTTCCCCTGGCGTTTTTACAGAGGCTCGCTAATCACACTGATCTATCTTCTGGATGTTTGTTGCTGAAAAAAAGGCATCTCTTTTCTTTTATTTCAGGGCTTGTTAGCCAACTGCTCTCAAGTGCAGAACCCACACAGGTTGTTGGGAAATGGTCAGACACATCAGTAACACATCTGGAGCTCTCCTCTGGGGAGTTATTTTCCTGGTGTGAGTGCTGGATTCCAGAGGGGAGGGAACATAACAGAGGTATAGGCAAGGTAACTGGACCTAAATACTGCATCAAAGCCCTCTAGTTTCTGCATCACTCTGATGCTGGATTTGGTGGCACACTGGAAGTTCTCCAGCAGCTTGAGGCAATTTCAAAAGTGGACGTTATATGGAATCAGCTCTGAAGCTCAGTCGAGTGTCCCTTGGGTTATTTATCACGTGTTCACTTTCTTGTACATGCCCTTAAATTTCCAGTGCACCACATAATTTAGTTCAGACAATGGTAGGATGGAGATGCTGTTACATTTTGGGGGGTGATCCTGAACTCCTTGTTCCTTCCTCCAGCACCCAGCTGCCCCACTGCCCTGGCTCTGGGTGGAGGAGATGGTGTATCTAGTCATGTTATAATTTAGCTGATGTTTATGTTCTTGAATGTTTCCCTCAGGTAGGATGGCCACTAAAGCAGCATGGACCCACAATGTGCCCTTTGCTGAAACCTGCAATGTGGAGTTTGTTGCTCATGTCACCAATTCCTACCTGACTGATGTGGTAACAAGAGTAAATGCTGGTTTGGGGATGACAGCATCCTCTTGGGTGTTTGTAGGAGGTTCTATTCCCCCTCCTCTTGGCAGCTAGCAGGGCAGCCTTTCCCTCTTACTTTCTTCTTTTAACTGGTTTGAGGAGATGGGGGCTGTATGTCTTTCCTCCTGGCCTGTGGCTTACCTGCCTTTCTCCTCCCTTCCATCTGGTCTGATGTGTGTTTTTGTCCACCAGTGGGGGCTGAGAACCCAGCCGTTAATGCAGAGCAAGTGGAGTGCTAGTCAATGTGATTGCCTTGTTTAGTCCAGCAGTGTGAAAGCCACACGGATTAGAGGAAGAGACTGAAATCCTTTCGTATCCGTCGAGGTGGTTCCTACTGAAGCCTGTTCACAAAAAGGGAAGACAATCCACACCCCGCTGTCAACAGACAGAGAGTGAGGACTCTGTCAGGTGCTAATTTACTTGACATTAGTTCATTAGCTAATATTTTTTCCACTTGGTGAGATTGAGATGCAGACCCAGACTCTTCTGGGTCACTGCTATGAATCCAGCCCAGGTCCGGAGTCACTGAATGTTGTTAGAACCTGACATTTGATCAGTGAAAGTTTGCCTATATGAAATGAGTTGGGTAGGGAGGGTGTCTCATCACACTAATCAATAGACATGCAGCTGCCACCTCAGCCGGCGGTTTCAGGAGAGGTCAAGAACTGAGTAGGCCTTGGAAACTGAATTCACTTTTCTCTTTTAGAGTATGTCTTCCTTGCAGAGTTAACTTGGGCTCTGACTTGGGTGTTTCCCCTGAGCTCCCTACCGTCCACACACACCAACCTCTGAGCTAGGTTTGAAGGTGCTTTCAACCGGAGTTAACTGACCCAGCTGAGAGAAACCCTCGGGGTCAGGATTGGTGCACATTGGTAGCTCATTAGAAAGGAAGCTTGCAGTGCTCCATGCTGTATCTGTTATGTGGCTAAAAAGAGACTTCAGTCTGCAGGGCTGCCAATCTCACACCTCTCACTAACACCAAATTCCGTGTCTTATTGTTTGTTAAGTGACTTACATGATCACTTTCTTTGGGAGACTATTCCCCAGTTTTATAGCTCTAACTGACAAGAAATGTTTCCGGCTATTCAGCTTAAATTTTCCTTTCTCATCTTTATCTCATTATTCCCACTTCTATCTCCTTGGACTACCCTGAACAATTCCTCTCTCTCCTGGGCATGTGTACCCTTCAGATATTTTTACAGACAGTTATATTATCCCCCAGTCATCAGTTAGCCAAGCTATGCGTAATTAGTTCTTTTTAATCGTTCCTCATAAATCAGTCCCTCTAGCCCCTTAATCATTTTTGTTGCTCATCTCTGAACTCCCTCCAGTTTTGTCGGCATCTTTCCAGCACTGAGGTGCCCAGGATAATGTAGGATTGCTTTGCTCTCTGAGATCGTGCGCTATCCTAAACCATCTGTGGCAGTTTCTATCCTGCTCCCAGGAAATAATCCAAGAATAATAAATCAGGTTGAAGTTGCTGGGGGTAGGGGCGCGCATAGGATGTAGTGACTGAGCACAGTGCCAATTAGATTTGAAAACAATCCCCGCAGGGATTGTAATACTTAAAAGAATATCTTGGATGTCTGTAGCATGTTTCAATTAAAAGGGTCTCAAAGCACTTTATAGGGCATATGCTGTCTATAGGGATCACTTCACCCATTATTGAAATGCAGCTCAGTGCTGATCTGACCTATTGTTAGAGGAAGGGCAAGAATCTCCTAGGTGGCACCATTTTCTTCTGTGTCCTCATTATGAGTCTTGAGCTGCATCCGTCCACTTCCCCCTGCTCCTCATGAGGCTGCAGACAAACTCACTCTTCTTTTGAGGCTCCAGCTGATTCTCTTCCATCTTCTTCCTATTTAAAAAAGGGAAAAATATAGTATTGCCACTCTTCCCAGCCCTAGTGAGCTGTCTGCCAAAAGGGTGCCCCATGCAGCTACACTGCTTGCATGTCCCTGGGACCAGCTCTGATGCAGCCACATCTGGGGTGCAATGTAACATCTCTTCTGTGCCAGAAGCCCTCTACCAATACACTTTTTTTGGGAGAAGTGAAGAATAATTTTAACTAATTCAAGTGCAGTAGGAATTATTAAGTAGGTGGAAAGTATTTTCCCAAATTGGAATTTGACCGGGGCTTTAGGGCAAACACCTTGCTCTTACAAAAAGTACTGTACCATGGAATCTTTAATGGCAACAAATGGGGTTTTGTATCTCATTCGAAATATACATTGGATTACTAAAGGAGGCAGTACCTAAGAGATGTTAAGCTTTAGCCTAAAAAGAAGTAAGCAAAATGCCCCATGGGTATTGGATGGAGTAGATGGGGAAAAGCCCACTCTGGTACATGTGCATGAAATAGGGAAGGATCTGTTTGACAGACTGTGCAAGAAATGTATCCCAATTAAAAGAAATCACCCATTTTTCGGAGCCTGCTGTTTGAAAGTACATACAGTGCAAAGCTCTTTTTCTCACCAGGAATAAACTATCAAACTTGTTTCTGTATACCAGTGTTCTTTGCTGATGTGTGATGATATATCTTCTCCTGTCTGTGGGCACACACATATTTTTGCACCTCTACTTTCTGACTGAAATATGTCAATCTTTTTGTGTATACCAATTATCTCTATGATTTGCGTGTATGCCTTGTTACCCAGTACTGGATGTCAGACCTGCTCAAGTATTTATTAGTTTCTGTTACTTCTTGTCAGTCTGTGGAGCAGCTCCTTTATTTTACCTGCTAGAATTCTATAATCCTTGAATCAAAGTTTGTGAGTTCTAGTCTCTGAACTCGCTTCTGTGGAAATTGACTCAAAATCTAGCAACTGTAAACAGATACTTGATGCTGGAAGTAGGTCACCAGCAGGCCACTCCAGCGATGAGATTTGGGACTTTTGCTGCTCTTAACATACTGTAAATGATGTGGAAAAGAAAGTGAAAGGTCTTGAGAGGTATCAGCAGAAGGAGAGAATACAAACCAAAACCAGTGATAGCAGTTTCTATATAAGCCCTGGTGAGAGCTGGGCTCATCTCACTAAACAAGAAAAAAAAAATCGAGCCGAAGAAATAGATCTGTGTGTCATAAAACCTCCCAGCAACTCTCAAATGGATATCTACAAAAGGAAAAATAGCTGTTAGTCCCAGTGGGAAGCCCTGACCCCCAGGTTAGGGGAATGGAAAGAATCATTTTTTTCTACAATAGATAGTTGTATCTATCAGGCAGTTGTCACTGTGGTGTTATTCACACTGGGGAGGATAAACCCATGTAATTATTTCCGCAGGGGTTTGTATACCGGTATAAACTAGCTCAGCAGAAAGGTGGCTACATTACTTATCCACACTTACACTAGGCTGGGGAGATGGGAGAACTGAAAGGATTTATATCAGGATAAATGGCCTTCAATGAGACTTGCCTTCAGTTTTAGCAGTCAGGGGTCTCGTGGTAATCTGGATCCCCAGACTATGTCCCCCAAATTTGGATTGTGAGCATGCTTCCCAGTGGAAGGAATCTGGTTTTTGTAAAGATTTGTCAGCTAATCAGATGGTTTATGTCTGCTAACTCAAAGTGCAAAATGAAATGTCTTTTAATAGTCAGAAGTTTGTACAGGACTCATGTAGCTCCAGCTGTCCTGGGGCCAGGCTGGGCCCGGGCAGAATGAGGGGAGGCAACTTGGTGATGATCCCAGAACTTCATTCTGGGATTTTTCCTGCCAACATACCAGGGAAAAGTGCTGGCTAAGAAAGTCTATAACTAGCCTCAGACAGGGAGTGAGATTCTGTCAGCTGTTAATTTACCTGGCAATATTTCATTATCTAATGGTTCCTCCTCCCCATCCCCCCAAGGCATTGAGAATGGGATACAGACCCTGCTATCTTTAGGTCACTGGTTTGAATCCAGCCCAAGACAGTAGTAGTAACTAAAAGTCATTACTCTGTGACATCTGTTCAGTTCAACGGGCTATGTGAAATGAGCTGGAGGGCCTCAGCCCGGTTACTTACGGACAAATGTCCACATCACAAAAACAGCCTCCTGATTTGACACTAACTGGGAATCTCAGTGGAGAGTTCAAGGCCATGTACATGAACAGGCCATGTACCGTGAACTCCCCTCACTCCTCGCTTTTGTCTCTCCAGCTCAGATGGCCAAGGGTAACGAGCGAGGGAGGCTTGCACTGCTGCTGCCCATTACTGGCTGTAATGTCAAAGGACCTCACTCTCCATCCAAGGCTACCTGTCCAGCACCAATCTTCCCTTCTTCATCTGGGAATCCTCCAGGTGAATCTCAGACTGGAGATTTGAAATCTTCAGCAGCATCCCTCTGATGCCCTTTCATCTGAAGAGACGATTTGTCCAAGAGCGACTCCCTAGTTGTCTCAGTATATGCGCTCCTAGTCACCCAGTATACCACAATTCCCCCTTACAAAGCTTTGTTAAGCAACCCTCCCGATAATCCCCTCCCAATAATCCCCTCCCGATAATCCTCTCCCGATAATCCCCTCCCAATAATCCCCTCCCGATAATCCCCTCCCTACTCCACCCACACCTCAGTAGCTACATTTTTACCCCCCAAGACTCACAATATTATTTTCAAACGATGACACAGCTTTATCCGGTGAAGCTGCCCTACAGAGCTCTACACTGCCTTGCCTGGAGCCCCCACCTTGAAACTGCCCCGCCCTGTAGACCCGCATTTGCTTCTGCCCAGTAGCGTCATCGCTCCTTTTTAAGGGAGTTTAGTGTCGAGTATCTCCCAACAGAAGTCAACGCATTGCCGTGCCCACCAGAGACATCCCCCCTTTTAGTTCTCCTGCCAGAACCACCGTTTGTGAGCCTCCCTGGTCTAGCTAAGTACAACCACCCCTTTGGTAGGGCCTCAGTACCTTACAATCTTTAATGTATTTATCTTTCCAACACCACTATTATCCCCATTACAGAGAAAGACTGTGACTTGTGCAAGGTCATGCAGGGAGCCTTTAGCAGAGCAAGGAATTGACCTGGGCCTGCTGAGTCCCAGGCACCCTACCCAATGGATCATTCGTCCTCTCTTTTCTGGTGAGCTGAGTCATGGCTGTCACAATGTACAAAACCTAGAAAGATAGCACCTCTTATGGGGTTGCCCACACTGCTTTCACTCTGGGTGTGATGGAGGTCCTCTTCTCATTGGTTAACCACTTCAGTACCTGGTACACCACATGTGAAGTGTCCACCTTCTCTCTCTTGAGCTGGGCCTCTTTTGCCTTTCTCAGGTGGAGTGGGATTTGATTCTGTAATTATTCATATTATTCATAAATCTGTATTTCATGAATGGATAGTCAGGAGAGGATGTCTTTTTTCTCCTGAAAAGGAGAGGGTTTGCTTCTGTCTTGGGACGGGCTGGGCAGAGGGTTCTCTTTCAGGTTACATGCCGTTAATGCTACACAGACACAGACACAGACACACACACGGGATAGGGAGATAGCTCATTGCCTGCCTGCATTTTTTACATTGTGGGCATCCTTTATTACTCCTATGGGTACAATCAGGTGACTTGCTAGCTGTTTGTCCTATTTCTTGAGTGACATACATTCCTGAGAGCGATATTTGACCCGATCACATGGCTTTGGCTAAACCCCTGCTGTTGATTTTTCTACTCAGCATGGTTGGGGGGTGATGGCGGGGAGGAGGGCAGTGAACTAGCATCTGTTTCTCTGAACTGTTGTATCTGGGTCTGTTCACCTGCCTGTTTCTATGCATCCGAAGAAGTGGGTATTCACCCACGAAAGCTCATGCTGCAAAACGTCTGTTAGTCTATAAGGTGCCACAGGATTCTTTGCTGTTTCTATGCTGTGTAGCCTGTGTTTTGTCCCAATTCCCTTCCTAGTTCTGTGTCTGGTAGCTGTGGGGATACAGGATGGCAGAATTTCAAATTCCTTCCCTTTTCCTTTCCTAGGAAAAAGTTAATACTATGCTGGGAAAAAAGACTGATAGCCTCAGAGAGAGAAATCTTCCATTATCTGCAGAGCAAGAACTGTGTGGCCCCCTGGCAGCTGAAGCTTCCCCATACTACTTCACCAATGTACCTCACCCTTGCCTTGCAGGGCCCACTTCTAGGTCATGGGATGGGAGTTCAGTCTCCATTGCCCTGTCAGGGGCTAATCCATCTCCCACTAAAATCAATGGGAGTCTATCCATAGTCTTTAATAGGAGTTGGATCAGGCCCTAAGTTATTGAGACTACCAACAAAGGGACTGATTAGCACCAACGGGTGTTTATTTTGTGATCAGAAGACCTGTCTGCTAGGAAGTTGGCCATTTTACATGGCCACTGAGCAACTGTTAGATAGCAATGACTTTTGACCTGGCTTGAATTTGAACAGGTGACCTAGAGGTGAAAGGCCTGTATCCCATTCCACATCCTCTTAAACGTCCGTATTTTTTTTTCTATGTATTTTTTACTGGCTAAGTCCTCTGTTGTACCTTGCCTGTTTTTTGTGGCATATGCGGGTCAGTAGTTGTGCCTCTTCAGGCATTAGGATAGCACAGAACTGTGCAGTTTTGGAAGGTGGGGAAACATGACAGGGTGTCACAAAACCCAACCAATTCTTTATGTGGATTGTGTATGTAATGTTTGTGTGAGACTCTTATGTCTCACTGTCTGGGCTGAGAGCAGCCGTGGGGGTTGCAGAGGTGACAACTGTGACAGATGCTGAGAGAGTGAGAGAAAGAGAATACCTGAAGGTAAGTAACGGAGAGCAGACACACACACAGACACACAGACAGAGATGTATACCACATGTGTATGTATTGGCACAGACACCTCAAACATGCACACAGCCATACCACGCATGCACACAACTTCACACGCCTGCACACATACTCACCCCTGCTGTGTAGTATGGGTTCAAGTGGCAGATTGCTTCCTTGGATCGGTTTTCAGTGGCAAATGCTGCGTCGGTTTGGAATAGGTGAAAGCGCCCTGAGAAACCTCTCATTAGAAGGACAGGTCTCCTGGCATTTGGTAACTGGGACATTCAGTGGCTCGCAGCTCCACCAACTTAAGTGCATCTGATACACTGTACGTGGGATTCCAAAGTTTAATTTAGCTTAACTCTTGGCTGCAATCAACAGCTGATAAATTTAGTTGGGGGATTAAGGAACCTTTAAGACTAATAGCTCCTTACAAGGAGCCTAAAGATGGGAGAGCAAAACACTGACATCTTCTCAAAACCTGCCTTGAAAAGTGATGCACAATGCAGTCTTATCTTCGCAAAGTAAAGGGATCATTTTGGGGGACTTTGCGGGAGACCAGCATGCTAACAGAAGGGCAGGGAAAGGAAGGTTTAGCAGTATGGACCTTTAAGCCAATTGTTTCCTTTGCAAATCCAGGCCAAGGACATTCTGAGTGGAATGGGCTGGATATAATAACCATCCTCCTCCCAAAGTTGCTCCAGATAGTAGTTTGCTAGTCAGCGCTTTCCTTCAGTGTCAGACTAACCATGACTGTGTTGTGTCAGGGCTGAACTTACCTTTCTTGCCCATTGTAACACCTAAGCAGTCTGTCCTGTCTGGGGAATGTCTTTCTCCCCACTCCTTCTGGGGCAGCATGCAGCGAGGTGTACGTGTGTGAGTTCTCAGCAGAGCAGCTGTGTCCTCTGAACACTGCCTGTGTGTAGCAGTGCAGAGAGGGTGCGGGTGAGGTGGTGACTAGTGCTGTGTGTATGCAATCAAATGTAAAGATACTCACTACATCAGCGCTAGGGAGGTTCAGCCAGACATTTCACTGGTAAAAGGACTTTAACTGATCAGAAGGTTGTCTCTTGGAGGCCTCTGTGTTGCTGTTGTTTGCTGTTTTTATTGTTTTACACTAGTGCCTGGTGGTCGCAAGCAAGAACGGGGCCCTGTTATGCTAATCATTGGAGGCCCCAATCCTGCACAGACTTACATCCCTGCTTAACTTTACACCCTGTGACTGGTCCCATTGAAGTAGGAGCCGGGGCCTAAACTATAAATGAGTGATTGTTCCATGGTTTGATTTTGTTTGTTTGTTTGCTTGTGTTAACTCTCAGTTAAACTTTATCTTTCTGTATCACCCAAAGGAACAAGGAAAGGAGCTGGGTGAGAGGAGAGATGTTAAAAATGTATGAAATACTTAATGGGAGGGAGAAGACCTGCCAAACTCTTCCAATTTATCCTTAGCCAAAATAAAGGAGGGACACTTGATAAAAAACATTTCAATGTGCATAAAAGGAAATGCTTTTTCACACGATGCTTAATTAGCTTGGGGAACTCACTGCTGCATGCTACTGTTGCAGCATATAACATAGTGGGATCTGAAAAAGGAGTATACATTTATATAGTATATATAATATTATATAGTATACTATTCTGCCATGACACTAGCTAAAGGTATCAAGCCTGTAGGGCACAAGCTGATCACCAGCAAGGGTAAGAAATTGCTGTATTGCAGAAATGTCCAGATGCATTTTGTTCTTAACCTTGCTCTGAAACATCTGGCATAAACCACTGTGGCAAATGGGGTACCAGAGAAAGACAATAGGTGTGCTGTGATGTGTCAAGAAGAGGGATATTGGACTGCTTGCACCAAAAGCATGTTCTGATGTAATTAAACTGTGGAATTAAACTAGCTGGCTGATTACATGGGTAACAAAGCTGCACTGGTCAGCCCTAGCTATGCTTTTCAACTGTGTGCAACAGTGACTTTTCTGTAAGTGACCACAAAATGTCAAGAAACTCTCAGACAGTATCTCTGAAGTAGAAGTCCTACTCAACTGGACAGCTGGCTGGTGCATGTATCGATGTCCTTATGCTTCTTGTTGTATGTTTGTGACCCTCTGCTGCTCTCCTGTGCCTCACTGGGCATGAGAGTTCAAATCTCAAATCACATGGAATTTTCTCCACCTCTTTTTTGCTTTACTGTCAGAACAGGAGCATAATTTGACACAGCCAGTCTCCATAGGAACAACTGGGAAGCAGTGTCTTCAAATGTGCCAGTTTCTTTCAGCGAGACCCTTTGAGGTCTGGGTGCAATGGGGGTAAAGTGGGTCTGTGAGTGGCTGAGGTGGTGGCTAAGATCCTGAGACAAAAGAGAACACAAAGAGAGCCACATTCACTGCTGGTAAAAATGGGGCACTTCTATTGGCTTCTCTGCTTGCGCTAGCAGTAAGTTTAGTCCAAGTCTTCATGTTGGTGGTGTCTGTTCCCACTACTCTCTCCCCCATTTACCATCACTGAACATGTGCAATGTTGGACAGTATTTCAGGGGTGAGGGGCAAGACGCTTCAGATGCTAAACTCTGCTGCTTATTTTACAAGAATCATTAATGCAGACCCGGCTTTCCCTAGGATTACCAGGTCAGCCTGTGGATTTCCTGGCTCTCATTCCAAAAGCTTCCTTCCATGCTCGGCATGCCAGTTGACAAGAGAGAGCCATCAGGGCAGGACCTGGCCAAAAGCCAAGTCATTAGCTGCTATTCGGGAAGGCGGCTTGAGGAATTCCATTCTCTCTTTCAAGGTCAGAGATGTGGTACGGGGTGGAGATATGGGTGGGATGGGGAGCAAAGGAGAGGATAGAAAGGAAGAAGGAGAGTGGAGAGGAAAGTAGGTTGGGAAGAGGATGATGTGGGAGAGGAAGAGGACGAGGGGAAAGGGAAGATAGGAGGGAGAAGATTAGGCCTGAGGAAAGAGGAGAGACTTTCCGGAGGAAGAGAGGGGAGTGAGAGAAGAAGGATGGAGAGACAGTTTATTCCTTCTGACTGGCATCCGACTCCTAGAATCTCCATCATTACTTCCTGCTGGGGGTCTAGTAAAGGTAACTTTCCTGGAAGCTTCATTTCTTTAGAAGAATTCCCCTAATGTCTCCTCCCCTTCCCTTGAAGCCCTCCCCAGATATAGGAGACTAGTGTGATGGGGTGGATCACAGAAACCCCCTTGAGAACTGCCAACTGATGTGCCAAGACTACTTCTGCCCCTGCTTTCCCTCTGCCAGCCTGGGAATCCAGCACCCTGTCTTGCTGAGCCAGACACGCCAGTCTGCTCCAACACAGACCCAGGGTCTGAACCACGTGCCCAAAAGCTGCAGACTTAACTGAAAGCAGCTTACAGAAGTGTTCCTGTCTTTAACACTCAGATGCCCAACTTCCAATGGGGTCTAAACCCAAATAAATCCATTTTACCCTGTATAAAGCTTACACAGGGTAAACTCATAAAATGTTCGCCCTCTATAAAACTGATAGAGAGATATGCACAGCTGTTTGCCCCCCCAGGTATTAAGGCATACTCTGGGTTAATTAATAAGTAAAAAGTGATTTTATTAAATACAGAAAGTAGGATTTAAGTGGTTCTAGGTAGTAACAGACAGAACAAAGTAAGTCACTAAGCAAAATAAAATAAAACATGCAAATCTATGTCTAATCAAACTGAATACAGATAATCTCACCCTTAGAGATGCTTCAGTAATTTTTTTCCTCAGACTGGACACTTTCCAGGCCTGGGCACAATTCTTTCCCCTGGTACAGCTCTTGTTCCAGCTCAGGTGGTAGCTAGGGGATTCTTCATGATGGCTTCCCTCTTTTTCCTGTTCCACCCACTTATATATCTTTTGCATAAAGTGGGAATCCTTTGTCCCTCTGGGTTCCCATCCCTCCTCTCAATGGAAAAGCACCAGGTTAAAGATGGATTCCAGTTCATGTGACATGATCACATGTCACTGTAAGACCCCAAGCCTTCATTCCTCCCAGCCTGACTCACAGGAAGGCTTGCCTACAAATAGAGCCATTTACAGTCAATTGTCCTGGTTAATGGGAGTCATCAAGATTCCAAACCACCATTAATGGTCCACACTTTGCATAATTACAATAGGCCCTCAGAGTTATATTTGATATTTCTAGGTTTAGGTACAAGAGTGGTACATTTATACAAATAGGATGATCACTCCGTAGATTATAAGCTTTGTAATGATACCTTACAAGAGACCTTTTGCATGAAGCATATTCCAGTTATATTATATTCACCCATTAGCATATTTTTATAAAATCATATAGAGTGCAACATCACAACTAGATTCTCTACCTTCTTACCTGGCTGTGACCTCTACATTTCCCAAAGGAATGTGGGACTTTTTAATTATAGGTCAGTGGACCATCCTGGACAATTCAGGATGGATGGGGTCTACTAGCCGTATGCTCCAAGGGGACTTCAACCAGTTAGGAAAGTCCTCCAGCCAGAGTCTGAACATAGTGTCAGAAGCCTTGTCTGGACTAGAAAGATCAATCGACTGTCAGGTCCATGCACAAAGGCACGTTCGTCGATGGTTAGGGAGGTAACAAGCCATTGAAGTTGCCCTGCTAACTTGTCAGGGTAAAGCCTCAATCAACTGCAGCTCAATCAACTAAGTGCCAGCATGGCCACGTCCCACTGATACAACCAGCAGTCATCTCCGACAGCTCCCTCAGTTAGCGAGCCTCCTTCGTCGCTGGCTGAGCGGTCCCTCTCTACCCACCCTTGTGGCCAGCACTTAATTTGTAATGAAAGAGGTGCCGGGGCTCAAGCAATTAGGTGCTGGGGATCAAGCAATTTTTTTTATATTCCTAACTGATGCAGCAAGCCCAGAGGTGCCGGGGCTATGAACTGCCAAGGCCAGAGGTGCTGGGGCTATGAACTGCCAAGCCCCGGCACAAATTTAGCACTGCTTTAGCACCCCAAATATCCCTCCTTCCCCCAGAAATGCTCCCCCTTCCTCTTCCAAATGCCCTCTCCCCAGCTAGGAAGGCAAAGAAAGACAGGAAGGAAAGAGAGATGAAGAAAAGAAAGAAGGATGGTGACAAAGATGAAGAAAGGGAAGGAGAGGGAGCGGGTCACTTAGGATTATTGTTTAGACTGTGAGCTCTTTGGGGCAGGGCCTGTCTTGCACAATACATTTGTACAGTGCATGGGATGGCGAGGCCCTGATCCCTGCCTGGGTCCTCTGGGCCCTACTGTCAGATATATGAAAAATAGTAGAGAAGTGGAAAGAGAGAAATGAAACAAGGGAGGAAAAAGGAGAGCGAGGGAGAGGAGGAGGAAGGTAGACAATGGAAAGGAGTGAAAGAAATGGAAAAACAGGCATTGGAGAGAGCGTCTGGAACAGCAGGATTGTTAGTATCATGGAGATAAAAGCGTGTTGAGGAGGGTGGGAGGGTGCAGCAGGGGGTCAGGCAGTGGAAAGATGCAAGGCTCCATTACTCCTGTATCAGAGAGAACTAGGGAATGACGAGTATCATCTCAGGATACCTGTAGAACTTGGAAGCCTAGAGGACATATCCCAAGCAATGACTCAAAGAAGGGGAGGGTCTGGGTTCTGACTCACTCAGCCCTCTCCCCCCCTGCACATGTAGTTCAGCATGGCTTAGCCAAGAGGTGTGATTTACAGCCCAGCTGCTACTTGGTCCAATTTCGTGCCTCTCATAAATTAGAAAACCGGACATATGTAGTCAGATTTGGAAATGCAACACATGCCTTTGGAGACTGGGCCGGCTCCAGGTTTTTCTGACGCCCCAAGCGGCCCGGGGCAGCGCAATCGCGCTGCTCCACTCTTCAGTGGCAATTCGGCAGCAGGTCCTTCGCTCCGAGAGGGACTGAGGGACCCGCCGCCAAAAACCCAGACGTGCTGCCCCAATAGCGGCTTGAGTGCCACCCCTTGGTATTGGCTGCCCCAAGCACCTGCTTCTTTAGCTGGTGCCTGGAGCCGGCTCTGTTCGGAGAAGTGGATGGATTCTCCCCTTCCTTTTCTGTCCTTTATCTTCCCCCACATCCCTGTCTTTCTTCTTCATTCATGTTCTTCTTTCCTGCTCCCCTCTTTCTTCCTTGTCCTTTCTCCCTACCTCTCCTCCCCTGTACCCCTCTTTTTCTCCAGTCGACAGGGTAGTAGGTCTCCCAGCAAGCATGGGCATTTATCTGTCTACTCTATCTCAGACGTTTATTTATACCACACTCCAGATGAGGAATGAGTGACCATGTTCTTCACCCTAACCTTTTCCTCCCTTGACGCCCAGGTTCAAAGTTCACAATGAAGGGAGAAGGGAATTACAATGACTGTGCTTTTAACATTAAAACTCTTTACATTCTGTTACCTGTGATCCCAAAGATGCTCTAGGTCTTACTTAGAGAGTGGTCAGGGGAGGGTATGTTTGGTCTCAGTCAGGTTCCTGTACTCTAATTCCTCTGCTGTGTGTCAAGGCCTGGGACCAGTTTTCTAAGGCCTGGTGCCACAGGGTGGCATCAACCCTATGAGAGGAAAGAGGTCAGTACACCTGTGACTTGTCAGCTGCCTCCTGATTGGGTTTTAAGAGAGGGTACCTGGGCTGTATAAATGGGGGAGTGCCTGAGGACAGATAGTGACAGTAAGTCAGGAAAAGGGGCGAGTGAGAGCTGCCTGACAACAGCCTAGAAGAGTCAGAAGATTGGTAGGTGGAAGCCGCTAGAAACCAGGAGACTCTGGGAGGTCCCTGAAGGAAGCTGTGAGGGGGTTCCTGTGGGGAAGCTGAAGGCAGGGGAACAGCAAGAGGGGTTTGCTGGCTGACCTCCCTAAACCAGAGATGCAGCGCTGGAGAGGGCTGAAGGCTGGAGAGCAGCACAGGGAGTTCCTGATGACTTCTCAGCTGGAGAGAGCTGAAGGCAGGGGAGCAGCAATGGGGCTTACCTGCTGACATCTCCAGGCTGGAGAGCTGGAGACAGATGGCTGAGGGATGCTCTCCTGGTGAGGATGAACTCCCAGCAGCGAGGCTGTGGGGGTTCCCGCTGGGATGAGGAGAGATGCATTCCATCTGGAAGGGCTGCGTGGTTGTCCTGGCAAAATTACAAAAGAGGAGGGTGTGGTGGAAAATGCTGGAGCATGGTATGTGCTATATTGATGGACAATGATGTGGGATTTTAAGTACTACATGTACTAGGGGTGATAAATGGACTGTGTTTTGGGGGGTTGTTATATATTATGTGGACTATGTTTTGGTAATTAACTGGCCTCAAAGAGGGGTATTACTGAGAGAAAAAGCCTGGTGTGGAGTTACTGGGAACTCTGCAGGGGGAAACTGAGGCAGACAGGCCTGTTCAGTCACAACCTGCTGCTGGAGGGTGCTCCAGGCAGGGGCCACCCTATCATAACTGGCCTATACTCAAAGGCTCTGCTGGCATAGCGATGTCAATCAGGAGTGTGAAAAAGTCACCCTCCAAATCAACATAGCTATGTCAACAAAAGCCTTAGCGCAGATGCAGTTATACTGGCCAAAAAGTCCTTGTGCTGGTATAAGCTGCATCTCCACTACGAGGGTTTGCCAGTATAGCTATACCGGCAAACCCTTTCTAGTGCAGACAAGGCCTAAGTGATCACCACTTTCTCTATGTTCCACCATGATGGTTGAGAACAGCTGGAGGAATTTTCCTGCCTGGTTCTTGGATATTATTTATTCATGGCCAGTGGCAGGGCATTGTCAATTGATGGTTCCTGCCTTTAGAATTCACTTCCCCAATGATCTGCCTCAGATGATCTTCAGATAAAACTGCAAAACACATTTGCTCAGCCTTTGTTGGGATTTGTTTCTTTCTGGTTGGATGTTTGTGGCAGGTGAATTCTTAGTAACTTGTGGGACACTGATGGCTTATTGGGTCAATGCCTGATGATTTGTGCATTTTATGGAACGCGCTTATCTACTGTTGTGTTAATCACTAAGTCAACGAATAAATAACAAAAATACATGATAGGATTTTCTCATAGAGACTCACTAGTTTCATCCAGGGGATATCTCACCATCTCTCCTCTTCCTTGAGCAAAATCATGAGTTTACCCTAAGTATTATTATTTATTTATTTCTATTACTGTAGCACCGAGGAGACCAGTCATGGACCAGGACCTCATTGGCCTAGGTGCTGTACAAACACAGAACAAAAAACAATCCCGGCCCCAAAGTCCTTCTAATCTAAGCATAAGACAAGAGACAACAGATGGATATAGACAGATGGGGCGGTACAAGGAAACAATGAGAAAATATTGTTCAGCATGATAGGAAATGGTCTCAGTGCAACAGTGGCCTAACTGTTGTCAAGTTTTTTATAGGCCTCACAGCACAGGAGAGTTTTGAGGAGGGATTTGAAGGTGGATAATGAGATGGCTTTGCAAATGTTTATGGGGAGCTCCTCCCAAATGTGAGACCAGCATGGGAGAAAACACAAAGGTGCTTGTTTGAAAACTTAACAAGTGGGTGATGGAGGCTGGTGTCAGAGGTGGGAGTTGACATTTCCATAGTGAATGAGAGATGGTAGATAGGATGGGGAAAGTCCGTGAAGGGCCTTGAAAGTGAAGACAAGCAGCTTGTGTCTGATGCAATAGAGAAGTGTGATCCAGTAGAGGAATGCAACGAGAGGGGAGACATCGTCAAGGCAACAGGCTAGGAAAATTATCTTCACAGCAGAATTCTGAATGAATTTGAGCAATACAAGATTGCATTTGTGAAGGCCAGGGAGAAGGATGTTGCAGTAATCAAGATGTAAGATGATGAGAGCCTAGAGGAGAGTTTTAGCTGTGTGGATGGATAGGAAAAGCCATACTTTAGAGATGTTAGGGAACGAATGTGCAAGATTTAGCCATAGCCTAGGTGTGAGAACCTAGAGATAGGTCCAAGTTAAAGATGATGCCCAGGTTATAGGCCTGAGTGACAGGCAGGATGCAGGTGCTGTTCACAATGATGGAGAAAGGAGGTTGGGGGGAGGGCTTGTGGGGAGGAATTGTCATCATGAAGACAACACCTTATTATTGCAAAGGATTCACTGCACTGAAAAAGGCAGGAACAGGTTGGTGTTTTGTCTCAAATGTACACAGGAGCGCCCCCAGCTTTTTCGGCGCCCTAGGCGGCGGAAGGTCCCGCCCCCAAAATGCCACCCCCGACAGGGGCGGCGGAAGGTCCCGCCCCCAAAATTCCGCTGACGACCGGGGTGCCGGCGCCCCCCAAATAGTAGCGCCCTAGGTGACCGCCTAGGTCGCCTAATGGGTTGCGCCAGCCCTGAATGTGATTTTTCTCCTGTGAAGGTGGGGACGGGAGAGACAGAGTGGGTGTGCCAGGGCATTACAGCATGCAGAAGGGGCTGGCTTAGAAAGAATAAGAGAAGAAGAGAGATGATCTCCTTCCACCATTGCTGGTGGCTTCGCTGCAGCACTCTTGTGTCTGTGCTTCTCAGATCAGTTCTTGGGCTGGTAGGGCCTAAAAAGGCCACTTGCTGGCCTGGAGGTAGCAGGTCAGAGACCTTGCAAAGTCCTGTAATCTGTTTAATACTTGGTTGATCAGCCTCTGAAAAATGGTTCCTGCATTTATTAACCCAAATGGCATCACTTTCAATGCATACAGTCCCATATCAGTAATAAAAGCAGATTTTTTTCTGTGCATCATCATTTAAAAGAATTTCCCAGTACTCCTTAACTAAATCAAAAGAGCTGAGATATTTAGCTTTGCTTAAGATATCCAGCATTTAATCAATTCTAGGCATAGGATAAGCATCTGGCACTATGACAGCATTGAGTTTCCTACAATCAACACAAAACCTCATAGTATTGTCGTTCTTAGGGATCAAGACTGCAGGTGATGCCCAAGAGCTGGCAGACTCTTTAATTACTCCATGGGCCAGCATGCTTTGTATTTCTGTGTGAATTTGCTCTTGCACCTTGCTCTGCTGGGAGATGGCTATGGTCCTCCAGTAATGATTTTATGAATCAACAAGGGGGTCTTCCTTAGCTTGCTGGAAAACACTTCTCTGGATTCTTGCAGCACAGGTAACACCTCTACCTTTTCAACTGGTGTTAACTCACTGCAGATATCGATGCTTTCCAGAGATGAGTCAGTTTGGCATTCAGTCATCAAATCATAGAATCATAGATGATTAGGGTTGGAAGAAACCTCAGGAGGTCATCCAGTCCAACCCCCTGCTCAAAGCAGGACCAACCCCAACTAAATCATCCCAGCTAGGGCTTTGTCAAGCTGGACAAATCAATGAGGTGGTGTGCCTCAGTTTCCCCTTCTACACAACAGATCATGTTTACCATGGCTTCTCTGCTGTGATAAGCTTTAAGTTTGTTTACATATACAAGATGTGGGTCAGCATTACCATGAGGCCTTTTAACATGATACGTATTTTCATTCACCTCTTCTAGAGATCCTGTAAAGATCCTTCCCAAGAATTTTGCATTTTGTATTTTTTCCAAAGGGCTTAATACTAACACCCAGTCCCCTATTTCAAAAGGCTGTTTAGAAGTATGTAGGTCATGCCACTCCTTTTGTTTGGACTGACAATCCCTGAGGTTAGTCTCAACTATACCCATAATATCTTTTAACTCTTTCCTGAACCTTTGTACATATTCAGTTACTGGTTCTCCCTTAGCCTCAGTGTCCCCTTCCCAGGAGTCTCTGAGGAGATCTAGGAGTCCCATCACTTTCCCTTCTGGAGATCAAATGGGGAGAACCTGGTTGATTCTCCTGCAAGTGAATAGGGTAGCATTTCACCCCAGGCTTGAACTCTCTTATTTGCATACATTCCCAGCATAGATTTCAGAGTTCCACTAAACCTCTCCACTAGTTTATTTGTCTCTGGGTGACGTGGTGCAGCTTTTAGTTAATTCACCCCACACAACTTCCAGAACTCACTGAACAGCTGAGACATGAAATTTGACCCACGGTCAGATAAAATCTCTTTAGGGAAACCCACTGTGCTAAAAATAGGGAAAAGGGCTTTTGCCACAGAATCAGCCCCTGTGTTAGTTAGAGCAACTGCTTCAGGACAGCTAGTGGAAAAGTTAACTACCACGAGGATGCATTTCTTCCCCCTTTGGGTAGGATGTGGTTCCCAGTTGTCCGTGACACTTCACATAGCCTTTCTGCAATACAGTCTGTTTCTTTGTATGCAGGGCACAATTTGTCCCAGCTGGAGGTTTCTTGGGTAGTATTGATCATTGCTTGAGGATTGTCCACCCTTAGTTCCCACATCTTGATTTCACACTGACATTTCTTTTTGTCCTCTTCTAGTTTCTTTTCATTCTCTTCCCATTCATGTTGGATTCAAAGGGTTTCCAACTGCAGTTTCTCTCGCTACAGCTGCATCCATTCGGGGCTAACTTGTAAGCTGGAGGATCTATTTCTTCCTGAAGCTGTAGACTCTGGGACCTCAGATGAGTCCAGGCAAGCTGCCTGCCCTGCCTTGGCTTTGTCATAATCCATGAGGAGGCTTCTTAACTCCTCTGGCTTTTTTCCAGCATGGAATATGCAGTGATCTGAATGCAATTCTTCTATTTTTTGGTGCATTTGGCATGTGTTTCTTTGCTCATCTTGCCCTTGTTTCTGTTCTCTGTCTCTCATCTGAAATAAACAAACAGAAAACAACAAACTGTAGCCTTTCTTTGACTGTTCCCAGCCACCACACTCGAGACTCACTTTAACTGTTACACTCATGCTTAAAGTGTAACTCTCAGTTCAAATAGCAAGCTGTATATAAATCCTATTTAGACTATGCCACTATCACATTCCGGAGTGCAATCGAGACAAGTGAGGGATTGTCACCAACTGCCCCGCAACCTGGGGGCCTCACAATTCTTTGGTGCAAGTCCCACCTGGGTTCCTCATAAACAGCCAGCCAGCATGCAGATCACACCGAGTATCTGTGGATAGCTACAGCCTGCAGGGTGACCACAAACACTCCCAGTTCTGAATTTTCCCCAAAGACGTGTGTTCTGCAATGTCCAGCCCTCTCCTGGACAGTTCAGATATCATAAGTCCATTGCCCCAGCAAGGGGTCAATATACAACGATTTGCCACTTTAATTGGAGTTTCCCAACATTTCCGTTTAAACACAGCACTGGATTAGTTTGATTAAGACTAAAACAAGGGTCTTTATCTACAAAGAGAGAGATTTTAAGCGAGTACAAGTTCAAGGCAGTAAATTCAGACATGGTTACAAGAGAAATAAAGATAAAATGCTTTCTAGTGGTAAAACTTAACAAGCTAGACTTGGCTCAAGATAAAATCCTTACCATGTGCTCCCAGCAACAGGGATGATCAAATTTCAGGTCAGGATCTCTCCCAAAGTGAAAGAGAGAGAGATAGGGAGAGATACCATGGGGTGTTTTTGCCCCTCACTTTTATAGTCCAGTCACCCTTTGAAATGCATTTTCCTGAGGGCTCCCCCTAAATAAAGTTAATTCCCACTATGAGGATGCAGTCAAAGAGTCTCATGGTGGAAGAGGTTCCATGCTGTTGTTTGCTAAAATGCAGGCCGGTCTGTTCCTGCCCCCTGGCTGTCTCAACCACTTTGTTTACTACTTATATGTAAATTGGGGTAAACACACATTCCATGGTTTAAGATAGAGCTGCTTAACCGCCCCTTCCTAATCAGAGCTATGTGAGTCTGGACATGTGCTACCAACATCATTCAGAGGGAATTCATAACTTTACATATAATGTTGCTACACATGTCACCATGATATTATTGACCAGTGAGTTATTAGTTTTCAAATGATACCTCACAAGGCATATTTTGGATAAAGATTATTACAATGGTGTGTAGGGTGTGAATACAGGCGTGCAATCGGTCACAAGGGCCTAGAATGGAGATGCGGAGGGACGATTTGCTTCCTGCTACCTGAACAGTTCAAACCCATCATCTTTTTGGAAAGAAAAGGAGGCTGATATGTACCATCCAACTGGGAGGGGGCTGGGTGTCCCCTCCATTTCCTCTGCTGTCATGGTCTGTTTTCTTCTCTTAACACGTAGTTCCCCTCTTCCATCTGCTGGCTGGTGCATTAAAGAGGAAGGGAACTGGGAGTGGGAAGAGGAGATCAGTGATGAGTGGTCTCCGTTTTGCAGTGTCAGCTGCAGGGGAGGCATAAGTGGTGTGGAATCTGGGTTTAATTCAGTGCTTCCTCCACTTTCCTAGAAAGTGTGGATCCTGCGTGAGGGAATCAGCAGAGAATGGCAGGGCTGCTTGTCATGGAAGGAGGGGGACAAAAGCTCTTGTCAGTGACCAAATGGGTTCACAGCCACCTCCCGCTCCATCCTTTTCCCTGTACCCAGGATGGAATCTGGAGCCCAGGTGGCTTCAGCCCAGCTAAAAAAGAAATCTCACTCATCTCCTAAATGCTTCAAAATGTAGCTGATGAAGGTGGCTGAGTTGGGTGAAAGACTGAATGTGAGGGTGTTAACAGCAAGTGAATTGATAGTCTAAGTGAGAAAGGGCTGTGGTCACCCCTTGAAGGAGACCTGCCCAAGCCAGCTTGGTTAGAGTCTGCTGGACACAGCATAGTGCAGGGGTGGCCAAACTACAGCCCACGGGCCGCATCCGGCCCGTCAGACATTTTAATCCGAACCTCGAGCTCCCGCTGGGGAGCGGGGTCAGGGGCTTGCTCCACTCTGCAGGTGCTGTGGCTCCGCGCGGCTCCCGGAAGCAGCGGCATGTCCCGCCTCCGGCTCCTATGTGTAGGGGCAGCCAGGGGGCTCCGCATACTGCCCCCACCCCATGCGCCGCCCCCGCAGCTCCCATTGGCCGGGAACCACAGCCAATGGGAGCTGTGGGGGCGACGCCTGTGGACGGGGCAGCGCACAGAGCTGCCTAGCTACACCTCCATGTAGGAGCCGGAGGGTGGACATGCCGCTGCTTCCGGAAGCTGCTTGAGATAAGCACTGCCCGGAGCCTGCACCCCTGAGCCTCCCCCTGCACCCCAACCCCCTGCCCCAGCCCGGATCCCCCTCCCACCTTCCAAACCCCTCAATCCCAGCCTGGAGCACCCTCCTGCACCCCAAGCCCCTCATCCCCAGCCCCACCCCAGAGCCCACCCCCCAGCTGGAACCCTCACCCCCTCCTGCACCCCAATCCCAATTTCATGAGCATTCATGGCCCACCATACCATTTCCATACCCAGATGTGGCCCTAAGGCCAAAAAGTTTGCCCACCCCTGGCATAGTGGCTCTTCAAGACTCTCTCTGGGATGCTGAGAGTCCTATTGGGAAAAGTGAAAGAGACCTACCCCTATGTGCAAAGCCATAGCTGCAATTTTATAGACATTGCTGCTTGCCAGTTGCTTCCATATTTCCTCCTCATTGTACTGTGAAAAGGGCCTTGTGGCCATCATCCCAAATCAGCATTACAGCAGCCTGACGGAATCTACCCTGCAAACAAAAGGTGCGGTGTATGGGGGATGCTTAGCTGGGCTGCTGCAGGATGACCTGGGCCAGATCCATTTAGCCAGCTGGACACAATCGGGGGCGGGGGGGGGGGGGGGGGGGGGGGGGANGGGGGGGGGGGGGGGGCGGCGGGCAGAGCAAGTGCAAAGGAGGATCCCCAGGCAGAGGAGGGGGAGGCAGAAGAGGGGGAGCAGGGGGACTCCCCAGGCAGACTATAGTCAGCCATACAACCCACACAAGTTTAGAGGCTTATCTCTTGTCTGGCTCCTTCCCCTCCTCCACTCCTCAGCAGCAGGAGTCGCTTTTGAAGTGGTGTGCACCCTGGCTAGCAGGCTGCTGGAGGAGTCTGTGGCCTCAAATTACACAGCAACAGAACCCTGGGCATAAAATTAGCAGCAGAGTTTTGTGTGTGAGGCACTGGGCAAAAATGTCACATTCAGCAGAACTCTGGGCAGAGAGAGAGAGGGAGCTGAAGCTGGGGGGCATTACCCCAGTCCCCCAACTCTCACCTCCCTGCACTAGATGTGTCCACTTCCCAGGACTCCGGAACCCACTGGCTTGAAATAAAGCACTTCCGGGGAGAAGAGTCATTTCAGTGTATGCCTTAGAAACAGGATTATTTTGCCTTTTCCTTCCATCTCATTCCCCCCCCCCCCTTCATTTCTCTCTTCTCATTCTGAAAATCCCTCTCTCTATTCTCAGCCCCTTGCAGGGGAATTCCCCTTCNCCCTCGCATGATTCCTAGGGAGCATTTTGTTGCAATGGGCACTCAGACTCCACCAGCTGTTTCCCGTGAAGTCTGGAGAACTAAATAAAGCACTGGCAAGAGGGGTGAGGGCACCCAGGCAGAGACTGGCAGCCACTCAGGGGCTGGGTTCTTCAAATACTATGCTAGCCGCAGATGTCTCATTCAGAAAATGTCATGGGTTGAGGGATTATTTTGGCTTCATCCTCACATCTTAAAAAGAGTAAAAGCCTTGGGATGCCAGTGTTGAATTGCCCTGAAACTTATGTGTGTGAGAGAGAATTCTTCAGGGGCATCTGTATGTAGCTGTGGATTGTCCAGAGGCACAGATATACATGTGCTCCAGTTGCCCAGGGACCCGTGTGTGTGTATAGATTCACACAATATTCAGAGTCTTGCCACATTTCTGTCGGGTTCAAAGCACTGGCACTACCCAGGTCCAGGCGATGAGTTGCTAGACTAGATATCTTTCAGGCACAGAGACCTGTTTTTATTTCTTCTCCCCACTTGCATTCCGCATTCCAGCAGATCCCATAGACTCATAGACTTTAAGGTCAGAAGGGACCATTATGATCGTCTAGTCCGACCTCCTGCACAACGCAGGCCACAGAATCTCTCCCACCCACTCCTGTAACAAACCCCTAACCTATGTCTGAGCCACTGAAGTCCTCAAATCATGGTTTAAAGACTTCAAGGTGCAGAGAATCCTCCAGCAAGTGACCCGTGCCCCACGCTACAGAGGAAGGCGAAACCCCCCCAGGGCCTCTGCCAATCTGCCCTGGAGGAAAATTCCTTCCCAACCCCAAATATGGCGATCAGCTAAACCCTGAACATGTGGGCAAGACTCACCAGCCAGACACCCAGGAAAGAATTCTCTGTAGTAACTCAGATCCCACCCCATCTAACATCCTATCACAGGCCATTGGGCATATTTACCACTAACAGTCAAAGATCAATTAATTGCCAAAATTAGGCTATCCCATCATACCATCCCCTCCATAAACTCATCAAGCTTAGTCTTGAAGCCAGATATGTCTTTTGCCTCCACTGCTTCCCTTGGAAGGCTGTTCCAGAACTTCATTCCTCCGATGGTTAGAAACCTTCGTCTAATTTCAAGTCTAAACTTCCTGATGGCCAGTTTATATCCATTTGTTCTTGTGTCCACATTTTGTTACTTAGCTTAAATAATTCCTTTCCCTCCCTGGTATTTATCCCTCTGATATATTTATAGAGGGCAATCATATCTCCCCTCAGCCTTCTTTTGGTTAGGCTAAACAAGCCGAGCTCTTTGAGTCTCCTTTCATAAGACAGGTTTTCAATTCCTCAGATCATCCTAGTAGCCCTTGTCTGTACCTGTTCCAGTTTGAATTCATCCTTCTTAAACATGGGAGACCAGAACTGCACACAGTATTCCAGATGAGGTCTCACCAGTGCCTTGTATAACGGTACTAACACCTCCTTATCTCTACTGGAAATACCTCGCCTGATGCATCCCAAGACCGCATTAGCTTTTTTCACGGCCATATCACATTGGCGACTCATAGTCATCCTGTGATCAACCAATACTCCGAGGTCCTTCTCCTCCTCTGTTACTTCCAACTGATGCGTCCCCAGCTTATAACAAAAATTCTTGTTATTAATCTCTAAATGCATGACCTTGCACTTTTCACTATTGAATTTCATCCTATTACTTTTACTCCAGTTTACAAAGTCATCCAGATTTTCCTGTATGATATCCTGGTCCTTCTCTGTGTTGGCAATACCTCCCAGCTTTGTGTCATCCGCAAACTTTATTAGGTTTCAGAGTGGTAGCCATGTTAGTCTGTATCAGCAAAAAGAACGAGGAGTACTTGTGGCACCTTAGAGACTAACAAATTTATTTAAGCATAAGCTTTCGTGGGCATCTGATGAAGTGGGGTTTAGCCCACGAAAGCTTATGCTTAAATACATTTGTTAGTCTCTAAACTTTATTAGCACATTCTCACTTTTTGTGCCAAGGTCAGTAATAAAAAGATTAAATAAGATCGGTCCCAAAACCGATCCCTGAGGAACTCCACTAGTAACCTCCCTCCAGCCTGACAGTTCACCTTTCAGTATGACCCATTGTAGTCTCCCCTTTAACCAGTTCCTTATCCACCTTTCAATTTTCATATTGATCCCCATCTTTTCCAATTTAGCTAATAATTCCCCATGTGGAACCGTATCAAATGCCTTACTGAAATCGAGGTAAATTAGATCCACTGCGTTTCCTTTGTCTAAAAAATCTGTTACCTTCTCAAAGGAGGTCAGGTTGGTTTGGCATGATCTACCTTTTGTAAAACCATGTTGTATTTTGTCCCAATTACCATTGACCTCAATGTCCTTAACTACTTTCTCCTTCAAAATTTTTTCTAAGACCTTGCATACTACAGATGTCAAACTAACAGGCCTGTAGTTACCCAGATCACTTTTTTTTCCTTTCTTAAAAATAGAAACTATGTTAGCAATTCTCCAGTCATACGGTACAACCCCTGAGTTTACAGATTCTTTAAAAATTCTTGCTAATGGGCTTGCAATTTCATGTGCCAGTTCCTTTAATATTCTTGGATGAAGATTATTTGGGCCCCCCGATTTAGTCCCATTAAGCTGTTCGAATTTGGCTTCTACCTCAGATGTGGTAATATCTACCTCCATATCCTCATTCCCATTTGTCATCCTACCATTATCCTTAAGCTCCTCCTTAGCCTCATTAAAGACTGAGGCAAAGTATTTGTTTAGATATTGGGCCATGCCTAGATTATCCTTAACCTCCACTCCATCCTCAGTGTTTAGCGGTCCCACTTCTTCTTTCTTTGTTTTCTTCTTATTTATATGGCTATAGAACCTTTTACTATTGGTTTTAATTCCCTTTGCAAGGTCCAACTCTACATGGCTTTTGGCCTTTCTCACTTTATCCCTACATGTTCTGACCTCAATAAGGTAGCTTTCCTTGCTGATCACTCCCATCTTCCATTCCTTGTAGGCTTTCTGCTTTTTCTTAATCACCTCTCTGAGATGCTTGCTCATCCAGCTTGGTCTACAACTCCTGCCTATGAATTTTTTCCCCTTTCTTGGGATGCAGACTTCTGATAGTTTCTGCAACTTTGACTTGAAATAATTCCAGGCCTCCTCTGCCTTTAGATCCACAAGTTCTTCAGTCCAATCCACTTCCCTAACTCATTTCCTTAATTTTTTAAAGTTAGCCCTTTTGAAATAAAAAACCCTAGTCACAGATCTATTTTTGTTTATACTTCCATTTAGTATGAACGGAATTAGCTCATGTTTGCTCGAACCAAGGTTGTCCCCTACAGTCATTTCTTCTATAAGGTCCTCACTACTCACCAAAACCAAATCTAAAATGGCATCCCCTCTTGTTGGTTCAAGATCTATTAGCTCCCTTCATCTACCATGGTCTATAACTCAAGAACAGCATTCTCCTTTGGGGGGGAGGGGAGGGGAGAGGAATCAGTTCTTGAGCTTTGTTGTCATTCACTTGCAAACACTGATATTTTAGAGGACACAGTAAGGGTATGTTTTTAAAGAGCCAAAGCTTTTCCATTCTTTTGAGCTTGAGCATGTTGTCGTGGATGACTTCCACTGGCAGTTGAAGCCAAACTGATGATACTCGCACTCCCCTATCACCTTTTACCTTACTCTCTCAAAGAGCTTTCTCCAGATTCAGTAACTAACCCTCACTACATCTCTGGGAGGGAGGGATTATTATGTCCATTTTACAGACGAGGAAGCTGAGGCAGAGAGATCACACAGCAAATCAGTAGCAAATTTGGAACAAAATCCACTCTGACTCCCAGTCCCCTGCTCTAAACCAAAGCCCAGCCTAGGTTTTGGATAGTAAGTCGCCCTCTGCATAGTAAGCTATGGGGGCCTCAGGCAAACTTCCACCACCCACACTTGGAACAGAAGGTTTGGCAGCTGGGAGTGGGGTCAGGTTGCTTGTTTGGGGTGGGTTCACTCACCAACTTTATTTTCTCTAGCAGAGAGGATGAAGTCATGAAGCGGCAGCAGGTGAAGCAGGTCATAGGTGTATACTGGGCGCAATGCTGATAGAGTAGGCCACACTAGAAAATTAGCCATAAGGCTTTGTAAAATTAGCGAACTGGGGCCTTTTCTGCACCAAAAAGTTGTACTGCTTTGCCTATATAGTGAGAGTGATTCAACATCCCCTCTCCCCAGTGCAGACAGAGTTATACTGGTATAAAAGTGTTTATATGGAAAGGAGAATAAGGTATACCCATATAAAGCACCTTTGTACTTGTATAACTGGCTTTTACAAGATAGCTAAAGATAATCTAAATAAGTGGTTAGGGACAGGGTGTTTTGATTTGAATAAAGTACCACCCAAACCTTGACTCCAAACCTTCTTGAAGTGTGGAAAAATTCAGGCTGCTCTTTTGTTGTTCTGTTGGGTTTCTTTCAGCTGGGAGCCAGAAGTGTAGCTGTTTCTGCATTGAACAGCAGCTATTTATACTGGGGAGTTTCCCTCGGTCCTCAGGTGTTTACAGATAAACAAATGAATCAGAAGAAAGAAAAGTCTCTGGCTGATGGGGTCGCTGTTGCTAGTGTACACCAGTTTGTGCTGTTCCTTAGTGAAGAGCAGTTGCTGGTGCACAGCTCTCTCTGGGTTTCTGAAGATGATCCCTGGAGAAAAATAAGAAGCTGTTTACCTACTGCTCTGTCTACAGCAGCCAGATTCTGAAGCTCCTATGTGCCTGGAGTGCATGGGCTCGGATCTTCCGCTCACAACCCAGCCATCTCCAGAGCCTAGTACAGTAGGCAGGTCCCCTGCTAAATTTTGACAGGCCTAACTAAGGTGAACCCTTCGTGTTAGCAGCTCCTTGCTCTGCTGTCACCAAGGGTACCTCCACAGCACACTCAGATATTTTCACAAGTACTGCTGGGCCCACTCAGCAACCTGCCCTGTCTCCTGGCCTTCCCCTTTGCATCCTTTGCTCTAGAATTGGTAAGCTACCTCAACAAAGAAGCTAAATGTTCTGCAGCTGCTGCATGAGCCCCCGCCTTTCCCGCTCAGCTTTACCTTGGGACTTCGTCCCCCTCTGAGTGCCATAAAAGCAACAAACTCATTCATCAAGCAAAACATCCCGCTGTCATGGTAAGAAGTCTTGCAGGCCTTAGTCACCAAAGAGACCTTAACAAGGTCAAAGAGGAATCCATATCTCCCTTGAGGTTTCACAGGAACGAAAGGAGCTGTTTTCCTCAGATAGGAGACCATATGATCCAGATGTCAGCACAGGGCAAGTAGTCAAACACTTTTATACCAGACGGCTATAAATGAAAGCCATTCACTCAGTGCTATTAGATTTCAGGCTACAGATTCTACAGAATCCAGTCCAAGTCAGTTCAGACAGTTTTGTGATGGTGGCTAACCTCAATAATTCAGGAGGGACAGAGTAGCCTTGCTAAAGGAAAGATTACTCCTCTTGAAATGGGGAAAAATGGTTCTCTTATTTCTCAAAGCAACGCAGGTATTTGGGGAACTCAGCCTCACAACAGATTGTCTCGACTATTCTAGCATAGGTCCTGGAAAGTGCAGCCTCAATCTGTAAATATTTCACTGGGGCCTGATTCTCCGACTCTTATTCATTCTCAGTAGAGTCTTATTCCATGAGTATTGCCATTGATTTCTTTGTGACTATTGGTGAAGTAAGGTGAGTCATGGAGAAACTAGGGTGTGACAAATCTACAGCAAGAATCTATAATAGACAGGTTTGCCACAACTGCAAAGTGCCTCTGTTCTACAATAGATACGAGGTTATACAGATAAAATGGTCTCTGTTGCTACAAATCACAGCCTTCTCTAGGCCTTTCCTCCTTTTATCTGCATTCCCAAGATGCCCAGAAGACTAATGGGAGAGAAAACAAACTGATTATCGTAGCCTCAGATTGCAAAGAAGCTGTTTTGCCTATCTGGCTCTGTTGACCCTAGCTATGCTCTGGTTTCTTCCTCACATGGACAAACTGTTGTCTCATGGGCTGGTCTACTCCATTTCAGCAGCCTGTCCCTGTAGGCACTGATTGTGAGAGGCTGAGCCTGAAGCCCCAAGTGTAATCTGCCTCAGTCAATATTCATTCAAGTCATTCATTCATTCAAAAACAACCGACCAGTGATGAGCATTACAGTGTGTGAAGAACCTTTTCATGGTATGCTGATAGGTGTATTTCCTCCTTCATGTCCCAGATAGCTGAATTTTTAAAATTTCCCTAATGTTACCTAAAGAAAATTCTAATTCTTAGGACCTTAAAGGGCCAAACTTCTGCATTTAGCATTATTAAAGGCTCTACTGTTGGGGGTTTCTCTGTTGGACCTTTTGCCTCAGTCAATAGTTTTCTATGAGCAGTCATGCATCTAAAGCCCAGATTCCATGGCAGTGGCTCAGTCCGGTGCTCAAAAGACATTGCCACTCCTCCTTTTGAACTGAAGGTCACTACAATATTTCTTTAGGACATGGTTCTGCCGTCCTTACTCATGTCAACTAGCGTCTCACTCTGGAAATAGCACCATTGAACTCAGTGTGAGGAACGGTGGCAGAACCAGGCCCTGAGATTTTCTTTTGTTCAAGGTAGTGTTTTTGGGTTGTGATTACCTTAGCCAGAAGACTGGGAGAAACCACAGTCTTTTTCTGCAAATTCCCACTAGCTGCATTGCACCCTGGCAAAGCAATCTTGAAAATTGTGCCCTGTGTCAATCCAAAGCAAAATTCCATGTTTAGTATTATTCAGTAGTCCCTCATGTATCCTCCTCTCCAGCATGAAATGTAACATGGAAAGGATCATGCACTCACTGCCTGATGCAAACGGAGCCATTAAATGTTACTTGAGGAGGACAAAAACATTCAGCTCTCTTGATCAACTCTTTGTCTCTTTTGGAGCAGCATAAAAAGACAAAGCAGCTTCAAAAGCGTGGAATCACTGGAAAAATCTTTAAATCAAGATTGGACGTTTTTCTAAAAGATATGCTGTAGTTCAAATGGGAGTTAACTCAGGGAAGGTGTTATACAGAAGGTCAGACTAGATGATCACAGTGATCCCTTCCGGCTTTATGATTCATGAATCTATGATTTCTTGATGGACTCCTTCAGCTAACCTTGAAGCATATCTCCAAGAAGGATAGCCTGATTCTGTACCAGTGAAAGCCCATCAGACCAGCAGTCCTGGGCAGAATGTGGCGCAGCTTCTACTGAAGTAACTGGCAAAGCAGCCACCTGGTAATACATCAACTCGTCTACTAAGTATTGTAAGGTAGACATTACCAGCTGGGCTGATGCAGCTTTTGTCCAGCACATGCACAGAGGTGTAATTCAGTGATCAAATAAAACAATAATTATAAAGATCTTCTAAACCTGGCTGGCTGTAAAAGATCATAATATTACGTGGCACAGTGGCTTGGAGCTGGGGATATCAGTAGCTAGACAGTACAAGCATGGCAGATGAATGGCTAATGGGAATGTTGTTCCAAATCTCAGGAGAGAGGGGAAAAAACAAAGTAATTGAGGTAAACCAGACGCGGCTGATATGAAATGATTCATCTGTGCACGTATCCTGACAGAACAATGTACTATGTCTAATAGCGTGGTAGGTACGATGTTGTTTTGGCCGAGCATGCTGGTGAGTGCTGGAATGCTGGCTTCTCTCTGCACATGGTGTTGGAAAAGCAGTCTATGGTTATATTCAGTCATCAGATAAAGAGTCAATACGTTCAGCAACAGGGTAAAATGAACAGGGATCATATTCAGAAAAGAAATTTGACCCATTCAGAGACCAATTTGTAAAGAAAACAGTGCTCCCACATTCAGTTCAATAAACCTGAACATCAAGTGGCATATATCCCAATGAATACTGGTTCCTTGTCATATGTATGGTCAGTATGATGTCAGTATGACAAGGGAACCTTGGATTACATTAACCACCAATACATCCTGTAAGTACCCAGAGTCTACCAAGAACTCCAGACTAGCATTGATATTGGCTGCAGTGCCTCGTACAGCATGTAAAGGTGCAGATTACAGTAGCCTTGAGCAGTCTTGACTTGCTTTTCTTTTTTTACACTGTGGCTGGAGGGGATTATATCGGGTAATCCCTCTTCTTGGAAGGCAACACCCTATTGCACAGGTGAAAACTGAACAAGCCATGTGTACCACATCATGCCCTCTTTAGGCTCCTTTGTTCCCCGGGGGTAGCATCTCTGGTCTATCTTACATGCCATTTGAGAGACTGAGATGTAACTTGTACGTTTTTTGTCGAACACGATTCATGCAGATGAGGCCCAATGATCTCAAAAATACCCCACCAACCCACTCATCCCTATCCAATGGAGAATGCCCTCTACTGGTGCCACTCCCAATCCTTTGCACTCAGCCCTGGGGTCTCCTTTCCCAATGTACTGCCAACTTAGGTTCCCCTTTAATTTTTCCTGAGCCAACACAGGTTGGATCTTGTGACTAAGGCTTCTGTTCAAGGTGATCTGGCCTCATTTCCCTCTGGGTATCAGGAGGAAGCAAGAGGATGGCAGTTAGGAAACTCCATTAACAGGCGCCCCAGGGGAAGGGAAGGGAATACTGTGTCTGCCTCCTCAGGTTACATGAGCACTGCACATGCAGCAGGGCTTGCAGAGAAAACAGAGCAAACAGCAGAGCATGAAGGTCCAGAGGGATACTTATGTGCAACATCTCTTCCCTGTAGCCATTGTACTCTCTGCTCATGCAAGCTGCACAGGGGAGGGGATTGCAGGGACAACCCAGCAAAGAACCCGGGGGTCTCTCTTTGCAATCCCCAGAGATCAGCAGCCATCAGCCTCTTCTAGCTAAAATACAACACAGTCCAGCTCAGACTCCTTGTAATGATGCTGACCATTCATCTCTGGGAACTGCATCCGGGGGAGGGGCAGAGTTCTCTTTGCAAGGCAGATTCTAGCTTGACTAACAGTTTTAAGCAGGTTTCCACTCTGGAGCATGCTGGCTGGGTCCATGCAAGCCCCAAGCTTTCTGTCAGTTGGCCCTACGAGGATTAAAAGGAGCCAAATTTGTACTGAATTTGGAGGCAGAGGAGAGACAAGGATTGAAACAGAAAGGAAGACGCACGGGGAGGCAGAGAGGCTGTGTGAGGAAGCTATTCGATCGGAGAAGGGCCAGGTTATGCTGCACCGCTGCTGAAGCATTAGCAAATGACACTTTCTTCCTTCTCTTTTCCTCACTAAGGCTTTGCCAACCCACCTGCTGCAGGTGGCGTGTCATTACCTTGTGTGCACAGTGGTAGGGGAGGCAGGGTCTTCTTTGGGTGACAGGAATCCTTGTGGCTAGGAGTCTCAGCAGCAATTACTGCTTTAGGCCTATGCAGCTGCATTAATCCCTGCCCTTTCAGGGGTCCCACTTCTCACTCCCATCGACCCATCATCCCGGGCCCCATCCCGGCTGGTTCCCTGTCCGTGATCCCGTTTGAGTCTGGCGCCCAAGGGCTGTGGCAGGGGGTGAATTTCATAACATCTCTTCCGACCCCTGCTTGGAAAGCTGCACGTTGGCTCCATCTCCTGGCCATATAAGGGAGAATCCCCAAGGAGCCACAGAGCTTCACTCAGAGGTGAGGGATTTGCTACAGCCTGAGGGGGTCACAGGCAGGGAGGAGGGGTGCTGTGGGTACAGGGATGTGTGGGAGTTTGGACATCAGTGGGAAGGGAGCTGGACAGGCCCCTCATGGGTTATTTCACACAGAGCCGCACAAAACCTAGGCCCAACTCTGTTCTCTGGGTGGCACGTGTCATTATCCAGAGAGGCAAGCGGGGGGTGGGGAGATGAACTCCTTTTTGCCAGTCCCTGAGAGCCAGATTTCTGCACAATGCCAGTCAGCCTTGCCCTGGTGTTTTTATTGGGCCTGATTCTCCACTGCTCTGCACTCTGCAGGCAGGGACACTAGTGCAAAGAGAATATAAAATGCTACCGGCCTGGTAGCTTGTGACAGTCCCTTTGCACAGGGGCCGCAGTTTCTGTGTGGTACCTGGCAGTAATGAGTCAGGCTCATCGTTCCCATTTGACAGTCTGCCTTTCACTTCCCTAATACGTGTGTGTGTGTGTGTGGCGGGGGGGAGGGGGGGGGCAGTTTCGCCATACATGCTGCAATCACAAAACTGCCCTGCTTATGGGCTCTCTTTCTGTAGCACTTCCTCAATCTGGTGGGGGCGGGAAATGACAGGCTAACAGTGATGTATTCAGAGTGAGATCCCCGAGGCCCTGCAGAGGGTTCCCAGTACATCCAGACTAACAGAGCCAGAGGGGTGGGGCCCTGTTTGCTCCCAGTCCACTAGAGGAGAGAAAGGGCTGGTCCTTTCTGTGGCTCACCTGGACACCAAGGAGCTGAAAGGATGTCTCTTCCCCGTCAGCTGCGAGACAGGAGGTGAGTTCCCCAGACACACTGCGTTACCACTCTGCTCCTTCCCTTTTGCTTGGACACAGGCCTTTTTGAAGAGACACTGCCTGGGTGTGGCTGCAGCCACCCAAAACATTGGGCTTCCTTTGTGCGTGTGAGAGCCCTCAGTTTTTAAATAGCAATAGCCCCCCTGGTGCTATCAGGGGCCCCATGGAAGGCTTCCCATCCAGGGAGGGCAGCGGGTATTTGCCTCTTTGTCCTCCCTGCAGTTCCACCAGGGGAGGGTAACTTTAAACTGCAGCTGGGGCTCCACAGCAAAGGCAGGCTGGGACAGCATCAGCACATCCCATGGCTGCTCTAACAGCAAGTGGTGGCGCCTCCCAAGTTTGGAGTGGTGCTGACTAACTCCAGCAGTGCAAGGGATTGTGGGCAACTTCCACCACTACAACGCCCTTCTGGGTGGACTCTCCACCGCCAGAGGCCCCTTGTTCTGGGGTCTGATGGCGGAAGGGTGAATTGATCCCCCTTCCACAGTCTTTGCTGAGTGGGAAAATATTCCATTTGCTAGAACTGGAAACCACCTTTTCCCCATTCCCACTGCTCCTCCACTTCCTTCTCCAGCACTTTTACTTCAGGATTAACACACAGAGAGCTCTCACATGGTGTGGCATGTGACTGAGGCAAATGAATTTGCGCTTCTCTGTTTTTATCGAGGGGGTTGGGCAGAGAAGGGCCTGAAAAGAAGGTGAAAATGGTCTGGTCAGACCTGTGAGCCCATTACTATTTATTGTGTATACAGACAAAAGTGAGACAGGTGCCCATGCTCACCTTAGGCCAAGGCAGACTGGTCTATAATTATTATCCTAATGTAAGCGGGGGAATGGTCCCGCTATTGTGAGGAACTTTCCTGGCTTATACACTACCCCACTGGACTTAGCTAGCAGAAAGATCTGAGTCCTCGCTCCCACTCCCTTTACCCAGAGGCCTGCCTGACCTCAAGGGCTCCCCTTCCACTCTGCTGTGTGGCAGAGTCCTCGTAACCCCAACAAGGCTGGGCCCAAGATTAATGGGGGGCTAGGGTGTCCCCACTCTGGGGTGCTCTTTCCGCTTCCCTGACCCACTGACCATTGCATATAGTTCAAAGCAAATACAATTTATTAAACAGCAATCAATTGAAAAAAAAAAGTAAGAAATGGGAAAGGTTAAAGGAAAACCCGTCACCCCGCTCTGTGGCACGGGGATGTCACAAACAGCGTCTCTGGAATGTAAGGGAAGTTCAGTCTGTTCCTCACACGTCCCAGGCCCCTTCTCAGGCCCTGGCTGTGCTGCAGGGATGCTGCGGGTCGGATACTTGCTCTGGCGGTGGCCACACGCTCTCAGGCTCTAGGCAGCAGGACCCTTCTTCTCAGCATCAGCCCCCCTTGTCAGGGTTATGATCCCTCTCCAAGTCTGGCCTGCAGGGCCTCTTGGCTGGGGGCATCTCCCTGTGCTGGGCCCATCGCCCAGGGTCCCCCCTCGTGCTCCCCAGCTGCTACCGCACCCAGCTCTGGACTGCCACAGCCCCAGCCCTGCTACTGCTCTGCCTCCAGCTCAGCTCCCCAGGCTGTTCCTCTAACCCCTCTCTGGCTCTGGCTGCTGCTCTCTCCTTAGCTCCGCCCTTCTGGACAGGCAGCTCCAGCTCACACTGAGAAGGACGGGACCCCATGCTCCTGTCTCTCTCATTAACCTGCCTGCCTCATCAATCAGGCTGACCTGGAGCATTGGCCTCTCCCCATTGGCCCTGAGGACTGTCAATCTCAGGGTCTTGATTCCTCATCAGCTTTTCCCCTTTCTTTTGATCCTGGGAGAGGGCCAACCAAAACCCCCACTAAGTTTCAGAAAGGGGCCAAAAGTCCCCTTACACCAAGTTTTCTAGACACTGTAGGATGGTCAAGAACGTGCCCCGGGACAATGTTATCTGCCAGCAAAAGTGCGCTAATCCAGACCCTTTGGTGTGTAGCCCTGCTGGTGTGGCTGGACCTTAGAGCATGGGGGCTGATTTTCAGACTCACTGCTTACCCACAGCTCTCACTGATTTCAGTTGGAGTTGTACATATTCAATGCCCCTGAAAATCAGACCTCAGAGGTCTATACAGTCGTCTTTGCAGTTTGTGGGGCCCCAGGCTTCCAGAAAGAGAGAAATCGGGGCATGAGTTGCCTTCTTCTTGCTTCTGTTGCTGTCTGGTGCCTGGCAGCAAGATGTTGCCTCCCCACCCTGGCTCTACTGCCTGCGAGGGAGATAGGACCAGCCCAGGAGTTGCAGAGCTTACATGGAGTGATTAGTTTGCTTGTGCCAAAGGCCAACACCAGCTGTAGTAACCCAGCTCTTTTTTTCTCTTGCCTTTCAGTGACTTTGACCAGCTTCCAAATGAGGTGCCTATCTCCGCTAACATTGCAGATGCCCAAGAGAAGAGTGGCTTCACCAGTTACTATGTAAGAGAGAGACTCTCTCCATGTGCTCACAGACGTGACTGGCTCAGCATTGGGTCAGGGAAATAGGATGCAACCTGCCTGGCCTGATGCCGCTAGGCATGGCCTGCTGTCTATACAGCCTTCTGGTCTCCATGTTGTTGGGTGGGGCCTGCCTTCCTCTGGAATGGGGAGGTGTCTGTCACGGGTGCACCCTGACAATCCAAGTGCCTGTGGGTGTGGCCTGACAGTGATGGGCTCTTTGGCACTGCCTATTTCCTAAGTCTTTCCATAGCCTTGTTTAGGAGATTCAATGGAGATAGGGGGATAGGCAATAGTCCATCTTGACACATGGAAATTTGGAAGCTCCCTCCTCCACAGAAAAGCACCAGGGAGGAGAACGGGCGGGAAGGAGGAAAGAGGGGCGTGAGATGTGCGAAGAGTGAGCTCTGGATGAGGCCTGCTCAGTGTGCCCTCTGCTGGGTAGGCTCCTCTTGCCAGAGGCATTGACCACCGATCTCTCACTGAGGGACTGCAGGGTTTAGACTCGGCTGCAATAAGTCTTGGCTGCTATCTGCTTAAGTCTCCTGGGAGTGTCTGGGTGCCACTTGGCCCAGGGTTCAATGCTTGGGAATCAGGCCGTCCATTAATCACAGCAAACCAATCTGTTTGGGAAATCGGCAGGAGTACTGTCTGGTGGTTGGAGCAGGGGACCTGGAGTCCGGAAATCTGGGCACTGTTTCTGACTCTGCCACTGACTTGCTGCATGACCATGGACAAGGCTCCTAGGCCAGAATGTTCAAACTTGTGCGCTTGAAGTCAGCGAGAGTTATGGGTGCTCGGGACCTCTGAAAACCAGGACCTTAAATTAGGGGCCTAAATGTGGATTTAAGATGTCCAAGGCACCCAAGCTTGAAAATATTATCTTTAATCTCTTGGGGCATTAATTTCCCCATCTGTCAAATGGCAGTCATAAAGTGGTGTCCTGCCCTCTAATGGAAGGTGTTATAGGAGAGTAAAGTGTTATCGTTAGCATTATCTAATGCCTCAAATCCTCCCAGGTTTGCTGTTCGCTTGATGGTGTGGTAGGAAACAGTCACAGTGACTTGATCCATGGGAAACTTGGGGACACAGGCAAAATCAGCCTGGCGTGGTTATTATTTTATAGCACCCAAAATGACAGGTTCTTAACAGAAGGCTTAACTTCTACTCCAGCCTCCTGAGAAAACAGCCCAGACAGTGGACGGCTGGCTATATGCATCTGCTCTGTGCCTCACTTGCACTCTGTAGATCTTATTAGGTATGCATGTGACCCTCACTCCCTCTTCCCCTTCAGGTGTTTGTCATTGAGGTGAAGACAAAAGGAGGCGGCAGATACTTGATCTTCCGCCGCTACCGCCAGTTCTACGCCCTGCATAGCAAGCTAGAGGAGAGATATGGGGCAGAGAACAAAAGCAATACCTTTGCCTTCACCCTCCCCGTGTTTCCAGGTAGGCTGTTGTCGAACGCAGCCCTGTGTCTGCTCCCAGACATCCTTAGTAGTTATTCCAATCCAAGCTTCTCCTAGTGGGGCTCATTGTAGGGAAGGATGCCGGAGTGCTGGCTGTGAGAACCAGTCCCCAGCAATGGGTGTTGTAGAGATCAGTGCAGGTGCAGTGGCTGAGGGATCTCCTCCAGCAGGGGACACTGACATGTGGAAAGCTGGAAATCCTTTCACCTGTATTTCTTGTCCCGGATGCAACTGGCATGTTGCTTCCTTCCCATTTTCTTTTTGGTAACTCTTATGGTTTATTGGTTTTGTGCTTTCCAGGAAAGGTTTATGTTGGTGTGAAAAAGGAGATTGCAGAGAGCCGGATCCCTATCCTCAATATTTACATGAAGGTAAAGCTTCAACTCAGAGTTGAGGTTGCTGTGGGCATACAGAGTCAATGCTTTGGATAGGTCCCATGTGAAATCATCTTGGATAGCTATGTCCACCCCAGCAGGGGGTACCTGGCTCTCTTTATGGCACTCACCCTGGGACACCCTACTTCCTTGAGGCACCATAACACTGGGGAGAGAACTCCTTCGTGTGCAGGTTGATTATGGGCCCTGTATCAAATGAGTGGCTGACTGGGGCCTGCAGCGGCTGATAGGCAGTGATGAGGAGCCTTCCACTGCCCAGCTCTGCCCTCTCCCCACAGAGATCGCTGTGATTCTCGGGTGGGGGGATGACAGGAAGAGGGTGAATGTCCCTGGAGTAAATCAGGCACACTGGCAACACATTGGCCAAGGCCAGCAGTGAATAGAGGCAAAACCAGAAGCTGCTCAACCCTGTCCCGCTTAGCAGGGAGATTTTTGACAGTGATGCACCTCCTCTGTGTGTCGGTAGATTGGAGAGGTGTTTCCATTACCCAGGTAACATACAGGGCGGATCTCTCCCACTGCTGTTACTCTGCTCCCTTGTCTCCCCTGACACAGAAGCTGCTCTGCCTGCCCAGCTGGGTGCTGATGGATGAAGACCTACGACTGTTTTTCTACCAGTCGGAGTTTGACTGCGAGCAGGTGCCGAAGGGGCTGCGGCGGCTTCGCCCACGCACTCGCCGAGTGTAAGCCTCTGATGTGTTTCCTCCTGGGTGCCTGCTCGAAGGGAGGGTGTCCAGCCCCTTGTGTCCAGCACCCTTTGGGGAGAGGGAATTGGGGAGTCCCAGTGTGTCCCCCAAATAAGTCAGTCAAGTCCTACTCTACGGCTTGTCTGTGCCATGTAAACTGGACTGTTCCCACCCTCAGTAGCTAAAAACCCTGCAGTATTCAGGCTGCATTGTGTCTAAGGCAAGGGAAATGCTGGAAGGCCATCGGCACCGTTTTAAAATGGTGCCCCACTCATTGCGCTAGTGACTCTGTACCGGTGATCTCTGTAGGGAGCGGTGTGTGGTGTGGGCAGGCCAGGGTTGGGGGCTTGATCCTGCACTGCTGAAGTCAATGGGAGTTTTGCCATTGACCTCAACAACAGTTGGATCAGATCTTAAATGAATGTGGAGACTCAATTGGTCCCTATGCCTCACCTGAGCAGGGGCCTGTCCTCCAGAGCAGCACTGGGATCCCACAGGAGAGCTGTGCTGTGTAGAACAAAGAAGAATGAATTCCCCTCTCAACCCAGCAGCATGTGTGTGTGAAGGCCTGGATTGAATTAACACAATCCTTAAGGCTGAGATTTTTCCAAGGGAACTAACTAGCCCCCTAGACTCTGACTTTCCTGCTCAGCGCAGCAGGAGGGAGGGATTCCTCCAGAGCAGGGTGGGCAAGGGAGGTCTAAGATTCTGAGTACACGGTTTGAATTCCCCTCTGTGCTCAGCAGAGGGCTTTGCCAGGGAGGGTTTGCCAGAGCTGAGAACACTGGGGTTAATGTCGTCGTGTCCACGTCTATTGGCTTGACTCGCATGTCGTGCACAGATACTCTGGTGCTTTGTAAAGTGACTTGTGACTTGGATCACCTGCCTCCTAGAGGGTGAGGAAGCAAAGACTGAGCTATTCAGCTGCTTTTCTTACCACTAGAAAGGGGTGTTTACCTTCCCGTTGTCTCCTTCCTCTGCAGCAAAAGCATTGTGCACCAGGCGCCTGGTTTTGACCGCATGGCAGCCCCGCGGGCTGAGGTGGGTGCCCTGTGCAGCATGTAGCAGGTTGTAAACAAAGTTGCTTTTCCACTCAGGGATCTCTCTTATTACATCTGTGCCATTCTTGGGAGAGGTTCATGTGTTGGGGGAGGAGGGAAAATGGAATAAGCATAGATAGGAAATTCCTCTCACTCCAGTGCAGGAGAGGGGAAGGGTAGGAGAGACCAGTGTGGGGTGAAGCAGAGGACTGAAGATATATATAGACTGAATCCCCCTCTCAGCTGAATAACAGGAGGGTCTTATTGGAGGATCAATATGAGCTGAATCTCAGAAATGACAGAACACAGAGAACTCACTGCCAACTTTTCTGCATTTAGAGGGGGTCACCCACAGACTCACTCTCAGGCTCCTATTCAGCAAAGCACTTAAGCACATGCTTAGATTGAAGTATGTACTTAAGTCTCATTGCTTGCTGTAAGATAAGCACGTGCTTAAATGCTCTGAATCAGGGCCTGCGGCATTCTCATCACCAGGACTGGAAGAGGGAGGAAAATCCAGTCCTCAAGACCTAAGCTGAAAAGGGGAAGCTCTTACAAATGGAAAGGGGCGGGGAGAGAACATGACAGAGTGGGGGAAAGGAGGGAGAGAGATAAAACAGGGAAGGTAAAAGTAGATGGGACAAGGCTGAATAAGACAAGACATTTCATGGGGAGAGAGGGGTTTGGGGGAAAAGAGAGCGTTTCAATAAACTGAAACCTCGTGAAAGGGGGAACACTTACAGAGCTAATAGTCCTAGGGAAAAGTTGGACATTGGGAAAGATACACTCAAAATCTAGGAAGATACATGGAAAATAGGAAGAGCAAAGGGAAAAGAAGGAGAAGAACAAAGGGGATGGCAAGTTCCTGCCCCCCCTTCCCCTTTAATTGGGTAGAAAACTTGTTTGATACAAGATTTAGAATCTGCCATTTGATGGCGATTTGGATGTTTCTGGCTGATTTAAAAATAATCTTTCCTGGCTTTGGGAAAGAAGAGTTGACACTCCTTCCTCAGCCCCAGCTCCCGTTGGGTATTGGTAAGGCTGACTGCATTCCTTTCTGTCACTAACAGGAAGTGGGGTCTCTCCAGGGCATGTGGCTGGAAGCCTGCACTTTCCTGTTTGAGCAAGCAGAGGCAGCTCAGAGTTTTCCTGAGCTGAAGTGGTTATTTTCCTCTGTCAAGACACAAGACACTTGCACTCTGAAGCCGGTTTGGGAGGCCCTTCTTAAGAGAGACACTAAGCTTCTTTTTTGGGGCCCCAGGGTGGAATATGTTGCTATCCTCTTGCTTCTCTAAGACAAATGTAAGGGGACTGTTGTCCCCTTACTAAAACTCAGTGGGGGTGTTTTGGTTGGCTAGCTCCCAGTACCAAGGGGAAATCAGGACCCTGAGACTGACAGTCCCCAGGAACAATGGAGAGAGGCCAATGGTCCAGGTCAGCCTGATTGACCGAGCAATGAGGAGGCCAGGGGAGCGGGTCCTGTCCTCCATGTGAGCTGGAATTGCCTGGGTCAGACAGAGTGGGGCCGAGCTAAGGAGAAAGCAGGGGCCCAAGCTGAGCTGGGGAGCAGAGCTGTGCCAGCCAGAGGGGCCAGAAAAGTAGCTCAGGAAGCAGGTCAGTGCTGGGAGCAGAGTGACAGAAGCAGCCCACAGAGCAGACCTGTCCTGGGAGCAGAGCTGCAGCAACCAGAGCCAGAGGGGCCAGAGAAGCAGCCCAGGGAGCTGGAGGCAGAGTGGAGGTGGAGCTGGAGCTGGGGCTGGATCTGTCTGGAGCTGAGTGCAGTGAGCAGCTGGGGAGAGCGAGGAGGGACCCTGGGCAGCAGGCCCAGCACAGGGAGATGCCCCCAGTCAAGAGGCCCTGCATATTATGTAAGTGGGGGAATGGTCCTGCTTTGTGGAGAACTTTCCTGGCTTATACACTACCCCAGTGAAGTGGGCTAATGAAAGGATCCAAGTCCTCACTCCCTGCCTGACCTCAAGGGCTCCCCTTCCACTCTCCCGTGTGGCAGAGTCCTCGTAACCCCAACAAGGCTGGGCCCAGGATTCCTGGGGGGCTCGACCCCCAACCTTGTTATGGTCACTTAGGGCAGGGGCTAGGGTGTCCCCACTCCGGGGTGCTCTCTGTGCACTGGATGCTTCCCTGACCCACTGATCATTACATACAGTTCAAAGCAAATACAATTTATTAAATAGCAATCAATTAAAAAAATAAGGAAAAATGGGAAAGGTTAAAGGAAAACCTGTCACCCCGCTCTGTGGCACGGGGACATCACAACCAGCGTCTCTGGAATGTAAGGGAAGTTCAGTCTGGTCCTCACAAGTCCCAGGCCTCCTTCTCAGGCCCTGGCTATGCTGCAGGGATGCTGCGGGTTGGACACTTGCTCTGGCGGTGGCCACATGCTCTCAGGCTCTAGGTGGCAGGACCCTTCTTCCCAGCTTCTTCCCCGCCCTGTCAGGGTTACGATCCCCATCCAAGTCTGGCCTGCAGGGCCTCTTGGCTTCCTGACTCCCTGATTAGCCTGCCCGCCCTGTCAATCAGGCTGACCTGGAGCATTGGCCTCTCCCCATTGTTCCTGGGGACTGTCAGTCTCAGGGTCCTGATTTCCCATCAACCCTTCCCCTTTCTTTTGGTACTGGGAGCTAGCCAACTAAAACACCCCCACTCTGTTTTAGTACGGGGACAATAGTCCCCTTACACAAAGGAAAGGAGGCTGCAGCCAAGGGGAAATGCCATGGAAAGGTTTACCCAGAATGTATTCTGGAACAGAGGGATTCCAGCGAGACTTTGCCTTTGAACTGCCCTGCTCTGGGGATGCACACGTCCATCCCTGGGCACTAGCAGCTTGGAATTGTCTCAAAAGCAGAAATTGTTTGGGCCATGGTTTTGCCCTCTGGCAGATCTGAATGTTCAGTGCAAGGCTATTAGAAACTATGGGCTCAGTTGCTTTGAGATCCTTTTCAACTGCTGAAGACAGCAGCTCTTGGATCAATCATTCTCCATTGCATCTGTACCCTTTTTTTTATTAATAGTTACTATAGTTTATGTAGTTTATAGAAGCCTGTTTAAAGAGCTATTTATATTAGTCACTAGCGAGAGGGGATCCGGTGTCTATCCTCCATTATGAGAACCACCATCTTCTGAGCGCTCAGTCTTTATTTGTTATTCTGAATAGCAGAAAGGATCTGAGGGGCTTGGGGCTCCAGTTCTTTATATGACCTTGCACAAACATTTGGATCTGTGATGGGAAGTGCATGCTGCTCCAACTCACCCTGCTTTCCTGATTGCTCCAGCTCTCGGTGTGCATCTCAATAGCAGGGATCTATTAGGCAATATACTCCCAAGAATGTGAGTTACAGGGAAATAACCTTTTCCTGTGAATATGCCGGACAGGGAAAGCAGGAAAGCAGAGTTCTGTGTAACTCTGAATTTATCACTGAAATGGTGATTATTTCCCCCAGGCACTGTTTGACTTTCTTGGAACCAGTACACTGGAGTTGAACTTCAAGAAGGGAGACTTGATCTATCTACTCAGCAGGATCAACAAAGATTGGCTAGAGGTAAGACTGAGGTTACTGGGGCTATGCTAGAGTTACTGAGCTGTCAGGGTACATCTGACATTAGTCCATGAGAGACTAAGGCCCAGATCCTCAAAGGTATTTAGACTCCTGACTTCCAGTGATTTCAATGGAAATTAGTAGTCTAAATAATTTTGAGGATCTGGGATTAAGCTTCTATCTCCATATTCCAGGGTCCTTCCTTTCTAGGCTCTGTTTGGATTTTAGGTTTCCTCTCCTCTGGCGCTTGTGTTTCACTTGTACTCTCTTTGCCTATAGTGCACTCTAGAGTACGTAGAGGTGAGTAGAACACACACAGGCCACAGAAAAGAGAAGGAAACTCCTGTTCAGATGTGATTGCTTGTGTTTGCATTACTTGTGACACACTGCCCTCCAGCCCCACCTGCACCACCCTGTTTTGGGGGGACTTGGACACTATGGGGAGGTAATGAGAATGGGCTGTGGGAGCATGCAGGATATCTGCTGATATAGTATCTCTGCTTTCTATAAGAGGACAGCCTTCATGGGGAAGTATCTGATGTTTGTATATCATACACTGCCCCAGTCCTTCTGTAGCCAACCACCCAATCCAATATTCCTGTTACAGGTACGACATCAGGTCACTTCCACTGCACTCATCTCATTATGTTGATATAGTGTACTTGGACTTTCAGAAAGCCTTGGACATGGTCCTATATCAAAGGCTCTTAAGCAAAGTAAACAGCCATAGGATAATGAGGGAAAGTCCTCTCATGGATCAATAACTGGTTAAAAGATAGGAAACAAAGGATAGGAATAAATGGTCAGCTTTCACAGTGGAGAGAGGTAAATATCTGGGTCCCCCAAGGATCTCTACTGGGACCAGTGCTGTTCAACATATTCATAAATGATCTGGAGAAAGGGGTAAACAGTGAGGTGGCAAAGTTGGCAGATGATACAAAACTACTCAAGATAGTTAAGTCCAAAGCTGACTGTGAAGTTACAAAGGGATATCACAAAACTGGGTGACTGGGCGACAAGTTAGCAGATGAAATTCAGTGTTGATAAATGCAAAGCAAGGCACATTGGAAAATATAATCCCAACTATACATACAAAAACGATAAGGTCTAAATTAGCTGTTACCACTCAAGAAAGAGTCATTATTTATAGTTCTTTTAAAACATCTGCTCAGTGTGCAGCAGCAGTCAAAAAAGCTACAGAATGTTAGGAACCATTAGGAAAGAGATAGAAAATAAGACAGAAAATATGATATTGACATTATATAAATCCATTGTATGCCCACACCTGGAATACTGTAGGCAGTTCTGGTCAACCCATCTCAAAAAAGATGTATTAGAATTGGAAAGGGTACAGAGAAAGGCAACAAAAATGAAGAGAGATTAGACTAAAGCGACATCTAAGGGGTGGTATGGCTGAGGCCTATAAAATCATGAAAGGTGTGGAGGAAGTGCATAGGGAAGTGTTAGTTACCCCTTCACAGAATATAAGAACTGGGGGTCATCCAATTAAATTAATAGGCAGCAGGTTTAAAACAAACAAAAGGAAGTACTTCTTCACACAATGTGCAGTCAACCTGTGGAACTCACTGCGAGGGCATGTGGTGAAGGCCAAAAGTACAACTAGGCTCAGAAAAGAACTAGATAAGTTCATGGAGAATAGGTCCATCAAGGGCTATTAGCCAAGATGGTCAGGGATGCAACCCCGTGCTCTGAGTGTCCCTAAACCGCTGACTGCCATAAGCTGACAGTGGATGACAGAGGATGAATCTCTCATTAATTACCCTGTTCTCTTCATGCCCTCTGAAGCATCTGTCACTGGGCACTGTCAGAGACAGGATACTGGGCTAGATGGGCCATTAGTATGACCCAGTATGGGTGTTCTTACATGACCATATCTGGGGTATTCTGGCGGTCATCTCCATGGAAACGACTTACATTTCCACAGCAGACCACATGTAGCAAAAATAGTGCCCTCTTTGTCATTCTCTTCCTTCCACTTGTCCTAGGGAACCGTCCACAATGCCACCGGAATCTTCCCATGTGCTTTTGTGAAGATCATTCAAGACTTACCCCCGGAGGAGGGCACTATCAATTGGCTGCGCTGCTATTACCAGGATGACACTCTCAGCAGCATCAGGTAATGAGATGATGCTTTCATGTGACTGCTGGAGAGATGCCCAGACTCCTGCAGCCCAGTCAGGGATCTGCTCTGATCATGTGAGATGACAATGTCTTTTCCCTCTTCTAGGGACATATCCGTGGAAGAGGACCTGAGCAGCACCCCATTGTTCAAGGACCTCATGGCATTAATGAGGTGAGGTACAGTACAGGCAGATGGAGGTGCAGGCACTATTGGATGCAGAGATTCACTCCCAGGCATATTTCCTGAGTTCCTCCCGCTCCTGGCTGTGTTAAGGTCTGTCCAGCCATCCCAGTGTTCTGGGCCTAACATACTCTTCCCTATTGCCCTGGAGAGTTGGCAGTTGTCCCAACCTGGCCCAGTACTACTCTGTATGGTCCCTAGTCTGTTGTGAATGGACCCAATGACTGGGTCNAGTTCCTCCCGCTCCTGGCTGTGTTAAGGTCTGTCCAGCCATCCCAGTGTTCTGGGCCTAATATACTCTTCCCTATTACCCTGGAGAGTTGGCAGTTGTCCCAACCTGGCCCAGTACCACTGTGTATGGTCCCTAGTCTGTTGTGAATGGACCCAATGACTGGGTTCCATGTGCTTCCAAGCCAACTGGGCCTGGGCAGAGTCTAGTCATTGTTTCTAGCTGTGGGACTCTAGGACACACTCCCAGCCTCAGTCCTCTTGTGTGACAGTCTTCCTTGGGATGTGGGGCACCACTGTCCAGCCACCCTAGACATTCATCTACACAGGAGAGAAAAGGCATTGCCACCACCCATGGAGACATCTGCAATGCACATAAAATGCTCTTATTTTTTACAAGTATTGCCAGCATCATTGAGTGTGCACCTCCTCTGAGCAAGTCTTGATAATGTCTCTGCCCACCCTGTTTATGATTTGTATTGTCGTAGTGCCTAGAACCCTAGTTATAGACCAGGACCCCATTGGGCTAGGTACTGAACAAACAGAGTCTACCCCAACATCCCTGCCCACTGTTGCTAGTCCAGTGTGGCTGGAACTCACAGGCATTGCAGTCACATAGGCGTGGCTGGTTCTCCCATCTCAGCCCACCAATGCTTTTCCCCACTCAACCCTAAGCTTGCCAGTCCCAAGTTTACAGAAATAATGAGTCCAGGCCCTCAAGATCATGAGATTGGCTTGAGACTCCTGAGACTTTAATTATAAATGTTGGAGGGTTTTTTTTTATTTACCTTCTGGCATTTGAGAAGGGTCACATTTTCAGATTATTTTCTCAAGCATGAGGTCTGAGATTCCCATGTAATCAAATGACTCCAGGAGCTGGGGCTTTAAGAAAAACTTGCGATAAAATTGAGAGAGTTGACAACACTATTGATCAGTAACCTCTCTACACTCTGTTAACACCTCCCTTTGGCTCGCCTTGTTCCCTCCAACCTGGTTTTAGCAGGCCTGCGAGCCACTGAGCCATCTGTCAGCTGGCTTGTTGTGATGGACAATACCACAAATAACAAGCTGGACACATGGCAATAAGAGGAAATAGAACTTCACTACAGTTTTAAAACTTGGAATATTAAAAATCAAACATGGGGGCCAGTATTCTTCCACTCTTGTAAAGGAAACAAACAAGGGGGAAAGGAGTTGTTTATGAATTTACCAATTTTAAATCGTTTTAATACACTATTAAACCAGTAGAACAACAGACTTGAGAAAGAACGCTGTGTGGCTTGAAAGCTCATCTCCCTCACCAACAGACGTTGGTCCAAAAAAATATATTACCTCACCCACCTTGTCTCTCTCATCATACCTTGGGACCAACGAAGCTACAACAACACTGCAAACAAATATTAAACCAATAAACTATTTTACTTATTGTAGAGCATTTCTTTGTTGGGCCCCTCATCTGGGAGCTGCTGGAGTAGCATCCCCTACACATTTGCCCAACCTCTGAAAGGGATAGTAGAAGAAGCATTATAACTTCATTTTGAATGACAGTGGAATTACAGATATACTCACTAGGCAATATTACTACTGCCTCCTAACTGCTCCAATTGCAAATTCACCTGTCCCTAGCAGTCTAGCTGGCTTTCTGTAATGGTGTTTGAAACACTGTTATCTACTAGCAACCAAACTCTATAGCGTGTCCCTAGTGCAGGGGTGGGCAAATTACGGCCCAGGGGCCGCATCCGGCCCTTCAGACATTTTAATTCGGCCCTCGAACTCCAGCCAGGGAGCGGGGTCTGGGGTTTGCCCTGCTCCAGCCGGGGAGTGGGGTTGGGGGCTTGCCCCGCTCCGCACGTGCTGGGGCTCCGCACAGCTCCCGGAAGCAGTGGCATGTCCCCCCCTCCGCCTCCTTCGTGTAGGGGCAGCCAGGGAGCTCCGCACACTGCCCCCGCAGCTCCCATTGGCTGGCAACTGTGGCCAATGGGAGCTGCAGGGGCAGCACCTGTGGACAGGGCAGCGCGCAGAGCCACCTGGCTGCGCCACTGCATAGGAGCCGGATAGAGGACATGCCGCTGCTTCCGGGAGCTGCTTGAGGTAAGCGCCACCCAGAACCTGCCCCCCAGAACCCTCCTGCGCCCCAACGCCCTGCCCTGATCCCTCTCCCACCCTCTGAACCCCTCTGTCCCAGCCCAGAGCACCCTCCTGCACCCCCAACCCCTCATCCCCAGCCCCACGCCAGAACTCGCACCCCCCCAGCTGAAGCCCTCACCCCCTCCCGCACCCCAACCCCCAATTTTGTGAGCGTTCATGGCCCGCCATACAATTTCCGTACCCAGATGTGGCCCTTGGGCCAAAAAGTTTGCCCACCCCTGCACTAGTGAGATGCATTGCTGGCAACCATTTTCAATAAGCAATGGCCTACTGCAGATGTACCCGCAGAGGCCAACAGTCGAGTGAAGGGCAAAGAGACCCCGGCCCTCAGCTTCATATCTGTATAGTGTTAATACACAACGTGGTATGGGGACAGCTGATGTTAAGAATCTGACACCTCTCATTGGCTTGGGAAGGGTTAAATATCTTCAAAAAGCTGGGGGTGCTGCCATTCTTTAGAGTTCTCCTTAGAGGGCTGCTGTCTCTCGTACACCAACATGCAGGATCTTCCTGGCATTGTTTGAATCCATTTTTCCTCTTCTAGGAGAGAGTTTGACCGTGATGACATTGTTCTGAATTACCGGGACTCTGAGGGTGACCTGATCCGTCTAGTCTCTGACCAGGATGTTGAACTCATGGTGTCTCAGGGCAGGAGACGGCCCTCCGAGAAGCATTTTTTCCCCTGGAAGTTGCACATCACCCACCAAGATGACCTCAGTGTCTACAACACCAGCCCAAGAGGAGGCACTAGTCAGGCACTAGCAATGAAAGGACAGTGACTGCCACAGGGAGCTGTTTCAACAGGTGGCTGCACCCCTCCATCCACGGTACCGGCTGTTTCTTTTAACTAGGCTTGAGCCAGGCAACAATCACAGCAGGTTAGATACGGGTGCCCTGGGGCATGGAACAACCAGAACAAGTGGACCTACTGCCGCCTGAGAGCAGAAGTGCTGAGGTGTCGGGAGCCCTGCAAGCCCAGGCACCTCAAAGACTAATTGGACATTGTTAGTAAATGTAGTTAGTAAGCTGGATATAAATAATTGTAACTGTGTGTCAGTGTTGGGTTTGAAGTGTTGTTTTGGCTGGGAAGAGAAGATGTGCTATTGTGGACTATGCCTTTACGGGCTGAGCGAGCGCCCCAGCATGAAATCTGGGTGGAGCACAGCAGAAGCTCCAACTGTTGTCATGGGGCCGACTGGAACTGGTCATGGAATAAAGCAGAGCTCTGTCTAATGCCTTTAGCACTGAGTGATCACTGAACACCACCAAAGGGAATGGGAAGGCTGCAGGGGGACCCCAAATGGCCCCTGGGATTCACCATGCTGCTGGGTCACCCTACAGTGAGGAGGATAATTTCGGGGGCTTTTATGACATCCTGTTCCTGCTTGTCTAAGCCCCGTCTCCCATAGCAACGTCTCTCTGTGGGCATGAAGATGCCAACATCTCAGGGTCCATGTTCTCTGATGTCCAGGTCCACTCCGCAGATAGTAAATCCAAATGGGAATGAATCCCTCAGAAGGGAGGAGATGAACGGTGGCTGGCGAGAGGGCATCACACAGTAACACTATCCACTGGCTGGGGGGTGCAATGGTTGTTTAGGATCTGCACCAAGGCCAATGGGGTTCCCTTTAGGCGCTACTACAATACAAATAACAATGACAATATGAACAGCTCTGAGGAGCAAGGCTTCGGGGGGGGGGCGGGGGAGGGGGGGCGGAACTGCCCAAAGTTAGTGCTAGGGCTCTTAGGGGTTTCAAAGAATGGAAGATTTGGGCCCACTGGCCTGGCACTGGTTTGTTGCTGTGCCAAGATGACATGGTTCCGTGCTCCTGAAGAGATCTGTTTGCATCACTAATTGGGCCTCATGCAAAACACATGGAACTCCGTGGAAAGACTCCCATTGACCTCACTGGGATCAGGCTCACAGAGATTATCTGGGATACAGAAAACAGGGCAGCTCGGGGGCGCAGCAAGTTGATACACATCCAGGCATCCGGGTGCATGGGCAGAGTTAATACATGGGGTTTTTATGGTCTTGTTCTAATGCCTACATAGACACATAACAAAACCACAGCACAGACGGGCACATGTGGCCTTCTCTATTCATGCAAGGCCTGGGACTGGATTAGCAAGTCAGGAATGAGTTGGGCTGGGAACGCTTGGATGGCACCTATCTCCGCTCTGGTCAGCCTGAGGCAGCTGTCGGCCCCTTCCTTTCAAGAGCAATGAATTCACTTTTCACATGTTTAAAACTAATGAGTTTATCAGAACTTAAAATATCCAAAAGAAGAATTGCACTGCACAATGCAGGCCTGGCAGCGTCCGATTAACATAGCAGAAAAAACAGAAACATACTCCCAGAACTGCCCTTTCCTCCCCTCATCAGCCATGTCACAGGATGCCCCAAACAAGTGAGATGCAATAATCCCACCTGGTAGGTGACACATCTAAATCAGTCAGTAATGGAGCTGACCGATGGACTGAGATCTGATTTTTGCCAAGTGTGATCATTGGTTACAGCTCTGAGCCAATATTTTTTCCTTGCAATAGAGGAACCGGAAAGAACTAGGTTCTCTTTGTTTGGCACAGTTCATACCTTACAAGAAACTGCTCAGATCTTCACCAAAGCACCAGCTTGATGTTAACATCTTCCACAAACAGCCAATGCACTGGAAAGCCAGCAAATCATAGTATTTTAGCAATTATAGATTCATAGATTCCAAGGCCAGAAGGGACCATTGTGATAATCTAATCTGACCTCCTGTATAGCACAGGCCAAAGAACTTCCCCAAAATAGTTCCTAGAATAGATTTTTGGAAAAACATCCAATCCTGATTGAAAAATTGTCAGTGATGGAGAATCTACCATGACCCTCAGTAAATTGTTTCAGTGCTTAATTATCCTCATTGTCAAAAATGTATGCCTTATTTCCAGTTTGAATTTGTCTAGTTTCAACCTTCTGCCATTGGATTGTATTATCCCTTTCTCTGCTAGACTGAAGAGCCCATTATTAAATATCTGTTGCCCATGTAGGTACTTATAGATTGTGAACAAGTCACCCCTTAACCTTCTCTTTGTTAAGCAAAAAAGCTTGAGCTCCTTAAATCTGTCACTATCATGCATGTTTTCTAGTCCTTTAATCATTCTCATGGCTCTTCTCTGAACCCTCTCCAATTTATCAACATCCTCGAATTGTGGTCACCAGAACTGGATACAGTATTCCAGCAGTGGTCATAGCAGTGCCAAATACAGAGGTAAAATAACCTCTCTACTTCTACCCAAGATTTCCCTGTCCCTGTTTATGCATCCAAGATTTGAATTAGCCCTTCTGGGCCCTGCATCACACTGGGAGCTCATGTTCAGCTGATTAACCACCATGACCCTCCATGACAAATCTTTTTCAGAGTCACTGCTTCCCAGGAGAGAGTCCCCCATCCTGTAAGTATGGCTGCATTCTTTGTTCCCAGATGTATACATTTACATTTAACTGTATTAAAGCACATATTGTTTGCTTGCTCCCAGTTTAACAAGAAATCCGGATTGCTCTGAATTAGAGATAGAACAGACCAATTAAATCGTAGCTTGTCCATCTTAAGAGCCTCTTCCCCCCTAGCTTTCCCTGCAATAATATATATTCTCCATTGTTTTCTCCGATCTAGTTTTATGTCTCCTATGATGGTCTTCCACTGCTTCCCTAAGGACATTGTTCTGCAGGATAGTAGATGTCACAATTAGGAAAGGTTTCCTGATCCCCAGCCAAATTTCCCTGTTTCTGTTTCATCCCTTACTCTGACCCACTTTGTCCTATACTCAACAATTCCAATCCCTCCTTGGTATCTACACCCTTCCAACACCAATTCTTCTGGATGAGTATTATCTCTCTAAATAAACTAGATCTGTTTAAAGAATGTGAGGCATTTCATTCCAGGTGCTTGTGACAGAGTCTTATCAGTGACATGCAGTTTGATCATTCATGCCGTGAAGTTTGCATTGAACTCAACATTATGTTCTGCACCAGAACCATAGCAAGACTAACTGGTAATGGCAGGGGGATTAGAGTGTGTGTAATGAGCAGCCCTCTCCACTGGGGATATATTTTCTGGTTCCTGTATCCAAATATACTAAAACAGCTGAGGAGGACATGGTGCTGATTGATGTCTTCCACCCCCTTTGGGAGTGGAGAGGGCTGGAAAGAAGAATTGCTATTTTTGTTTCCCTGTATAAGAGGGATGGGGAACAGTGGGGAAAACAATAGAGATGACATGCTTTGAATGGAATTTTCATCCAGTCACCTGCTCTCTTGTCTTCACCAGTCCTCTTGCAGAGTTAGCAGAGTTCCTTGGCCCTGACAGCTGGTTCCTGTCCTTCCCCTGGTGGCAATGCAAAGTAAGCGTCACACTTCAGATGAGCTGAATGGCCTGCGTGTGGGTTTGAGGCTAGGAAAGAAGCAGTATTCCTCCATCTCATGTAGAAAAACTGGCCCAGTGTCATCGGGGTTGAACATGACCACGTTACTCTCATGCACAGGCTCTGCTTTAGAAGTATCAACCCCCTCTGACAGGAAGGGTCAGGAAACACTGATGGGTTCTGAGGTGCCATGGAAGGCCTTGAGGAATGTTACGTGACTCCCAAATATATGCTGGTGTGCTCCAGAGGGAGTGGCTGATGCTGGAGCTGGAACTGGGAGTGCGACATCAGTTCTCTCAGGGCCCAATTCAGGGCTGGAGGTGCCCTCCATGGCATGGGGCCATTGTGGGTTGGATGTCAACACGGCAGCAGCAGTGAGCATCCCCTCCAGCGGGGCCAGTGCAGGGGACACATGGGCAGAGTCTCTTGCTGGCATCAGTGACAGATCTTCCGTGGTGACGTATCCCACTGGCCATTTCTCATCAGGAGTTGTTTAAGATGGCAGCAGTTGGTGACCTCTGACCTTCGGTGTCCCCTTGCGCCACTTCCCCACCTGCTGGCTGGCCTTGTGGTCCTTCGTGCCCTCCAGCAAGGGGCTGCTTCATCTCTTTCTGAGCAGGAAGCGAGACGGGGTGGAGCTGAGCTGCTCCTCTCTCCTCCCCCACCAGCAGGGTCTGGGAAGGGGCCCCCTGGGGTAGGGACACGTACTCCAGGGACACTAGCCTCTCCCCGGTTCCCAGTGGGGCAGTTTCCCAGTCCTGATGAACGTCAGGCAGGGAGCACCCATGGGGGAAGTGCAAGTATGGACCATTAAAGTCAAAGCAGGACATGGGTGCCTGAGAAGCAGTGACCTTAGTACTGCTCCTCCAGGGGAGCGTGGCTAGCGACAAGGACTGACTGGTGCCCTGACTTGAATGGCAGCCAGCCGGGGCTGCAGGATGTGTAGCTGGAGTTGTCATTTCAAGAGTCTGATACGAGTTCTCTAGGTCCAGTGCACCAAGGAAGCACTTCCTCTTATCGGCCACGGCTGCAGGGAGCTCTGCTGAACTAACTTTCATCGGTCTGCAAGGGGGAAACAAGAGGAATCAGAGATGTCACCCTGCAGAGAACATCACATACAGACAGGGAGTGGAGCTGAGGGCCCCCTGGGAGAAAGGTCTTCTGGGGGTTAGAAGGAATCTTTCCCTTGGGGCAGATTATTGCATAACTGCCTATGGCAGAGTTTCTTGTGCTTTCCTCGGAAGCAGCTGGCACCGGCATCTGTTCCTGGCAAGATACTGGACTAGATGGACCATTGGCTGGACCCAGTCTGGCAGTTTCTGTGTTTCTTGAGTCTAAGGGGCCCAAGCAGCACATCACCCTACAGAGATCGTGATCACCACCATCCACATTATATAGCACCAGACCTTTGCCTGGCACTTGGCAGAGTTTATAAAAAGACATGGCCCCTACCCCAAGGAGCTTACAGGCACTGAGGTAGAAGCTAGAGAAAGGGAGGGGGCAGGCAAGGAGAGATGGGGGTTCAAACAAATACAAATAATGACCTGCGCTTTCCAAAAGTGACCAGTGATGGTTGGGCACCAATCTCAAGAGACTTTAAGGTACGTCTCCACTGCAATGTTTACATTGGCCCCACACTTCTCTTGCACTGGAGGAATTATCCTCTGGCCTATTGCAGCTCCTACTGGCTCTTGTATGCTGCCAGAGCCAGAATCAGCCCCAAGAGTGGTGAGGGCCTCACTTCCAGATGACAGGGACTTAGGGCGTGTGTGCTAGGGGTGCTTATCCACCTCCATTTCCTGATTGGGAAATCAAGGACATTGAGGCAAGCCCATTTCCAGAAGCCCCTGAGCGGAGTGGATCTCAGTTTCAGTGAACTGCAGAGGGGTGTGGCCCAACCTCTGGGTCTGTGTTGAAGCTGACTGGAGTGTCTAACTCAGCAAGACAGGAGTGGAGGGGCGTCTGTTCTGGCAGGAGGGGGTTCTCTGTGGTATCCCAGCTCATCAAGTGACGGTCTCAAGGGAAGACAAATGGAAATTGATGTGCAATTGCCTGGGAAAAGGCTGCCATGAAGGCAGAAGCAGCCAAACAAAGGGCTGCACACCAGCAAGCACTGGACTTAAAAGACAAAGAGATTGAAGCACAGAAAGATGCTCAGGAGGAGAAGAAAAGAAAATTGGGTAGCAAATGCCCTGTCCAAAAAAAAAGGGGGTGGGAGGATTTTAGATGTACTGTCTCTGCCATGGACAGTGTCCAAGTCTCTGGCAGTAAGTTCAGGAGGAGGGTGTGACGTTGCACTCCATATGATTTTATATGTTACTATTTAATATGCTAATGAGTCTGNGGGAGAAAGGTCTTCTGGGGGTTAGAAGGAATCTTTCCCTTGGGGCAGATTATTGCATAACTGCCTATGGCAGAGTTTCTTGTGCTTTCCTCGGAAGCAGCTGGCACCGGCATCTGTTCCTGGCAAGATACTGGACTAGATGGACCATTGGCTGGACCCAGTCTGGCAGTTTCTGTGTTTCTTGAGTCTAAGGGGCCCAAGCAGCACATCACCCTACAGAGATCGTGATCACCACCATCCACATTATATAGCACCAGACCTTTGCCTGGCACTTGGCAGAGTTTATAAAAAGACATGGCCCCTACCCCAAGGAGCTTACAGGCACTGAGGTAGAAGCTAGAGAAAGGGAGGGGGCAGGCAAGGAGAGATGGGGGTTCAAACAAATACAAATAATGACCTGCGCTTTCCAAAAGTGACCAGTGATGGTTGGGCACCAATCTCAAGAGACTTTAAGGTACGTCTCCACTGCAATGTTTACATTGGCCCCACACTTCTCTTGCACTGGAGGAATTATCCTCTGGCCTATTGCAGCTCCTACTGGCTCTTGTATGCTGCCAGAGCCAGAATCAGCCCCAAGAGTGGTGAGGGCCTCACTTCCAGATGACAGGGACTTAGGGCGTGTGTGCTAGGGGTGCTTATCCACCTCCATTTCCTGATTGGGAAATCAAGGACATTGAGGCAAGCCCATTTCCAGAAGCCCCTGAGCGGAGTGGATCTCAGTTTCAGTGAACTGCAGAGGGGTGTGGCCCAACCTCTGGGTCTGTGCTGAAGCTGACTGGAGTGTCTAACTCAGCAAGACAGGAGTGGAGGGGCGTCTGTTCTGGCAGGAGGGGGTTCTCTGTGGTATCCCAGCTCATCAAGTGACGGTCTCAAGGGAAGACAAATGGAAATTGATGTGCAATTGCCTGGGAAAAGGCTGCCATGAAGGCAGAAGCAGCCAAACAAAGGGCTGCACACCAGCAAGCACTGGACTTAAAAGACAAAGAGATTGAAGCACAGAAAGATGCTCAGGAGGAGAAGAAAAGAAAATTGGGTAGCAAATGCCCTGTCCAAAAAAAAAGGGGGTGGGAGGATTTTAGATGTACTGTCTCTGCCATGGACAGTGTCCAAGTCTCTGGCAGTAAGTTCAGGAGGAGGGTGTGACGTTGCACTCCATATGATTTTATATGTTACTATTTAATATGCTAATGAGTCTGAATATGATGCAACTGGAATATGCTTCATGCAAAAGGTCTCTTGTAAGGTATCATTACAAAGCTTATAATCTATTGAGTGTGGTCATCCTATCTGTATAAATGTATCATTCTTGTATCTGAAACTAGAAATATGAAATATAACTCTGAGGTCCTATTGTAATTATGCAAAGTGTGGGCCATTAATGGTGGTTTGGAATCTTGATGGCTCCCATCAACTAGGACAATTGGTTGTAAATGGCTCCGTTTACTTGCAAGCCTTCCTGTGAGTCAGGCCAGGAAGAATGAAGGCTTGGGGGTCTCACAGGACGTGTGACCATGTCACCTGGTACTGGAATCCATCTTAAACCTGGTGCTTTTCCATTTAGAAGGAGGGGTGGGAACCCAGCAGAGAGACACAGGATTCCCGCCTTGTGCCAAAGCTATAAAAGGGGGTGGAACAGAACAAAGGGGGCTGCAGTCATGAGAAATCCCCTAGCTACCACCTGAGCTGGAACAAGGACTGTACCAAGGGAAAGGATTGGGCCCAGACTAGAATGGAGTCTAGTCTGTGAAAGAAGCTTATTGGAACATCTCTGAGGGTGAGATTTACCTGTATTCAGTTTCTTAAATGTATTAGGCTTAGACTTGCATGTTTTGTTTTATTTTGCTTGGTAACTTACTTTGTTCTGTCTGTTATTAGTTAAAACCACTTAAATCCTACTTCTTATATTTAATAAAATCACTTTTGCTTATTAATTAACCCAGAGTAAGTAATTAATACCCGGGGGAGCTAACAGCGGTGCATCTCTCTCTATCAGTGTTATAGAGTGCGGACAATTTATGAATTTACCCTGTGTAAGCTTTATACAGAGTAAAATGGATTTATTTGGGGTTTGGATCCCATTGGGAGCTGGGTGTCCGGGTGCTAGAGACAGGAGCACTTGTTAAGCTGTTTTCAGTTAAGTCTGCAGCTCTGTGGGCATGAGTCGGACCCTGGGTCTGTGTTGCAGCAGATTAGCATATCTGGCTCAACAAGTCAGGGTTCTGGAGTCCCAAGCTGGCAGGGAAAACGGGCTCAGAGGTAGTCTTAGCACATCAGGTGACAGTCCCAAGGGGGTTTCTGTGATCCAATCCGTCACACACCTCCATTTCCAGATTGGGAAATCAAGGGCATCGAGGCAAGCCCATTTCCAGAAGGAGAGATCAGGGAGGAAGGGCTCAGGGTTTGGGACTGGTATTTCCAGGGAGCCAGGGAGACCAGGGGCTGCAAGTCCATCCATTGACATTTCCAGATGGGCATGTGGAGGATGTGCCAATGTTTATCATTCACACCAGTTACATTTGCCACCCCTCTCTGATGGAATCAGCCACCCACAGGAACTGAGATGCCACCATCACCAAGTAACATCTCAGAGTGTATCACCACTGAGCAGTGCACCGACCACTCACCCATCCAGCACTTGGATGCAGCTGACCACGTCCGTCTTCTCGGAAGGGCTCTGCTTGCCAAAGTCCAACTGGCTGCTCGGCAGCGGAATTCCAAGTGGTATTTTCTGAAAAGAGACAAGGGCAGATAGCACTCCTGGCAGACAGAGGTTGATTCCCTGAGGGCAACGGGGAGCCAGAAGCCCTGTAGTGGCGATACCACAGTGTGTGGTAGCACTTTAACCCCTCCTGGGGGCAACATTGCTCTTGGGGACTGGCAGTTTGATGGTGGGGGGAATAGGTCTGGAGGCCCCCTGCTGGAGGCCTCATGGCCCTGTCTCACCACGCCCCAGAAGAGAGCAGAGGAGAAGTCCTCCAGGCAGTCTAGAGTGGCTTCAGGGGAGCAGCTAATCAGAGGGGCTGCTGGAGTGATCAATCGGGGGGCAGAAGGGCCATATAAAAGGAAGCAGCAAGGGCAGAGCAGACAGTTGCTGCCTGGAGCTTGAAGAGGGAGAAGTGGGTGTATGGCTGGCTGGAAGAGCAGCATGGAGCATTATAAATCCATGGTACGCCCACATCTCGAATACTGTGTACAGATGTGGTCTCCTCACCTCAAAAAGGATATTCTAGCACTAGAAAAGGTTCAGAAAAGGGCAACTAAAATGATTAGGGGTTTAGAGAGGGTCCCATACGAGGAGAGATTAGAGAGGCTGGGACTCTTCGGCTTGGAAAAGAGAAGACTAAGGGGGGACATGACAGAGGTATATAAAATCATGAGTGATGTTGAGAAAGTGGATAAGGAAAAGTTATTTACTTATTCCCATAATACAAGAAGTAGGGGTCACCAAATGAAATTAATAGGCAGCAGGTTTAAAACAAATAAAAGGAAGTTCTTCTTCACGCAGCGCACAGTCAACTTGTGGAACTCCTTACCTGAGGAGGTTGTGAAGGCCAGGACTATAACAATGTTTAAAAGGGGACTGGATAAATTCATGGTGGCTAAGTCGATAAATGGCTATTAGCCAGGATGGGTAAGAATGGTGTCCCTAGCCTCTGTTCGTCAGAGGATGGAGATGGATGGCAGGAGAGAGATCACTTGATCATTGCCTGTTAGGTTCCCTCCCTCTGGGGCACCTGGTATTGGCCACTGTCGGTAGACAGATACTGGGCTAGATGGACCTTTGGTCTGACCTGGTACGGCCTTTCTTATGTTCTTATGTTCTTAGGACCATGGGCAGTACAGTGCGGGCAGGCTGAGTCCAGAATGTAGCCAGACCAGGCAAGGGTACCATGATGGGCCCTGCTGGTCTGGTTGAACATTGAACCCAGGGAGGGCTGCCGAAAGGACACCAACCGAGGGAACTGAGATGGGCCCTTTTTGGGCTGTTAAAGAAGGCAGTGCCTCTGGGGGAAGCCTTGGTGCTACAGCCCATACCAGGGCCATGAGCAAGACCTAGAGACTGTATATCCCAGAATGGGGGACAGTGTGTATGATTCGGCCGAAGGGTTGAGCCACTGAAGAACCGGCATAGAACCATTGGCTGGGGGCGTGCTCGTGGGAGGCAGGTGCAACCCTATTGTAAGAACTGAAAGAAAACCAGGCTCACACCCGACCAGGAAGGGGGCACCCACAAGAGGTGGGTGCCGCCCCGTTCAAAACTGAGTGATTGCAGGCATGTATCAGCCAGAGAGGGGTTTCTCACAAGACACAGGTGTCGACATCATTACAGGCGAGGTTTATTTTCTTCTCCACGGGCCTTTCATTTTCCCCAGTGCTGAACTCTCTCATTTAACTCCGCCCTTCGTCAGGTAGTGCCAGGTGTGTTGTGGCAGCTCTGCCCACAGAGCGCATGGGAACAGTGTGGGCAGGTGCAGGAGGGCAGCAAATCAGCCACTGTGTGTAATGGCAGCCCTGCCCTGGGAGACTATGGAGATGCTGTCGGCAGGGACAGGGCCCAGGAAATCAGCCTGTGTCTATAGCATGAGAGCCCTGCCATCCCAGGGTGAGCTGGGGCACACCATTTCCTGGGATTTCTGAACACCTTTGGATCAGACACCTAATGAAATGTGACAGACACTTAAAACCATGGGGTAAGGAACAGAGTCCGACTGTGGATTGAAAACCAGCTACACGACTGGGAACAAAGAGCTATTGGGAATGGATGCTCCTCAGGGCGCAGAGAGCTCATACTGAGCTGTCCTGGGGCCAGCCCTGGGAGCTGTGTGCATTATGGATTTGAAGAGAGAACTGGGCAGCAGGCTGGTGACGTTTGCCAGTGAGACGAGATTGTTTCAGTTAGAACTAGAGAGACTTGACAGCATCTCCGGGTGGATGTGAACCCATCAAGGGAATGAGCAACACAATAGTAGGCGCAGTTCAGCTTGCACCTGATGGGCAGGGTCCTCGAAGGACAATGTGTGATGTTATCTGATTAAGATATGACCATATAGATCATTGTTGCAACCTCTTATATATTTGCAACAAATCTCATACAAAATGTGGCATGTAAGATGTCTATGAAAAGGTTATTATTTGCTGGTTATGATTATGCTATCTGTATGCATGTATCATTTTTGTATTTGAAGTTATAAGTATTGACTCTACCTGGATTTCAAATGCTTGCTCCTGCGGTAACGCCCACAAGGTAGTTAGCCAGCACAGCTTGGAGGGACTATTCAAATTAAGTGGCTCATCAAAAAACACTTAATGGACAATAGACCATGGGAGACGCCCATCTACACTGAACGAACTGTCCTGGAAAGGTGCTGTTTGAGGTATAGGTAATGGCTTCTTGTAGCGGGGCGGTCACCCCGCTCCGGTTAAGAAGGGGTTAAAAGCAGCCAAGGGAGGCTGGTTGGGTAAACAGCCACAGGTGTGGCCACACCCAATTAGGGTCCAGCTGACCCTGATAAAAGGGCAAGCTGAGGGAGTGAGAGAAGACTTGCCCCAGCTGAGGAACAGAGAGGACCAGGCTGCCTGGGAGAGCAAGCAGGGTACCTGAGGCAGAGCTGAGGAGCTCTGGCCTGGTGAGTCCCCAGGCTGAGGCCTTGCCAAATGCTAGGGGAGGTACTAGGGCTGCAGGGAGGCAGCTGGGGCTGGAAAGGTAGCTGGTCCAAACCCCCTTGCTGATGAGAAGTGGCCACTTCAGACTGCAGTTTGGCCCTGAGGGAAGGGGCTAGATGAGGACTGGCAGTGGGACACTGAGGTGGGCTTGGGGTTCCCCAGGGAGGGGAGACCCAGAGTGTGGGGGCACTGCTGTGGGGCAGGACCCCAAGGTAAGGGGCACCAGGGTCCGGGAGGGATGTGGGACCTGAAGTGCTATAAGTGGTGGAGGTCAGGAGGAAGCAGGCACCGGTAGGAAGACACCGGCCGGCAGGAGGTGCTCCGAGGCTGGAACTGAGCTAATTCCCGGATGACCAGCAGGAGGTGCTGCGGCAGTGAGTGCCTGCCGTGCTACACTTCTTCTGTGTCCAAACCTTCATGGATGGACATGTGCTTTGCCCATGTGACTCCAAACACTATCTTGTCACCTGTAATTTTCCACTAGCTGTGCTGAGAGCTTTGTTTGAAAGAATAGGTTCCTTGCACATGGCCGAAGATATAAAAGGTCCTGGAAACCCCTCCATTTTGCCTCTATCCTGCTCTGGTCTCTTTCCTGCCCAAACCTCTGGACTATGAACTTCTATGAATGGAAGCATTCTAATCAAGGAATTGAGGACCTTTCAATGATTTGGAAGCAGCCAGAGCCTTGACTTAAGCCAGCAGTTTATTCCATCACTGCTAAAAGCCTGAATCAAGAACTTTGCAATTAATATATGTATTTGATTCCTTTGAGCAATTTAACTCACCTTTCTTTTAATCAACCTTAGATTCTAGATACTAAAGGATTGGCATCAGTGTGATTTTTGGGTAAGATCTGAGGTACATATTGACCTGGGTGTGTGGCTGGTCCTTTGGGATCAGAAGAACCTTTTATTTTTTGAGACTGGTTGTAAAGAACCACTCATCTCTAAATCCAGTGGTTTTGGTGGTGATATAAGAACTGGAATGCCTAAGGAAACTGCTTTTATGATGTCTTATTAGCCAGTGTGGTGAAACAGAAGTTTACTTTTGTTCCTGGTTTGGTCTATCTTATGGAAGAATAACCACCAGTTTTGGGTTGTTTGCCCTGTTTCTCAGCAGTTTGGCATTCTCAGTTGTGACCCACTGAGGCACAGTTACACAATGTAGTGTGATATTTACCCTACAGGTGCTGTGACGGGGTAAAGGCTTGAGAGGCCAATTAACCTGCCTGCTTGAACGTGGAGGATGGGCCAGGCCTAATTAGAAATAAAGCCCAGGTGGGGAAGAGAAGGGCTTGTGGCCATAAGGAGCTGAGTGAGGCTAGTGGGAGGAAGGAGACCCAGGGGAGAGGAAGGGGGAAGTAGCCTGAGAGGGAGGAAGCAGAGCAGACAGGCTACTCCAGGGGTGAGTGGGAAGCCTGATTGGAGACAGGGGCCCTGAAGAGCAGTAGCCTGCTGGAGCCCGAGTGAGGGGAGGAGCGTGCCAGCCCCTGGACAGGGGGGCTATTGAAAGCACAGGACCTGGAGACAAGCTGTGGGGATAAGCTGTAGTGGAGGCAGGCCTGTGAGGCTGAGGTGGCCAGCTGAGCCCAGCCAGGCTGAGGGTTTTGTTTTGTTTACAGTTCTATTGGACTTGGTAACAGACTCTGTTGGCCAGAAGGGGCAGGACTCTGTCAAGTTGTCTGACCGGAGGGCCAGGGTACTTTTACAGCTGGAGTAGGCCAAAGATTAGTAGGGGAAAACTAAGACAAAAGTTGCTGCACTGCCACACCCAGCCAGGAGGAGCATTAAAAAGGGAACAGATATAGTGCCCTTCTGTCAGACCTGGGAGGTCTCTTGGGAGCTCTACATTTCTGATCACCTCCTGGGACGGAGGATGTAGCTGAAATTGAAGAGCTTCAGAGAGGGCCAGTGGAGGTGGGTTGAGGTCTGGGCAGCAGCTACAGGACAGAAAGAGTGACAGGTTTATTGCATGTGCAAAGGACACGAGTGGAGGGGGGATGGTGTCTAGTGTCAGGTGTGGAAGACCTGGGTTTAAGTTCCTGTTCCTCTACAGACTTTGTGCATGACCTTGGGCGAGTCATTTAACCTCCTTGCCTCAGTTCTCTAGCTGTAAAATGGGATAATAGTGCTGCCCTGTCTCTCAAGGGCATCGTAAGGAGAAATACACTAAAGGTTATGAGGCACCCAATACTGTGCTGATGGGAGCCATGGAGGCACCTGGAATAGATTTGGCGGAGGTCTTTAGGAATTATGCTGGTGGGAAGCACCACCACTTCAGGGTGGGTGGGGGAGGGACTGTGTCTCCTTGGGGGGGACCTAGGCAGGCGCCACCATCCTGTAGGGCGATTATACCTACTCACCAGGGTGCAGTAGGTACAGAGGTGGGGCAGGACCATGACTCAGCCTCCTGCTTTCACGTTCCCCAGCCCTTTGGGGGCATGAGGAGGGAGCAGTCCCTGTGCTCCTGCAAATCAAACACTGTGACTGGCCCTCGCAAGGAAATGCATGTGGTTGGGGCTTGCTCTGGAAGATCATTACTAAGGGGACTGGGCAGACTGAGTGGTGACTCCTTTTCCCCTTGTCCCATATCACGAGAGGTCACTCAATAAAAGTAACAGCTGGTAACATTATGGGGAGGGGAGAGAAGAAATAGATCTTCCCACACTGTATTGGAAACCTCCCTGCCTCCGAAGGGCAGAGGGCTGTGACTTTCTAAAGAGACAGGTAATGCCCTGGCTTAACCTGAATAGTGGTTCAAGTTATGCTCGACATAACCGAATCTCATGCACATAGGGCCAGGAAGTAATTTTCCTATGCAGAGTGTTGCACTCTTGACCAGGTGCATTGTGGGAAGGAATTTGTTTACCTCTGAAGCATCGGGATTTGGCCACTGAAGCAGGATAACGGATGCGAGAGACCAAAGGCCTAATCTGCCGTTTCCAGTTTGCCCACAGTGCTCCCATAATCCCCCAGTCGGGGGCAATGGTTTGATCAGCATGTTCAGGTTCCACCTGGGCAGCTACACACTCAGCAATAAACCCCAGGGCAGCATTTCCTCTTTCTCTGACCCATGCAGAGCTTCCACTTCTCCAGGGTCAGCAGTTCTCTCTTACCTGGAAGTAGCTCTGGAGCAGCTGACTCTTGCCGGGATTTGGAATCTTTTCCTCCCATTTTTTCTTATTGCTGTAACAAGACAGAGTTTGCAGGATCACTTCTCCTAGGGGGAGGCTACACCAGGCACACAGCCTTACCCTGGGCCCCCTTGTCAACCCAGAGGTCCTGAAACTCCATGGCCGAGCACTCAAGCTGCAGCCCAGGCATATCCCCAGCTGGATTAAGCCCTAGATCAAGGATAGGGGTGTGCCCATACAGCACCTCACCTTTGTTTCTCTGCCCCTCCCTGTACTCACTCTACCAATGTGTCCGGCGAGTCTCCCACTCGCAGTGCAGACTTACCTGAGTAAGCCTCTATATCCGCACCAGCCAAATGCTATCAGCATGATGGTGAAGACTGGAACCAGCAGTGGGAGGATCAGTGGTGAAGAGACTGAGACAGATAAATGAGAGATTTCAGAGTGGTAGCTGTGTTAGTCTGTATCAGCAAAAACAACAAGGAGTCCTTGTGGCACTTTAGAGACTAACCAATTTATTTGGGGATAAGCGTTCGTGGGCTTCATCAGATGCATGGAGTGGAACATACAGTAGGGAGGTATAAATACACAGAATATGAAAAGATGGGAGTTGCCTTACCAAGGGCGGTGTGTGTGTGTCAGTGCTAATGAGCCAATTCAATTTAAGTTGGAAATAGGCAATTCTCAACAGTTGACAAGAAGGAGTGGAAATCACTTTTGTAGTGTTAATGAGGCCAATGTAAACAAGGTGGCCCATTTCAAATAGTTGACAAGAAGGCGAGAGTGTTTAGCAAGGGGAAATTAGTTTTTGTAAAAACAAGGAGGAGTACTTGTGGCNAAACCCACTTCATCAGATGCATGGAGTGGAACATGCAGTAGGGAGGTATAAATACACAGCATATGAAAAGATGGGAGTTGCCTTACCAAGGGCGGTGTGTGTGTGTCAGTGCTAATGAGCCAATTCAATTTAAGTTGGAAATAGGCAATTCTCAACAGTTGACAAGAAGGAGTGGAAATCACTTTTGTAGTGTTAATGAGGCCAATGTAAACAAGGTGGCCCATTTCAAATAGTTGACAAGAAGGCGAGAGTGTTTAGCAAGGGGAAATTAGTTTTTGTAAAAACAAGGAGGAGTACTTGTGGCACCTTAGACCAGGGGTAGGCAACCTATGGCACGGGTGCCGAAGGCGGCACGCGAGCTGATTTTCAGTGGCACTCACACTGCCCGGGTCCTGGCCATCGGTCCGGGGGGCTCTGCATTTTAATTTAATTTTAAATGAAGCTTCTTAAACATTTTAAAAACCTTATTTACTTTGCCTACAACAATAGTTTAGTTATGNTAGTTGACAAGAAGGCGAGAGTGTTTAGCAAGGGGAAATTAGTTTTTGTAAAAACAAGGAGTACTTGTGGCACCTTAGACTAACAAATTGATTTAGTTTCTGTAGTGACCCATCCACTCCCAGTCTCTATTCAGGCCTAATTTGATGGTGTCCAGTTTGCAAATTAATTCCAGTTCTGCAGTTTCTCATTGGAGTCTGTTTCTGAATCTGTTTTGGAGTCTCTGAATGACCAGAGAAACCCCTGTAGGCTCTAATAGATTTGCTTAAAATCCGTTGCAAAGAGCCCATCTTTTTGTTATTTCACAGACATGAAAATATTGTTCAGAATGAACAGTTCAACCAGCTCCACTGATTGATCCCTTTCTACCTTCTAGCACGGATCATTCCTTCCCTTCTCCAGCCCTCCACTTAGATCTATGAACTTCTCTCAGTGGCCTCCAGCCCCATTTTCAGCCTGACCACGTCCAGTGGGATCCAGTCTGCCTGGTTCCTCTTAAAGGTAGTAACCTGGACACCTCAAAGGCTGCAGTGCAGAGATACAATGTGTAGGGGAAGATTACAGTCATGTGGCCCTCCTCCCTAATTTTCCTGGGAATCATGGAACTAAAACCTCTGTATGACACTGACAAGGTAGGTAGTTCATGTTTCTAAGCCTCCTTGTGGAGGCCCCCCTTCACTCCTCACCTCGTGCATCCACTTCCAGCCCCTGATTTTCATACTGTTTTCTTGTTCCCATGGAAAATGGCAGCCCCAGGCTTCCATTCAGATAAGCCAATTATACCCATTCTCTGTGAACTGAAGCATGCAGCTAGGTACTAAGGAGACCCTGGTCAGTCTCTTTGCTTAATTAACTGTAGGAAACACTGGTTCCCCTGAAACCCCAGCTAAGGGACCCGTTTCTCTAGGGAGGGAACTGACCCCCTCCCCCCCAAGCCAGTAGCCCAGCTGGGATGTACCACTCTCAGTTTCCCAGGTGCACTCCTCACTCCACTCGCTCCAGGGCCCCTTGTCATACAAGTGCACCCTCGCCCGCATTTTCCCCCTATAGTGTGTGGAGGGCTCCAGCATCTGCAGGATGAAGGGAGGCTTGTCATTGCTGATGTTTACAATCTGGGCATTCTGGGAAGAGAAGAGGAGAAGAGATGGAGGAGGGGTGAGGAACTCTGTCCCATCCACCCACCTCCCTGGCAGAGTCCTGGGCTCCCAGCAGTACCATCACCTACCTCCAAGGAGTCACCAGTCTTCCAATACAAGAATTCATATCTCTGGCCTATATAGTCATAGCTTAGGATCTGTTTTGTCCATCTCAGCTCATACTCCTGGTCTTTCATCTTTGTCATTGTCACGTTGACAGGCGCAAGCGGCTTGACTAGAACACAAACAACGCGTTAGGAACATGCATCCATCTCCCAGCTTATCTTCCTGCCCATTCCCTTTCCCACTCTGGGTTGTGGGCAGGACTAAGGATACGCGGGTGCGAAACTTGTTGCCTGAGCAGACTAGCACCAAGGACTGCTAATAGCAGTGCCCCCATCTGACACATCTCATCTCCACACGCCCATTCTGTACCTCCTCACAGCAGTGCTCTGTTGGTGCCAGTCAGGAGCTCCAGTGCGGGGAGCTTCCTTTACCAGCCCTCTGTCCCACCCACACATCACTGTCTACCTCTTTTGTTAACCATTCCACCTCTGCCAACCCAAGCGTTTCCTAAGCTGGAGGAGAAACCCCCAGATAACCCTGGGCAAAGTAACCAAATGGGCTCTCACTGTTTTTGTAGGCTTTAATCAGTTTCTCTTCCTTCTTGGGCCGGACAGTTATGAGGTACTGGCTCAGCCTGCTGGGGTTGGTGACATTGATCTCACAGCTGTGGAACAGGTAGTGGCTGCCAGGCAATTCCTTCTCATGGACTGGAGAGCATTCTGTCTCTCTGGGGAAGAGAGCAGCCAGGCCTGAGTGAGCAGGAGGGATAGTCAGATACAGGAGGACAGGCATACGTTGCCATTGGCAGGTCACTTACTCTGATGCTGGTGGGGTTCTGTAGAAGAGCGTGAACAAGACAGAACTGGTGACCTCTCTCCTCACTTCCCAGCTGCACGTTAGCCGATCAACCCCATTGAAGAGGCAGCGAAGGTTCTTGGGCTGAGCCTCATCCCCTAGTGAGGAGCCAGTGGTTAGTGTAGCTCTGGGAGGGGCAGGGTTGGGAGGGATGGGGAGGACAGTGGAGCGGGGACTGATTGTGACTATTGAGGGAGGAAAGGAAAACTTACTTTCAGGGTTCTCTAGGGCAGTCCAGAGCATTATGCTGGTCCACTCATCCAATGGATACAATCCACATATTGCGAGAGACAGAGAGACTGGCCTCTCCTGAGCCCATATTTCCAAACCCACCATCTCTACTGGCACTGACTGGCCGTTGTGCTGAGAGGCCAGATACTGAGTACACCTAGAAGGGCCCCATCAAGGCAAGGGGTTTCAGGTGCAATGGCAGGGGAAGTGTGCATAAGGAGCCTATGCTGCCCCTACCAGTGCTGCACTGGGACTGGTGCCGTGCTCCTGTGCCGGGCAACTAACCAGAGCACGGCAGTCTCTGTGGCTACTGCTCTGCTACCTGTCAGTAACACCAAATTCACTTCAAAAAGAGAACACCAGTGAAACTGGATCATTTCTATCAAATTCCAGAGATTCTCCAATGTCACCAGCTCAGCCCCCAAATCCTCTGGAAGCAAAGCACAATATCCCTCTGCTGCCAGCATCTCATCACGTCCCTCCTTCCCCCCCACGGCCCCTTGACCTCCAGAATTACCTTCCTGGGACTTCCAGGACATGGCAGTGCTCTGTTCACTGGACTGCCCAGACCAACCAACGCCCTGGCTTGGCTTGGATCGCACACGAGAAGCATAGGTGTTGGCTGGCACAAGGGCATCACACCTCAGCAGGCAGTGGGAGGATTTTGCAACTGACACCGAGGAAGATTTCTGTCAGTGGGGATGAGATAGCGAGAGGTGAGGGAAGTTGGAGGGTAAGAGAGAGAGACTTGTCAGAGAGGTGGGTGGAGGACCCTTTTATTTGGTAATTCAGCTCATCCAAGCACAGCCAGCGCTGTGATCCCTGGGTAAGGTGGAGCCAGATGCTCCTTGTGCAGGGCTCATTGCTCCTATACCACACAGGCTGCTTTTTACTTGCTAGATCTCTGGTCTTAACCAGCCAAGGCCATGGCCGGATGGCACAGGATTTGTAAGATGCACACACAGCTAGCTGCAGTGCACACGGACCCAACGTCTGGGCCATTCAGGTTTCAGGGGATCGGCTGGGTTCAGTAGCAGCCAAGCAGGTTTCAGAAGATTGCAAAGGTTTGTCTTCTGCCCTGTAAAAGGTGCAACCAAGAACAGCACATGCCAATGCCTAAGCATATCTCATGCCTACCTCCCAGGATTCCCACTCCCGCTTGTAGGTCATGTCAAGCTCCGGTGCATTGGGCAGCCGGTGTCTTGTCTTTCTCCCTCCAGCTGCTTCCCAGGCTGCTTCTGTGACATTGATCCAATGCTTCTGAGGTGGGAGGGTCTGGACTGGAAATGGGAAGGAACAACATGGGCTGTGGTTATTAGTAGATGGGGAGAGGGCAGAGGGCCTTTCTAAGTCTTATTTCCATAAGGAAGGACCCAGATCTGCCTAACATCAGGCTTTTGTGGGATTTCTCAGGACGGCTGCAAAAAAATAAAGAAATAATAAAAAAAAATCTAAGGCCTGTTGGCACTTGGCAGTGAAAGAAATGAAGTTGCCAAGGCCTTATGGAAAATAGCGATGAACAGAAGGAGAATAGGGAGGTGAGTGTTGTCAGGTAGACAGACCAATAGCAGCCAGCATTTATTTTAAGGTGGAGACATATTACTGTGTAGTTTTCTGAGTGAAAAGGTTTGACATCCATTTTTTCCTAATGGCACAGAAACCCAGCCAGAGCAAGGGTGTGGGTCAGCTGGGAGGAATATGTCCGGCTTTTCCATTGTAGGCAGGTAAGGAAGGAATCTATCTATCTGGAATCTTGTAAGTGAGAAACTGTTAAACAGGTGTCACAATGAAAATGAAACTCAGTTCCCAGCAGAATTATAGCTGACATGCAGAAGTAAGGTGAAGGGTTAAGGATAGGGTGGATACAAATCAATTTTTTTATTAAAATTATGTTTTATTTAAATCATTTTTTGATTTTAAAAATAGGCCTTTTAAAAAAAAGCCTATTTAAAATTAAATGTGAAATTATGACAACTATCTTAAAGCCTAGATTTACCACAATTATAAAAATTTAAATCAATTAAAATATTAAGCAATACATATTTGCTGCCAAGTTTTAAAGACTGTGAGACTGAACTGGTGGAAGTCTCTGGCTAAGCTCCTGGATTCAGAATTTGATACAGTGCTAAAAGCAGCTTTTGACAGCAGTAACCTCTTCTGTTGGTGCTTAAAGAATATTTTCTTCATTTCTGTTTATTCAACTAGTTCATTCCACATTAAGAAACCAATTGAAGTTGAAAAAGCAGGAAAGCTTGTTTTGCTCTGCCAATCTCTGTATAAAAACTAGGTGTGAGAGGATGAGATCTACTAGTTTTAAAATCTTGAATGTGGTGATCTGAAACAATGAATTAAGTCACTTACTACTTCCTTTAACAATTCTGTTAATTTTAAATGCAAAACATGTTTTGACAAACATTTTTTCTTATGTATCCAGAATACATAAAGTAGTTTTATTTAACTAATTATAGTAATCATAATAAAAATTAAAAAGCTGTTTGTGCCTTTTTAATTTAATCTGAATTTCTATACTAATTAATTTTTAACTTGTGATTGGTATAAAGCTCAAACATAACCTAGTAAATAAGAAATGTATGAGTCACCTTTTTATAAAAATACAAAAAAGTAAAAAGTAGGAATCTGAATAAATGTATGCTAGGCTATATAAATGCTTTTAAAAAGTGTATCGATATTGTGATGCTGGTAAACCAGGTGCCAGCTCCTGCAAAGTCTGTAAGCATCAGCTGAGCACTGACAAATTTATAGCTGGAAACCAGACCAGCTCACTTATATGTTAGTAGTATTTAAGATAGGTGTTAGACTTGTAAGGATGTGTTTAGTGTTTAGACTATAGAATCATAGAATCTCAGAGTTGGAAGGGACCTCAGGAGGTCATCTAGTCCAACCCCCTGCTCAAAGCAGGACCAAACCCAACTAAATCAGCCCAGCCAGGGCTTTGTCAAGCCTGACCTTAAAAACCTCTAAGGAAGGAGATTCCACTACCTCCCTAGGTAACCCATTCCAGTTCTTCACCACCCTACTAGTGAAAAAGTTTTTCCTAATGTCCAACCTAAACCTCCCCCTCTGCAACTTGAGACCATTACTCCTTGTTCTGTCATCTTCTATCACTGAGAACAGTCTAGATCCATCCTCTTTGGAACCCCCTTTCAGGTAGTTGAAAGCAGCTATCAAATCGCCCCTCATTCTTCTCTTCTGCAGACTAAACAATCCCAGTTCCCTCAGCCTCTCCTCGTAAGTCATGTGCTCCAGCCCCCTAATCATTTTTGTTGCCCTCCGCTGGACTCTCTCCAATTTATCCACATCCTTCTTGTAGTGTGGGGCCCAAAACTGGACACAGTACTCCAAATGAGGCCTCACCAGTGCTGAGTAGAGGGGAATGATCACATCCCTCGATCTGCTGGAAATGCCCCTACTTATACAACCCAAAATGCCATTAGCCTTCTTGGCAACAAGGGCACACTGTTGACTCATATTCAGCTTTTCGTCCACCGTAACCCCTAGGTCCTTTTCTGCAGAACTGCTGCCCAGCCATTCGGTCCCTAGTCTATAGCAGTGCATGGGATTCTTTCGTCCTAAATGCAGGACTCTGCACTTGTCCTTGTTGAACCTCATCATATTTCTTTTGGCCCAATCCTCTAATTTGTCTAGGTCCCTCTGTATCCTATCCCTACCCTCCAGCGTATCAACCACTCCTCCCAGTTTAGTGTCATCTGCAAACTTGCTAAGGGTGCAGTCCACACCATCTTCCAGATCGTTAATGAAGATATTGAATAAAACCGGCCCCAGCACNATACAGTAGGAAGATATATATATATATATATATATATATATATATATATATATATATACACACACACACACACCATGAAAAAATGGGTGTTGCCATACCAATTATAACGAGACTAATCAATTAAGGTGGGATATTATCAGCAGGAGATTTTTTAAATTGAGGATTTAAATCTAGGTTTGCTGCCTGCTGATTTCAATCATGAATAAAATTTAAATGGTTTTGATTTAAACCAATCCACTCATGGAGAAGAACGTGCAGAAGGCCTTGTCCCATCAGTTTGAATGCTGGAAAAGGGAAATCAAGATAGTGGACATGAAGCTTTTTCATCTCTGCTGTTTGGACTGACAAGGACTGGAGCTAAGAAACAAAAGCAGAGGTTCCTAGGGTCAACCTAGGATTAGCCCTAAAAGACATTCAGTGCTGATAGATTACTACATCTGTCACCTTTTGAAAGGCTATATTTAGTTGCAAAGCAACATGTGTTAATGGTTACCAACCAATGAAAAGCAACATCTTGTGATGGTGTATCCCATAAGGCTTCATGAGAATATGCTTATGAATGTATATATGATATAACTGGAATATGTTTTATGCTACATCTGCCATGTAAAATATCTATGTAAAGGTTATGATCTACTGAATACATTCCTCTTATTTGTATGTATCATTTTTGTACTTGAATGTAGGAATATTGGCTGTATACTTGCTTGATAGCCTTAGTAAAGGATTTGGTCAGCTTCTTGAGAAAGGAATAGGCAAATTAAGTGCCCAATCAAGAACCACTTAAGCCAACAATAAACTCAAAGACACCAATCCACATCGGAGCTTTCCCAGGAATGTGGTTTGGCTGGTAAGAAACTCAGTCATGCATGGACATGTGACTTGCCCATGTGACTCCAAGACTCCATATTGGAGCTGGACTTTGCATAGGAGAGAGGAGGGGGTCTCCACCCACAAGAGAGAGTCTACTTAAACGCCTGGGAGACCCCTTCATTTTATCTTCAGCTGGCTAAAGAGAGAGCCTCTCCACCCCCAAAGATACCTGAAAGAAACTGGAACAAAGGACAGTAACTACAGGGTGTGTGAATGATTGCTGGACCCAGACTAGAAATAGACTAGTCTGTAAAAGGAAGCTTACTAGGTGAGGTTTTTATCTGTATTCAGTTTTCTTAGACAGACTTGCGTGTTCTATTTTATTTTGCTTGGCAATTCTCTTTGTTCTGTCTGTTACCACTTGGAACCACTTAAATCCTACTTTCTGTATTTAATAAAATCACTTTGTACTTATTAATTAACCCAGAGTATGCATTAATACCTTGGGGTGGGGGGCAAACAGCTGTGCATCTCTCTCTATCAGTGTTATAGAGGGCGAACAATTTAAGAGTTTACCCTGTATAAGCTTTATACAGGGTAAAATGGATTTATTTGGGGTTTGGACCCCATTGGGAGTTGGGCATCTGAGTGTTAAAGACAGGAACACTTCTGTAAGCTGCTTTCAGTTAAGTCTGCAGCTTTGGGGCACGTGGTTCAGACCCTGGGTCTCTGTTGGAGTAGACTGGTGTGTCTGGCTCAACAAGACAGGGTGCTGGAGTCCCAAGCTGGCAGGGCAGGAAAGCAGGGGCAGAAGTAGTCTTGGCACATCACTTGGTAGCCCCCAGGGGGTTTCTGTGATCCATCCCGTCACACATCTCTTTAGAAAAATAACTTAAGTACAAACAAATTAAAATTTAGGATTTAAATCAAGGTTTGTTGCTTGCTGATTTCAATCATGATTAAAATTTAAATGTTTTTGATTTAAACCAATCCACTCTGATTGGGGATCAGGATTCTTGGTTAGGGTTAGGGGACCTGCGCAGAGGAAGAAGTATTCATGTGAGAGGATCAAAAAATATTCCTGGGGAGATGAGAGAGGTGGTGTCTTGCCCTTACCATTCTGGAGGAGGCTGACATTCAGCTCGGCCTGCAGCAACCGATCGGGTTTGAAAGTGTATCTGTCGTTCACCCCAATTCCAAAATGGGTGCTGTTCCTGTGGCAGCTCCAGCACACACAGGAGTCCTGGCAGATCGGCAACCCCTCGGCTCCCTGAGGCTCACATGGCATCTGTGTGCTGTTACTGTGTGCAGAGAAAGAGGGTGAGGAGGAGCTGATTTAGATACAGAGAGCTAATCCAAAATTAGGCTCCTGAAATCTTCCCCACATTTATTCTATTCTACTAATATAAGTTCTTATACTGCACTCATTGCTGTAGTATCTGAGCACCTTCCAGTAAAGCTTTAAGAAATGTGAATATGCATCTGCTACAGTTATTGACTTGCCCTAGCTTTAGGGAGAGAACATATACACATGTTGCTCTGTATTTATATTAGAGAAGGCCGGTCAAAGAAATGAGCCTTGCAGTTAGTACGGAAGGTGGTGAGCCAGAGGCGATGCATAGGGGGGCATGTGGGGTCATGTGTCCCCCACCATTGCTGCGTCACATGGTGCAGCCAGGCCCTCTCCCTGCAGGGCAGCTGAGCGGGGGAGCTGTGAGCTGCACCTATCCGGGAGAGGCAGAGGCAGGAGGAACAGCTGTGAGCTGCAGCGAGAGGCCACTGCTTTCCACGAGGAGGAGCTGCTGGGGACAGAGGATGACTTGAGCTGTTCTGGGGTTGTGCTGCCCCATTATCAGGCTGTCTGTGGTGAGCTCAGCAATACTGGCTGAGGTAAACACCTCAGACCTCTCCTCTCCACACTGGCTTCCCATAGAATGTCAAATAAAGTTCAAGGTCTCGGTCCCTATCGCATGGCACTCTCCTGACCTGAGCCCAGCCTATCTAACAGATCATCTAAAACTTCAGGATGAAGACCATGGTCAACAAATCTACTCCTCTGGCACACAGGAACTCCTACAGGAAGGGTAAAGCTGACCTGGGCAGAGGACACAACTTTCTCTGGCACTACTCTGAGATTGTGGAATGAACTCCCCCGAGAACTAAGGACCATCCCAAACCTCACCACCTTCAGCTCCAAGTGCAAGGTGCATTTCTTTGACCTGCCTTCTCTAATGAAAATACAGAGCAACATTTGTATGTTAACACCCCTCCTCCCCCAAACAAAAAACTGCTCAAACTGCACTGCACCTGCTTCTCCAGCTGGGGGGAAAGGATCAGAGAGCTAAGTGCATGTTACAGCTGTGTAGTCATGTTGTTTAAATGCATTACTGGAAGGCACTCAGAAAAGACAGTGATGAGGGCAGTGCAAAGCCCCACATAGAACAGAATGTTCCCATTGACCCTGTTGCAAAGAAGGGAGGTGTGGAAGGTCTGTGAGAGCAGAGCCAGCGCTCTCTCCTCTGCTGATGAATGAGTATTACTCCAGCTCTACTCTAATGCCTCTTTCTCCACTCCAGGTACAGTAAGTTAACAGGCCCTGCCATCACTCACACCTGGGATCCCCCAGAAAAATTAAGGGAGAGTGATAGAAAAGGTAATGAAAATAAACTGATCAGCGCACCTTCCTGTATCTCCCCATCCTCCCAATGCAGACCTAAAAGTGTCTCCAACTTCCACCCCCCAGCAGGGCCAGCACAGGTGTCCACGTGCTCCTCAAAACATAGCTGTCAGCTCAGACCCCTTTTCCTCCTCCCATTCCCACCTCTTAGGTTCAGCAGCCACAAGCCTCCTGTGTCCTTCTGCAGCAGAGCAGGGGTCAGGCACTTACTTGTCTAAATTGTCCTCATGGTGAAGAGTCACCTGGATGAAGCGACGTGCTACTGTGCATTCCTGCCACGTGCAGGTCGTTTGGGTGGTGTAGTCATTGTAGCAGTGCAGGCTCTGCATCGGGAGGCTCTCTGCAGGGGGAAGGAAAGCACAACGCTGTCGGTGGGTCATAGAGATGGGCAGTGAGGAATAATGGGATGTGCACACCGGTGCCATGGTGGGAAGGGCAAAGTTGGGGGAACGAGGCGCGAATGGGTAAACTCTCCCGGGAGTCCCTCGCATGTCAGTTAGTTCACGTGTCAGGGATGTCATGGACAAAAACCTCCCACTCCCCGATGCTCACAATCCAGAGGCTGGAAAAGAGAGGTTTACTTACCAGGAGCTGTGGTAATGAGAGAATCGTCCCTGTGCATTCACAGTCTGGCCAACTTGTGTGAATCTATCATGAGTCTCGGGCTACTGAGTGTTTTTCTTAAAGCCCCAACATCTGCATTGAGGTTATTACCCGAGAATCTCGCTTTTCATGTACAAAAAGTAAGTGTCTGACCTACACAGCTGGGAAGAGAAGCTTGAAGGATGAGCCCTAAATATGCCAACACCAAACGACAAATCAACCCCCCCCCCAGCTGTATTCTCATTCAAATCTCATGATATTTAAGTCACTCTCAGGATTTTTTAGGCCTGACCCTTGATTTCTGAACACTGGGGGTTGGCAGTTCTGATTTGCATTGTGGGAGTCGCCCTGGTGGTGAACACAGAACCCTCGTTGAAAGCCACGTCCATGGGGGGTGCATGAGCATCCTCACAGTGTCATTGGTCAGACGACCTCCTCTGCATACAGGAGTGCACCCACCAACTGCCTCCATTCCTTCTCCTGAACCACACAGTCCTGATGCCCAAGGCCAGCTACGGTGCTGCAGGTGCTCTAGTGGAGTGAGATCTTATCCATGCAGGAACCTGCACTTTCCCGAAGGCGTAACATAGCCCTATGCACCTCTTAACCCACGGAGAATGTGTCTGTTTCGAGAGGTTTTTCTTGACATCTTTCCCAGAGAGCTACAAATGTCTGTTTGGCTTTCTAACACAACGTCTAAGGTGTGCATACATTTTTCCTTGGGAGGGGAATGGGATCTAGAGAAGAATATAATGGATAGACTGTCATGGAAATCAGATACTGCCTTGTATTTAGCTGTGACACTCTGAGTCCCTTTCCCAGCCCTGAGGAAGAGCTCTGTGTCGCTCAAGAGCTTGTCTCTCTCCCCAACAGAAGTTGGTCCCATGAAAGATATTACCTCACCAACCTTGTCTCTCTAACTCCCTTAGGCATGAAATTCAACTGGGACCTCACAATCATTTTGTCTTTGTGGATTGCTGGATAGGGTGGAGTGGAGATTGCTTGTAGTTCACTGGCCCTCCCAGCGGAGGCTATGGCAAATCGAAAGGCAGTTTTAAGAGACTTAAGGGAGGCATTTTTCAGTGACTTAGAGGACGGGCCAATCAGTTTTGTTAGAATGAGATTTAAGTCCCGGGAAAGGTAGGTTCCCTAACAGGAATGTGGGGGTTGAGAGAAACATTGAAAAGGCCTTTTAAAAATCTAGCAAATGGAATGGGAAAATATAGTTCTCCCTTCCCAGTGCTGATGGGGAACAGAGATAGGTGCTTGGTTCATTTTCTGAGAGGGTGCAGGTGGTTTGGGGACCTCACATGCAGCAGATAATCTACAATTGCTGGAATTCCAGTTTCAGATGCAATCAGTTCCTTATTAGTGGCCCAAGAGGGAAATCTTGTCCCTTCTGGTGTGTAAAATTTCCAGGTAGACACCACCCTTGACTGAAGTAGAATTGTCTGTGAGCAGGGCTAAAGCTGGGCCACACGCGGAATTCCCATTACATGGGACAGTTCAACATTACAAAATTGGTTTTCCTTCTAAACTGAAAGGAAACCAAAGGCTGTTAAATTACTCAGACAATGGAAAAACTGAAGAGTTTGTTTTGCATGTATAGTATCAGAAAAATTTCAGAATTTCATTTCAAAACAAACTTTTCATTGTTTTTATTATTGTTACGTTATTTCAGGAGGTGTCGCTAGCAGTAATGCACTGTATGGCATGTCACATGATGTCAAGCCATGACACAAAATGCCTCTAAGGCCCAAGTGAAGGACTCGGCAATGAAGAGGGCTGTCCTGGTGTGAGCATGGGATTTGGACCTGAGAATGGATCACATAGCTTAAGAGCCTCGGAGGTCAGATAGGCTTGGAGACTTGGGGTGTCTTTCCCTGAGCGTGTGAGAGGTGAAAGCCCTGCCAATAGCACATTGGGCTGGGGAGTGTGATTGCCCCAGCACAGCAGACATCAGACATGCACATCCACCTCTGGAAAGACAGATGTGCATGAGGCACCTGCCCTGAAACCCTTTTTAGGGTCTGTTCAGGGTCTGGGCTTGGTGCAGAGCTGGGGGAACAGGGGCTCAGAGAGAACATTGAGGAATTTGGAGAAATTCCTCCCTTTCTAAGGTACCCTGAACTAGAACAAAGCAACAAACAACTAGATCTAACTGTGCACAGATGGGAGATTAATCCTAGAAACAGGAGCAGTCAATGGACATGACAGAGGGTCCTGTTTGTTCTCTGCAGCGGTAAAGAAGGAACTAAGGCGGTTCAGAGGGATGGACACCCCTAGACGTGGGCCTTTGACATTGACACTGGTGACTTGCTCTGTCTCCCTGCCCCTCACATTTCCCCCCTCCTCTCTGTCTCTCTCACACACACCTCACAGAGTCATCCTCCCATTTGTCCACACCCCCAAATGGATATTCGTTCCCTTACACTCCCACCTGAATCTACATTCTATCCCTCCACTCTCCTTCAGGGGTCTGTCTATCCCTGCACTGCACCTCCAGGTCATCCACCTACTCACCAGCCAGCTTGTTCACACATTTGCCCAATAGCCCACCTGTCCATCCATCCATCTACTCACTCTCCTGCTCTTCCTTCCATCCATCCATCCATCCACGTCTCCATCCATTCATTTCTCCATTCATCCATGCGCCCTTCCATCTATAAGTCCATCCACATTTCCATCCACTTACCATACCATCCATTCACATAAACAATCGCCCTCTTGCCTGTCAGTCTAGTCACCAACATACGCATTTGGAATGGCAGAGGGAGCAGTCGAGCAGAGGAAACGGGGAAAGAAGGAAAGGGAATGGAGAAGAGTAAAGGGACTGAAAGGAGGGGAGGGAAGATAATAAAAAGGGCAGGGAAGAAAAAGAAGCAGAAAAGAAACGGAAACTCACCTCGAGATTCTCCGACCCTGAAAGCCCAGCACAGAGCCAGCAGAGCACTGCAGAACAACTTCATGTTCACACCAGCCTGCGCCCACCAGCTCAGTCCTGCTCCCTGTGCTCTGGGCTAGTCACTGGCCTGGGGTTCTTGCACTCACACTTGTTAACTCCTTCTTTGTCACCTGTTGAATGTGGAAGCCAAGCTCTGATGGTCAGGTGGGGGAGGTTGGGACCTTCTGTGAGATACAAAACCTCCCCTCCCTGCACTGAGGGGACCTTTCACTGATCCATCAAGGCCACAAGGGACCATTAGATCACCTAGTCAGACCTCCTGTAGGACACAGGGTGGAAAATAAAATTTACTTTGCAGGACCAATACATTGCAGAGCAAGGTCCCCATCTCCTTACTGGGGCGTTGCTGAGTGCCCAGAGAACTGAGGCGCAACTGTGCTCTATTTGACTAACACAAGCATTATCCTTATTAACCTCATCAGCAAGAAACAGTCCTAGGCTGTGGAGAGAGGGGAATTCAGTCTCCATGTTCATTAGTTCCCCGGGCTTCCCCCGAACACACAGACACACACCCTCACTTCCCCCATTGGTTCCCAAGCCTAACCTGGAGACTCACCATCCTACCCTACCCCGCCCCATCTCCCCCACTCATATACATCTCCCCTCTCTTGGGATGAGATGGGGATTCAGTCTTCATGTTCCTTCAGTTCTGGGATTCTCCCCCATCTGCTTCTCCTCCAGTGAGACCGCAGTTGAGAATCGCTTTGAAGTGATTCCAACTGGCAGTTTGCAGCCAGCTCCCCAGGAATTGCTTTGGGACCCAATCCACAGGCATAATCCCAAAGGAGATTTATTGTCTCCTTTTGTGGGATCTAGCATTGCACTCAACTGAAGTGAAAGGAGTTGCACCACTGGAGAATCTGCCCCCATATTACTGCTCTCTAAAGAGCATGACAGCCCCACCCCACCTTGGGCACAGCCACAGAGCCAAGCCTCTGTGCTCTGGGCATGTCTGATCTGTGGCTTTTCCCCACTTTGGGGGAGCATGGAGAAGGGGATCCACCCAAAACAACCCCCAGCTTCCTAAATGCCATTTCCTTTGATAGAATATGGCGTGCTAGACAAGTGAACATTCATCACAGAGAAGAGATTCCACTGTGACTAATGGCTCCAGAGCTCATGAGCCCTTGTCTGTCTGGGGACAGGCTCTCTTTGCCACGTACCCTTCCCCCAGTAAAGGCAGAGTTTCCTCACCTGAGTCAAGAGCAGCCAGTGGGACAGCCCCCTCACAGCAGGTGGATCGCTGACCCTCTCCGTTCTCACTCCCTGGCAGCTGGAGCGTCATTACACATACAGGAATCAGCAATGACCATGGCTGTCCAAAACTGGAATGGATCCCCCTGGGAAATAATGAATCTCGGGTATCCCCTGCACCTGTTGCCCTTTGAAGGTTTCCACACCCCTATATGCCTCCTTTCAAGGAGCAGATACAGCCCTGAACACCGTGGAGCTGAAGTGTGAGACTCGGACTCTGAACTTCCTATTTTTGGTGTTTTTACACCCACCGGGTCCCTGCCACAGATGCAGTTCTTAAAAGCTGGGAGGGGGAGGAAATATATCTCATTTCATTGTGACCTTTCACTGATTCTTATTAACCGGTTTGGAGGAATCGGGACACATTGTTTTCTAGGAATCAAGAGTAATACGCTGCTAACAGAGGCTGGCCTTTGCTTCCCATCTCCTTGCCTCCATACCCAGTCAGACACTCGCGCAGAAGAGATAAGGAAAAGGGAAGTAGCGCTAGCAACAGAAGTTCTGTATTTATCTCCCGCCCCGCTGAATCTTACCATAACGTAGACTGTAAGATTTTGGGGGCAGTGACTGCTTTTCACTACATGTATGTGCAGCACCTTGCCCCCTGGGCTCTCAGTGACTTCAATCAGCTTTGGACCATGCCTCCAATAGTAACTCACTACCACTTATTTCCCTCCCTTCTAAAATTTGCAGACAGTGTCACCTACTCCTCTTTAGTGTGTGTCCATCTGGGGTGACAACATCACTGCTGTCTGCGACCATTGTCTTCTATCACAGATAGGCACAGTGCCATTTTCACAAAGTGGTTGCAGCTCCCAGGCCCCCAAATTATATTGATTTTTTCATTTTGCCTTATTTGTCTCTATACTTCTCCAATCCCCAGTGATTTCGACATCAATTTCTAGCAGTGGAGGGATTCTTGTTTTTAGTTTCCTGTTTAACAAACTTGCAGCTGGTGCCATTCTGTAATTAAACCGTTCTAAGTAGGATCAGAGTCTGACTCTGCAGCCTTTTTCTATAGGCACTTTATTATTTTGACTCAGTTTGCCACCGGCCCATTGGATTGGGGATAATAAGGAGGCAGTCACCTGCCAAATCCCCCTACTTTATTGCAAACTACTTAAACTCATGCCCACTAAACTTGGCACGTGGTTGTATAATACTGTCAGATACATCCATGTCGAGCAAAAATGGAGTTGACATGCACAATCACCTGTTTAGCTGTAGTATCTTCTTGTAAGGCTGTCTCAGGGATGTGATAATAATAGTCTAGGACAAGTGGATAGTTTTTCCCCCCCTGCCTATAGAAACATATCTATGCTTTCCTGATGGGTCCAGCTCTCAGTGTGTAGCAGGGATCTGCATGGGCAATATACTCCAAGAATGCCAGCTACCGGTAAGTAACCTCTTTTCTGTGTGGAAGCAAGAAGGACTTCAAGAAGGGAAACTTGATCTATCTATGCAGCAGGATCATCAAAGACTAGAGGTGAGACTGCATTTGGATCACAAAGCTGTCGGGGTACATAAGACATTAGCCTACTAGGGACTAAGCCTCCATCTCCAAATTCCAGGGTTCTTACTTTCTGGGCTGTGTTCGGATTTCAGGTTTTCTCTTCTCTGGCGTTTGGGTTTCACTTGTGCTCCTTCCCTGTCATACCATCTGGATTCTGTAGAAGTGAGTAACACGCTCAAGGGCCACAGAAAGCAGAAGGAAACTCCTGTTTAGATGTGATTAGATTGCTTCTGTTTACGTGCTCGGTATGTGCTGTTACTTCATCCACTCACACCACCCTATCTAAAAGGGGACTTGGGCAATACCACAAGATTGTGAGAACGGGCTGGGGGTGCATGCAAGCTGATTGCTGATATGGTATCTCTGCTTTGTGAAAGAGAACAGCCTCCGAGGGAGGGTGTCTGATTTGAGACACTGCCCCAGTCCTTCTGCAGCTGACTACCCCATCCAGTACTCCTGTTACAGGGATGGCATGAGGTCACTTCCATTGTACTCATCTCCTTATGTGATCATCGTCACAGATCCAGTCAAGCACCTCCTCTTAGCTGCCCTCCAGATTGGTGTGAGGGGAATCCAAGCCTTTGAATCTCTGGCTGTTAAGCCTCCCTGAGACCGAATGGAGTCCAGGCGCTGTCCCTGCCTTGGGGCCTTGTGACAGTGACTCATCCACCAGTGTGCCCCATTGTGGCTGGGCACAGGGTTTTCCCTCCTTTTGTTGCCCTGCCAGCCAGCCATTCAGGCTGGCTGCTGGTGGTCCCCTCTGTCTTGCAACTCAGCCTCCTCCAGCCAGGTCACACTCTGACTTACCACGAAGGGGTGGGACTGAGTCCAGTCCAAAACAGTATGGCAGCCTTGTACCAGGTCTCTGGCTCAACTCTAGGCCTACTAGGGCTTGTGACTCTTGTCCAGAGCCTTCACCAGGCCTTTCCTTGGGGGCCCATAGGGGAACCCAATCTCCTTCTACCCTGGGTTCCAACCCAACGTCCCTGTAGCAGGTGGCTAAGGTCTGCTTCTTCAGACCACCTGCTTCTTTCCTGGGCTTCTTGCTACTGCAGCCAGCCTCTAGCCCTTCCTCCCCAGCTGTCCTCAGGCCTCCAAGGAAAGGTAACAAAGGAAAGCACAACACAAAAATAGTCCAAGTATGCCCCTGGCCTCCCTCCTTTTAGGAGCTACCTGATGAGCCTGGTTCAGCATCCTCAGGGCTATTGTGCATTGTTTGCAGGAACCCTCTACTAGCTTCATCCACCACAATGCTCATTTCTGGGAACTAGTGGGGAGAGGTCTATGTACCTCACAGGAACTGGACATCTCCCTTTTTAAGACTCCTCCTCTAAGAATGGCATGCCTAACAGGTGTGGTGGGGTGGGGCTGCAGAAGCACCAAACTGCTCTTAACACCTTCTTGCCTAGGGTGGGGTTTGCACACCCTGACACAGGTCCATAGGGGCTCCCTTTGGGGTGCAGACTCTGTTATCCTTTCCTGAGAGCTTAGATTTCCCCCCTCCCATCCATGTCTAGCTATCTGGGCTCATGCTGACCCTTCAGACTCTGCTGTAGCTTAAACACATCCTCTCCCAGAATCCCACCAAAGATATGAGCCTTCTGGGTTACTGTTAAGCATTCTCAGGGGCCCTGTGGTAGGTGCATCATGAAACACACACACAACACACTTTGCACAGGTATAGCAGCTTAATACTCTTTGTTTAGTAGCACAAGATATACACATACATACAGAATAACAGCCCTACGTGCATTTCACTGCCTTACCTTCTTCACCACTGCAGAGTATCCTTTGGGCTAGGAGCTGTCTGAAGCTGTGCAGGTCCTGCTGCTGCAGGGCCTGGCTTGGATTCCCGGAACATGGAGACTTCTTCAACCCCCTGCCAAACCACACAGCTTGTGTCCTGTGGCCTTGGTCTATCCACTCCCTTCCTTCCTTCCTCCTGCCCCAACTTCCTGTGTGCTTCACCCCCAACCTCTCTGTGGCTCTGTGTCCACCTACCAACACCTGGCTTTCTTTGTTCTGTTATGGTATCTTTCCACTGCTCCCAGAAAACCATCCCCTCAGTTTCCTAGGATGCAGTTACTCTTTTGAATGACTATGGTCCACTTTAAGTATTCCCCATTGTTCTCAGTCTGGGGAAGGCATGCTTTCAGGCTTGTGGGACATGCTAGATTCATGTATGGAAGGGCATTCATGATACAGAGGTTTCATAAGAGCAATTCCATAATATTAACTACAATTCATTAAGTTATACAGAATGATCCTCAATCATCACAATGAAATCTGGGGAATTCTGGCGGTCATCTCCATGGAAATGACTTACGTTTCCACAGCAGATCACATGTAGCAAAAATAGTGCCCTCTTTGTCATTCTCTTCCTTCCACTTGTCCTAGGGAACCGTCCACAATGCCACCGGAATCTTCCCATGTGCTTTTGTGAAGATCATTCAAGACTTACCCCCGGAGGAGGGCACTATCAATTGGCTGCGCTGCTATTACCAGGATGACACTCTCAGCAGCATCAGGTAATGAGATGATGCTTTCATGTGACTGCTGGAGAGATGCCCAGATTCCTGCAGCCCAGTCAGGGATCTGCTCTGATCATGTGAGATGACAATGTCTTTTCCCTCTTCTAGGGACATATCCGTGGAAGAGGACCTGAGCAGCACCCCATTGTTCAAGGACCTCATGGCATTAATGAGGTGAGGTACAGTACAGGCAGATGGAGGTGCAGGCACTATTGGATGCAGAGATTCACTCCCAGGCATATTTCCTGAGTTCCTCCCGCTCCTGGCTGTGTTAAGGTCTGTCCAGCCATCCCAGTGTTCTGGGCCTAACATACTCTTCCCTATTGCCCTGGAGAGTTGGCAGTTGTCCCAACCTGGCCCAGTACCACTCTGTATGGTCCCTAGTCTGTTGTGAATGGACCCAATGACTGGGTCCCATGTGCTTCCAAGTCAAGTGGGCCTGGGCAGAGTCTAGTCATTGCTTCTAGATGTTGGACTTCTAGATGTTGGACTCTAGGACACACTCCCAGGCTCAGGCCTTTTGTCTGACATCCTTGGGATGTGGGGCACCACCGTCCAGCCACCCTAGACCCTTAAACTGGTGTCTGAGACCTGCTGAGCACCCCAGTCATTTATTCCTGCTCCCCAGATCTCCTCGGAGGCTGTGGGTCACTCAGGGATTCTGGTTTAACCCCTTAGGGGACAATGTGGCAGAAAAGCAAGGAACGCAGACTTAGCAGAGGAATTTCTTAACCACAGAGACTTTACTCTTAAAGGACTCAAGCGTTACAGCTCTCTGAACACAAAAGTCCTGAGACGCCTCCTCCCCTGGTGTGTGCTCGCCTCTGCTGGGCGCCTGAGGTTTGTCAGCGTTTCAGGTGGAGCAGAGACCTACCTGCTCTCCCCTCCTGCAAGTCCTTTGGTTGTGTGTATGCAGCGATGATTGGCCCTCCTGTACAGAGCAGAATCCTGCTCTTAAATCGATCTCTGTCTCTCTGCCATGTGGGAAGCTCCAGTCCCCCTACATTCTTAATCATGAGAATCAGCTTTTGAAGGAAATCTTTGTTTATGCTGGGAGTCCAAACCACTTTATTTAGGAGCCTCTTGCAGACAGAGACCTTCTCAGTGCCCAGCTACAGGCTAGCCTCTTCTTGTAGCAGCAGCATATACTCCCTCTGCACACCCCAGCCCCCAGAGGAGTTAAGCTAATTCACTGTGCTCCCACATTAGGCTTAAAGGGACAGCTGATATGTTGCTTATTATATTTGCCTTGATTGCAATCCCGCGGGGTGGGGCGGGGCGGGCAGGTGTGTGTGTGTGTAACTATTGGTGTCACCGGGGGACAGGCTGGGAACTCAGAGCTACTCCTGGAAGCATTGAGGGAAATGTATTGTTCCAGTGCAGAGACTGCAAAGTCACTTTCCTTCCTCCTCTCTCCAGGCCAAAATATTTTAAGTTCCCTATCATAAAACCAGAGATCGTCAAGGTTCCTCCTTGAATGCGTTAAATCCCATGGCTTTCTGTAACTCTTACCACTTTTAGGAAATGGGACTCATGTGTGACTGATGATAATTTCCATGACGTAATTGCTCGATCAAATTTCACTCCTTCTCTGGTTTCCTCCTTTTTTTAACCAACTTTCGCAGCCTCACATGACAGAGCTACCAGCAAATTGCTATTATATCAAACCCTGCTATAGTTTGAGTGGAAGCTAGTATGAACCTTTAACTCCCTTTTCTCAGTCACANGGCTTAAAGGGACAGCTGATATGTTGCTTATTATATTTGCCTTGATTGCAATCCCGCGGGGCGGGGCGGGGCGGGGCGGGCAGGTGTGTGTGTGTGTAACTATTCGTGTCACCGGGGGACAGGCTGGGAACTCAGAGCTACTCCTGGAAGCATTGAGGGAAATGTATTGTTCCAGTGCAGAGACTGCAAAGTCACTTTCCTTCCTCCTCTCTCCAGGCCAAAATATTTTAAGTTCCCTATCATAAAACCAGAGATCGTCAAGGTTCCTCCTTGAATGCGTTAAATCCCATGGCTTTCTGTAACTCTTACCACTTTTAGGAAATGGGACTCATGTGTGACTGATGATAATTTCCATGACGTAATTGCTCGATCAAATTTCACTCCTTCTCTGGTTTCCTCCTTTTTTTAACCAACTTTCGCAGCCTCACATGACAGAGCTACCAGCAAATTGCTATTATATCAAACCCTGCTATAGTTTGAGTGGAAGCTAGTATGAACCTTTAACTCCCTTTTCTCAGTCACATAACTTTCTGAAACGTTTACTTATGGGGCTGAAATTTCCCAAGCTTGGTCTTTGCCTGAAAGTGAAATTTTTTTTGAAAGCTTCAGCAAAATCTGTTTAGCCATTTTTAGCATGAGGAATTTGGATGGAAGAAAACACTTTTATAAAAATTTTCTTGCAATAATTGGTTTTCAGTTGCGGGGCTGTTCAAAACAAAAAACAACAACAACAACAACAAATCCTCTAAGAAAGTCATATATTGCTCCTAACAAGGGCTACTTACGTTTCTTAGATTATACAAAAATTATGATATATTTGAAAAATACTGCGCAATCATATAATTGAAGATGGTACTGTAATATACTTGCACCAATAGGCAGCATGCAGCTTACGTGTGTAATTTTAAAGGGATGCCATTAACTTGAAATCTACTCCATTTGTAAAAAAAACAACAATTAAGGGTGGGTTCAGGGTTAGGTTAGGATTAGGGTTGAATCCCCCTGCAAATTTTGGTGTTTTTTACAATCACATTTTCCTGTTTTTTTTTAAATGTTTTTTTCTCTTGTTGCTGGGTGTAAAACCCACACAAACAGGGGAAACTGATTCACTGACTAATAGCTGGATGAAAATTTTCACGTTTTTCCTGGCAAAAAAATGCAGATTCTGTGACACCAAAATATTTGACACATTTATGTCAATTTCACTGAATTATTTCAGTGTGTGTGTGTGTGGCGGGGGGGGGGGGGGAAAGGGTGTTAAGAGGGAGAACTTTTAAAAAATCCCCCAAAATAAAAATAAAATGTTTTGACAGATTTTAAACTAAATGCTTTGGGTTTTGTTTCCAAATTCCCTCTAATTTTATTTTTAAGAGGGTAGATCAAAATGAAACATTTCAATCTTGTCAAAATGCTTCATTTGACCCCAAAACAATTAATTTTTTTCAGCATTACCAATGAACCAAAATATCCCTTAATCACCCAGCAATCCTGATTATACCGGGGAAACAGTTATCTTAGGTGTTAATTGTAACAATGGGACATATCCTTTCAACTAGAGAATTTCCTGACTTGTGCAGACAACTTTGGAGCTTGAATGTTCCATTAGGCCCTGGTCCAGCAACGCACTTCAGCATGTGCTTAACTGCAAGCATGTGAGTAGTCCCATGGAAACCAGAGGGCCAACTCATGTGCTTAAAGTTAAGCATGTGCTGAAGTGCTTTGCTCAGTCAGGGCCTATATGTAGCTTTTTGTATGGGATTTTTATATATTAACTATACAGTGCCATCAGTGTGCTAGGTGCTGCTGGACAGGCAATATAATCATAGAAATGCAGAGCTGGAAGAGACCTTGATAGGTCATCTAGTCCAGTCCTCTGCCCTGGGGCAGTACTAAATATTATCTAGACCAGTGGTTCCCAAACTTGTTCCGCCGCTTGTGCAGGGAAAGCCCCTGGCGGGCCGGATTGGTTTGTTTACCTGCCGTGTCTGTAGGTTCAGCCGATCGCGGCTCCTAGTGGCCGCGGTTCGCTGCTCCAGGTCAATGGGAGCTGCTGGAAGCGGCGCGGGCCCGTGATCGGCCGAACCTGCGGACGCGGCAGGTAAACAAACCGGCCCGGCCCGCCAGGGGCTTTCCCTGCACAAGTGGCGGAACAAGTTTGGGAACCACTGATCTAGACCAGTGTTCTTCATTGCAAGGCCCGCAAGTCAGTGGCAGCTCCCATTGACCCTAAGTGCGGCTCCCTGTTGATCGCAATCTCCGGCGATTTCCGGCAGTGCAGCGGGGCTGCCCGCTAAGGGAGGCTCCCTGCCTGCCCTGGCCCCACGCCGCTCCTGGAAGCGGCCAGCACCCCCCCCACGGCTCCAGGGGGGGGGAGCAGAGGTCTCCGCACGCTGCTTCTGCCTGCAAGCACCGCCCCCACAGCTCCCATTGGCCGGGAATGGGGAACTGTGGCGAATGGGAGTTGCGGGGGCGGTGCTTGCAGAGAGGAGAGTGTGCAGAGCCACATGCACCCCCAGGGGTAGCATGAGTACAGCAGGCCCAGCTATGCTGGACCAGTATTTCTCTTCCACCACCCAACCTGCCATAGACTCCAACTTTGTGGGTGATCTGGGGCTGGAGCACCCACGGGGAAAAATTAGTGGGTGCTCCGAACCCACTGGCAGCCAAGCTCCCCCATCCTCACCTCCTTCCTCCCCCCAGTGTGCCACGTCCCCACTCCTCCCTTCCCTCCCAGCGCTTCCCACCCCCCCGCCGCCTAACAGCTGTTTGGTGGTGCTTAGAACTTTCTAGGGAGGGGGAGGAATGGGGATCCGGCGCGCTCAGGGGAGGAATGGGGATCCGGCGCGCTCAGGGGAGGAGGCAGAGAAGAGGCGGGGCAGGGGCGGGGACTTGGGGGAAGGGGGTGGAATGGGGGCGGGAAGGGGGCAGGGACTTTGAGGAAGGGGTGGAATGGGGGCGGGGCGAGGGCGGGGCCAGGGGCAGGCACCACAGCAGCTCCTGGTGGACCAAATGTGTCATTGTAGCTTCTCCCCTGCAGAATCTGTTACAGGGATAGGCAACCTTTCAGAAGCGGTGTGCCGAGTCTTCATTTATTCACTTTAATTTAAGGTTTCGCATGCCGGTAATACATTTTCACGTTTTTAGAAGGTCTCTCTCTAGAAGTCTATATATAATATAACTAAACTACTGTTGTATGTAAAGTAAACAAGGTTTTCAAAATGTTTAAGAAGCTTCATTTAAAATTAAATTAAAATGCTGATCTTAAGCCGCCGACCGGCTCAGCCCATTGCCAGCCTGGGGTTCTGTTCGCCTAGGCTGGCAGCAGGCTGAATCCAAGGCTGGCAGCGGGCTGAGCGGGGCCGGGGGCCGGGACCCAAGACCGGCGGTGGGCTGAGCGGGGCTGGCACCCCAGACCAGCAGCAGGCCGAGCGGCTCAGCCCACTGCCGGTCTGGGGTTCCATCCGCTGGCTCCTGCCAGCCAGGGTCCCTGCTGCTGGCCCCGCTCAGCCCGCTGCCAACCTGGTGCTCAGGGTGGGGGGTGCAAGAGTCAGGGCATGGGGTGTGGTGGGGCTGGGGATGTGTGGAGGGTGCAGGAGTCAGGGCAGGGAGTGTGGGGGGGGGCTGGG
>QXTE01000087.1:942326-985616 GCA_003942145.1 Platysternon megacephalum
TTTTTTTTTTTTCCCCCCCCCCCCCCCCCCCCCCCCCCCCCCCCCCCCCCCAAAAAAAATCTCTCTAAATAAATGTCCGCAAAGCAACTTGTGGAAACTTCCCTGGTGCATACCTACCTTTTTACTTCTTCAACCCCTCCTTCCCAGGCTTCCTCTTGCAGGAATACCTGCCTGTCACTGTGTGGGGAGCCATCCCTTCTGCTACTTGTCCTAAATCCGTGTGGGTTTGGAGGGCGGGATGCTGGACTGTCCTTGCTTGCTCACATTGTACCATGAGGCTCCATTTCCAGTCCCTGCTAGACCTGGAGTTGTGGAATCCGTGTCATTCCTGACCACCAAACTCTGCCGAGTCTCAGTCCCAGCCCAGTTGTTAACCCCCTGCTCTGTCCGTCTCTCTCTAGCCGGATCTCCTCAATTTCAAGAAGGGATGGATGTCCATACTGGATGAGCTGGGAGAGGTAAGATGGATGGTGGGTGCGTGACACCCAGAGGTCTCTCTCCTCCCCAGTCCCTATTGAAGACCCCTGTGTATGCAGAGGCTTGCCTTCTCCATTGTGACTGTGTCCCTTGCTGGGGAAGGTGGAGGTGAGCTGCTGATTTAGACTCTCCCCATCGTGGCTGAACTCTGCCAAGGAGGTTCCCTGGCTCAGGTGCCTAATTTGCTATGTGCAGTCCAGTCGCCATCACACAGTTCCATCAGACTCCTCTCACTGCCCCCGTCCCAGCTGATTGATAGAAAGGGGGTAGGGGGAGGTATCTTTGGAGGAGGAAGGGGACAGTTGGACTTGGAAGCTGCTCTCTGGGCAAGAGGGTCAGTAAGCAGAATACCCTCCCCTGTTCCAACACGTTTCCTCGGTAATCTAGTCTGTTCATTTCCCCCTGTCTCTCCTGTTCCCTTCCCCTCCCCTTCACTGTTCTGTCCACAGTGGAAGAAACACTGGTTTGTGCTGACGGACTCGAGCCTGAGATATTACAGGGACTCCAACGCTGAGGAGGTAAGCATGGGGAGTGCACTTTGACCTGTGTGTTCTTTCCTTGGGGTGGGGTGGTGGTGGGATCCTGGAGCTGCCTTGTGCCCTTCCTGGAGGGGAGCGTGCTTTGCTCCTGGTGGAAGGGGACTGCAAAGGTGGCAGGGCTTATTATATAGCTTAGCTGCTACCACTCCAGTGCCTGGGACTGAAAAGGCATCAAGAAAATGAATGACTAGACTGTGGGACCTCAGCTCCAGCAAGGATGGGACAGATACTCTGAGTGGGCATAGACTGAATGTGAAGTGCAGAGAATCTCATGCTTCCAACTGGGATACAGGCGGCATTGGGGAGATGGCATGAGGTTTGCTCGGGGACTCACTGGTGGTCTGGGGCTTGTTTCAGGCTGATGAGTTGGATGGTGAGATTGACCTGCGCTCCTGCACAGAAGTGACGGAATATGCCGTGCAACGCAACTATGGCTTCCAGATACACGTGAGTGCCTGCAGCCAGGCAAACTTGTGCTGGGCTCCTGTTGGAGCTTGCGAGCTAAGCAGAGTCAGGGCTGGTCAATTCTTGTATGGGAGACCTCCAAGGATACCCGGGTCCGCAGGAAGCGGCTAATGCTCACCCCTCTCTAACGAACGCAGTCCTCCAGGAGGATGCAAGGAGCTGCTGTGCTACTACTGTGTGTGCCATTTTCAGATGAGGTGGCCAGCCAGGACCCTGAGTGCTTGTGGGCCCTGATTCCATGGCAATTCTAGCAAGAGCAGGAGTGTTAATCCAAGAGACCTAAGGTAATTCCAACTTGGATGACTAGATTTTTGCCACCTCCAGCTATCCCACTGAAACTGTATGGAGATGGAATTCTTATTCATTCCCTTTCTGTCCTGAAGAACTGCTGGGTATTTTTGCCATGTGCTGTACACCTGCTACCAATAGTATCAACTTGCCTCTATTGTGATCGATGTCACAGCACACCAGCTGCTTATCCCACTGATCGTAATCCTCTCTGTTACCTTGTATTCTCCCCCATCCCCGTATCTATCTGTTTGATCCACCTGTTGTATCTCATAATGTACTTAGATTGTAAGATCTTCAGGGCAGGGACTATCTTGTTCTCTATACAGCACCTGACACAATGGGGCCAGGGCCTCTAGGAGCTGCTGCAATACGAGTCATTCATTTCTGTGCAGAGAAATTGAGGGGTGTGTGTGGGGCTTGGTTCTGAAGTGATATAGGATGCTTGGGATTAGAAGGCACTACATCAGTGCAGGAGGGCCTTATATTGCAGGGTGGGGGGTGGATGGAACCATGCTGGGAGTTCCAGCTGACCTTCCCTGGTGATGAAATGACTACAAGGGAACTTAGCCTAACAGCTGACTCAGCCCAGTGTTCTGTAGGGATGGCCGGGAGCAGATGGTATGTTATCTCATGGGCAAGGAGGGGGAGGGAGTCTAGGCATAGGCTCACTGTTGTGCTGACAGGCGAACCCCAAAGGTTATTTCACCTTGCTTGTGAAATCTGTCTTAGAAAAGAGAGAGCAAACCCCAATAGCAGGAACAAAAGGCAGTATTTCTTCACACAACGCACAGTCAACCTGTGGAACTCCTTGCCAGAGAATGTTGTGAAGGCCAAGACTATAACAGGGTTCAAAAAAGAACTAGATAAGTTCATGGAGGTTAGGTCCATCAATGGCTATTAGCCAGGATGGGCAGATTATGTCCCTAGCCTCTGTTTGCCAGAAGCTGGGAATGGGCAACAGGATGGATCACTCAATGATTACCTGTTCTGTTCATTCCCTCTGGGGCACCTGGCATTGGTCATGGTCGGAAGACAGGATACTGGGCTAAATGGACCTTTGGTCTGACCCAGTATGGCTGTTCTTACGTTGTACTCCACCCAGGGGACCTACCTCCCCAGCGCCCCGGGAGTGCAGATGGACACACACGACCTTAACAGAGACAGAGGAGCCGGGGGTTCTTTCATAGCGGAGGAGGTTGTCTTGGAAGCTGACCTGTTAACTGGCACCTGTCTAGCAGTGCCCAAGTGATGAATTAACCTCCGCTTATGCCTTTTGAGGGCCTGTCTTTTGTTGATGTGACAGGAGAGCAGAGAGGGACTGTTAACACCCTGCTGGTGGCTGTCCTCCGACTCTGCTCTATCGAAGGTGGGCTTCTCCCAGCTCCACTTGCCAGTGCGCCCTGCAGTCTGGAGAGCGAGTGGGGTGTTGCCTCAATCCCAGGCTGTAGCTCGCTATCCTGCGCTGTGGCAGCGGGGAGGGTGTCACTGCACATTGTGGGCTGAGCTCCCTTTGGCATCTCCCTTTCAGACGAAGGACACCACCTTCACCCTGTCAGCAATGACCTCGGGGATCCGGCGGAACTGGATTGAGGCGCTGAGGAAGAACGTGCGCCCGGTCAGCGCACCGGATGTCACAAAGTACGTATGTCTGGGAATGTGTGTTGTCCCCGCCACCCCACCCATGGCTCGGACCACTTTCTGTGTCAGCACCTTGGCCACAAGCAGGCAATCCTTTCTGGGACGGGAGAAGTCTCCTCGTCCTCCCCTCCCACCTTGGCATGGGAGAAGATGCTTTGCCAGTCATGCTTGCTTGCAGCAGTGATACTCATGAGGGTATCACGGGGGTATCCAGTCTTACCGTGTCAGCGGGTGAGTGTGGGAGGAAGCTCTCTGGGGCTTTGTACTCAGGGTCCTGCTGGGTGACCCAAGGGCAGAGAACGTCTCCCAGGATCCTTTGAAGAGTCCAGGGGTGATGGCTGGCTGCTTTGCAGTGTCCTACCCTTTTCCTCCAGTCATCTCACTACCAGTTGCCAGACCAAGTGCATGTCAGCCCAAGAGAGTCTGAAAGAAACAGACAACACCAAGGCTGGATTTGCCTTTCTCTTTGCATGCAAAAGGGGAGCAGGGCAGAGTCCCACTAGGGCAAGGAGGTGGCACTAGAGTGCACGGCTGGTGGGCTCTGTTCTAGAGACGAGAGCTCAAGCTCAGATCAAAATGTGTGTCGCTGGAGCTGGGCTTGGTTCTCCCCACCCTACAGGAAGTCTGTTCCCATTGCAAAGCCACTGGGAAGTTTGGCGTGACAGGCTGGCTGTGCTCTGGAGGTTCCTAGGACTGGAATAGCAAGGGGTGTGGCTGCAGGCTAGGCTTGTGGTGCATTGGCAGGAGTATGCGTGGGCTGTTTGCACAATGCCTGCCTGTGTGACTCCCAGCGGCCGCGTCTCTTCTCATGCCTTCGTGCTCTGATTTTCAGGCTATCTGATTTCAATAAGGAAAACTCCTTCCGCAGCTGCGTCCCCCAGAAAGGCTCCCTCAGGTCAGAGGAGCAGTGGCCGGGCTTGGGGTCGGAGGTTATTTCCAAGGGCAGTAACCGGAAGGTGGATGGGCCGCGTCACACCTTTGACTACGTGGAGCTGTCCCCCTTGAATCAGGGGTCCCCGCAGCGGACGAGAGGCAGTTTGAGGGGGATCTCTGACCGAGTCACCAAGCACGAGGACCTAGCCCTGGAACGGGACCTAGCCCTCCGCTCTGAGGAGAGGCGGAAGTGGTTCGAGGCGCCTGACACTGGGGTCCTGCAGGGCGACGGCCCAGCAGGGTCCCTCTGCTGGAAGGCGTGTGAGCAGGAGCTGCTGGGGCCTGCCCTGTCGGAGGACCAGCGCAGTCGGCTGAGTGAAGAGATTGAGAAGAAATGGCTGGAGCTGGAACGGCTTCCCCTGAAGGAGTCTAAGCGCCTTCCTCTGACTGCGCTGCTGAACCAGAGCAAGGGGGGCCATGGAGACACGAGGGAGGCGCTGGAGAAAGAGGTAGGAGCCATCTGTCTTTGGGGCCCCATTTCCTCCTTCCCAGGTTGGGAGAGGGACTCCCCTTATTCCCAGGCCCCGCCAGGGGCTCAGCAGGAGGTTAGGCCAAAGTGCTGGGGACACAGGAAGCCCTTGTTACACCGTCTACTCCCACTGCCGGCCTTCCATGGGCAGGGAAAGCAGCACCATTTGCTACCTCTGGGTCAGGAGAACTCTAGCTTGCATAGCAGGTTCATAGACCCTTGCTTTGAGAAGCAGCTTGTCTGTATATCAGAGACCCCAGGCCAAGTTCAGCCTTCATATAAACTGGTGAAATGCCATTAACTTAACTGGAGTTGAGCCTATTTTCACTGGGGACACCCAAATCTCTTGTCCTGCCCTTCATAACTGGGGTTTAACCTGACGAACTTAGCCCTGGCAGCAGTGAGCGTGTCGCTAGTTCTGTGGGGATGGCCATGAACCCCTTACGGCAGACACTGCCAGCCTTTCTGCCTTCAGAGGAGAGCATGGCTTACACCTAGTGTGTCTTGAGGTGGGGAGGGGTCTCTTCCTCACCTCTTTCCACTGCTCATGTGCTGGGGCCTCTTTCACTGGCTTTGTCCCATTGGGTGACCACTCCTTTCCCTGGATAAAGGACACTGGCTGTGGCTCCTTTGATCATCCCTCACCCCCAAACCCCTGGCTGAGACTCCTCTGGCTGAGATACAGCGTGCTCATTCCAAATCGGAGCTGTTCCTCATGGCTGAGTCAATGTCGTTCTGGTTTCCTGGCGCAGGTCCAGTCCCTGAGGGCACAGCTGGAGTCCTGCCGTGCCCGTGGTGAGAGCCTTCGTGACACTGGAAAATCCCATGGAGATGGCCACATGCCCCAGGGATTCATCTCCCAGGTGAGGGTCAGTTGGCAGTAGGCAGGTGAGGGTCAGTTGGCAGTAGGCAGGTGAGGGTCAGTTGGCAGTAGGCCAGAAACCCCACTTTGCCTTTTGAGTCCACTCCAATCCTGACAAGGGTCGGGGGGAAGGTGGGAGATTCACACCTACCCTGGCTGCGCTGCCAGAGTGTGCATTTCATTGATTAGCATTGCCATGGCAATCCAAAGTGAGCCCAGCTGCAATCAATGTTAACTACATAGTGGCTGATGGGCACTGCCAGTCCTTAAAGGGGCAGGTGCCCAAGTATGCATGCAGAGGATGGGGTGGGATCTGATGGAGCTGTCCCTTACCACTGAAGCAGGGTTCTGTTGCTTGGAGGGTTGGGACTCGCCCACCAGAACTCCCGTTAACGCTGGGGAGATGGTCTTCGCTCTCAGTCATCCACCTGCCTCCTCGGGCCTGAGCCCCTTTGCTGGGAGAGAAGGGAAGCTAATGTGTATTAGGATTTCCATAGGAGGAAACAAGCTGATGATGGCACATTACAGATAAGTTCATGGAGGATAGGTCCATCAATGGCCATTAGCCAGGATGGGCAGGGATGGTGTCCCTAGCCTCTGTTCGCCAGAAGCTGGGAATGGGCAGCAGGGGATGGATCATGTGATGATAACCTGTCTGTTCATTCCCTTTGGGGCACCTGGCATTGGCCACTGTCAGAAGACAGGATACTGGGCAAGAGGGACCTTTGGTCTGACCCAAGATGGCTGTTCTTGTGTGTAGTTTGGGGCATGGTTACACCATGAAAGCTGTGGAGAACACAGGTTGAGGACTCTGCTCAAATCTAGCTTGGTCCCGTTTTAAGTTAGGAGACTCCCCTGCATTTCACCTGGGCCAGGAGGCACCATGTTGTAGCAGGTTCTGCTTCACGATAGTGTAGACAGTCTCTTTAAATAGAGGGTGGTTTGATTCAAACACATGAATGTCTCTCCATTCTGAGCTGTAACTGTCTTTGGTTTTATTTGGACATGAACCAAATGTCAGGCTATAGCCAAGACTAAAACCCGGTGTGCCACTCATCAGCCACATGCCACCTGGAGCCCATCAGCAGGCTCTTGTAATCGAGGTCAGCCAGCTCAGGAACAGGGATTGCTTATGTAAAGCAGTCAAGTCTTATGCAACACACTTCCCGACTGGAGTTAACGGGTCCTTGGGGATAATCCTGGTGGTGCAACCAATTGAATTGCCTCAAATCACAAAAAAATCATGACTCACTGGGTTGATTGCACTCCACCTTTTGATCTCTGTGGTTATGAGCAGAGCCCATTCAGTGGAAGAAAAGGCAGTAATGGCCTAATCCTGCAAGGCTCTGAACCTCTCATTGATGTCAGTGGGCATTAAGGGGCATAGAATCATAGGACTGCAAGGGGCCTCAAGAGGTCTAGTCCAGTCCCCTGCACTCATGTCAGAACTAAGTATTATCTAGCCCATCCCAAGTTTGTCTAACTTGCTCTTAAAAATCTCCAATGATGGAGATTCCACAACCTCCCTAGGCAATTTATTCCAGTGCTTAACCACCCTGACAGTTAGGAAGTTTTTCCTAGTGTCCAACCTAAACTGCCCTTGCTGCAATTTAAGGATAGGACAACCAGCAATGGGCTTAGAGGTTAATTAGAACAATTTTTCTTCCTCCTCCTTGTAACAACCCTTTATGTACTTGAAAACTGTTCTCATGTCCCCTTTGTCTTCTCTTCTCCAGACTAAACAAACCCTTTTTTTTTTTTTCTTCAATCTTCCCTCATAGGTCATGTTTTCTAGACCTTTAATCCTTTTTGTTGCTCTTCTCTGGACTCTCTCCAATTTGTCCACATCTCTCCTGAAATGCGGTGCCCAGAACTGGACACACTACTCCAGCTGAGGCCTAATCAGCACAGAGCAGAGCAGAAGAATTACTTCTCGTGTCTTGCTTACAACACTCCTACTAATACTTCTGAGAATTATGTTTGCTTTTTTGCAACAGCATTACACTCTTGACTCATATTTTCCTTGTGATCCACTATGACCCCCAGATCCCTTCCTAGGCAGTCCTTTCCCATTTTGTATGTGGGGAACTGACTGTTCCTTCATAAGTGCAGTACTTTGCATTTGTCCTTATTGAATTTCATCCTATTTACTTCAGACCGTTTCTCCAGATCATTTTTAAAATTGAATCCTATCCTCCAAAACACTTGAAACCCCTCCCAGTTTGGTATCATCTGCAATCTTTATAAATTTACTCTGTGCCATTATCTAATTCATTAATGAAGATATTGAACAGAACCGGAGCCAGAACTCATGGAGTGCTGCTCAGAATCTGACCCTAATTTTACCATGCTAATGTGATGCCAGTTACTCATGTAAAGTAAAAGGGGAAATCCCATTGAAGTGACCCAGTCACGTACCTTCTTTATTAGCAGCTGAAAAGACAAGATCTCCATGTTGCTGGATTATTGCAACTGATCTGTTATACCTGCCACAGAAAAAGCCCACACAGTGTGAGGCAACTAATACAGCAGGCTAGAAGCAGCCCTGTGAGCTTGATAAATATTACAAGCCACAGTTCACATGGTAAAAATAGCATCTAATCAACTTCCCTCATCAGCCCTTGCTGAGATATTTTGTAACTTCTGAGTCCAAACTGCCCCTCCCCTAAAGGATGGCTTTCTGTCTCCTTCCCATTAACCTGTCAAGGTTTGATAGCCAATTTCTGGGCAAATCACAGGGCACCCACGTTTTGCCCCACTGAGGATCATGTTGATGATTTGCCTGGAGTCAATGGGTTGCATTAACTCAAAGTGGATCAAAGAGCAGCTGCCCTTGCTCTAGTACCAGCTGCAGACTACAAGTCCCAGGATGCAGCGTTAGTGTGAGCGGCATTTCCCAAAGTGTGGTGTGTGCTCCTTTGGGTTTAGGGAGTGGAGGGGGCAGCAGGCAAAGGACTATGGAGTAGAAGCAGGCTGGCCTCTTGACTATCAGCTGAGACTCTGAAGGACTCTTCTAAATGAAATTCTCTAGTTATGGTTTAAAAGGAAACATTAAAAAAATGACCATGCTGCACTAGTGCAGTGACTCTGCTTGAATTTGTAGAGAGCCTGGAACAGTAGCTCCGAGGCGTGAACTTAATTTCAGTGAGTGCCAATGCCAGTGATATTTTAAAGTCTGTGTTGTTAAGTCCGCCTGCACATCAGACTTGTAAAAGACAGAAGATCATATTATGAATGTCTGCTAATCAGCTTTGAGTATCCACTCTCTCTGGGGAGGGCCTTTAACAGCACATGGCTGCATTGAAGGGAGGTTGCGATTGGTTTCATTTTCCATAAGAGGCAGCTCCTCTTTCAATAGTTCGGGGAATGTTTCTTTATCCCTGTCATAAAGCCAGGCACTTTGCTGCATCAGGCAGTGTGGCTTAGTGCATAGAGCACTGGACTGAAACTCGTGAGACCTAGGCTCTATTCCCTGCTCTGCCACTGATGTGCTGGGTGACCTTGGGCAAGTCCCTTCCCTGTACGTGCCTCAGTTTCCCCATATGAGAAATGGGAGATGATAATACTTAGGAAAAGCCTTATTTAACATCTTTATCTTCTTAATAAGACACTTTCCTCCCTCTTGAGGGTATTCACTTCCCCTCTCTGATTCAGTGTTGGTGGTGGGCCTGGGTGGAGTTCACCCCTGTAGTGCACAGCAAATCCCAGCCCAGTCATACGGTATCTTACAGCATCTCTCTGTGTCTCAGTCCCACTCCCCTTCACCTGTTTTTCTTTCTCCCCTCTTCTGCATGACAGGAGGCATGTGAGCGCAGCTTGGCAGAGATGGAATCTCTTCACCAGCAGGTCATGACTGAGCTCCAGCGGCACCATCAGCGTGAGCTGGAGCGGCTGCGGCAGGAGAAGGAGCGTCTCCTGGCTGAGGAGGCTGCGGCCACAGCTGCAGGTAGGCGCAAGAACCCAAGCACCTCTAGAGGTTGGGGAGATGGCTGCCGCCTGCCCCTTGTCCCCTTTCTCCTCTTTCAAACTTTCCTTGGAGTCCACTCGCCACCTCCCTTGGAATCCCCCAGTGCTCCCTTCCCTGGAATATCTCTTGGGTCTCTCTAAGCTAAGATGCGTCCCAGAACGGTGAGCCTCCAAGGTGCTGAGTACTCTCGGCTCCTGCTGGCCTCAGTGGGTGGTAGCCTCTCTGGGCTAGGCCATGTCTGTAAAGCACAAGGTTGGGCGGTGGTGCTGCAGGGAAGCAGTGTGGTCTAGGCGCTAAGACATTGCTCTGAGAGTCAGGAGACTTGGGTTCTAATCCCAGCTCTGCCGGTGACCTTGGGCAAGTCACTTCCCCTCCCAGGTTTTGGTCCTCCCCTGACCTTTATAACCTCTTTGAGGCAGGGGCTCTCTTTGTGTATGTACAGCACCTAGCACAATGGGGCCCTGATCTTGGCTGGGGCCTCTGCGTCACTGTAGCAGTCATTTCTGCTCCTCGATGCAGCCCTTCCCCTTTAGGCTGTGCAGTGGGATGGTTGCTGGCTGAGATCCAAATCTGAGCTAACAAGATTTCTTTGAAAAGACGGGTGGGTCAAACACACTGTAACTATCTGCCCTCTCCTCATCTGTCGTGTTCTCTGCAGCCTCTTTGGCCCTGAAACTCTAAGAAGCCTGTGCTGTGTATATAGCCCCATGCTGCTAGCTATCTCTGCATGAATAGGGTCATAGGCAGCTGCCCTCCCTTTAATGGGCTCAGAAGTAAGACTGGAAAAAACCCTTCCCCATACCACCTCCTTGGATAAGGGAGGTGGTGAGCAAACAGCTCTGCTAGCTGAGGCTGGCAAGATTGTGTGTCCGTCTCCTTTCCCCCCCTCCCCGTTGTTGGCCAAATAGATGCCCATGTGCCTGAGTGCCCCATGCACACTGGACTTCTCTCCCTGTGCCCTTCATCCCCATCTCCTGGGTATGAGATGGAATTCCATTTTTAACAAGCAAGACCTGACCCGGAAGCCCCTTTCTTCCCCACTACCTGTGTGTATATTGGGACTTGGCCTTACTGCAGCTAAGAGAGGGGAGTCTCTGCACTGACGCTGCAGCAGGAAGCTTCAGACTGTAGCATCGCCCATGAGCAGTGCTTGGGGCTGCCTGCTGTGGCTTGGCATGGTAGGAGTTAGCCCCGGGGAAGATGCCTGGGACAGAGGGGAGGAAGAGGGAAATTCTGAGCCATTCCTGGAGCTGGGGTTTCTGGTAGTAGATGGGAGGGGGGAGTCCTCAGGAACTCCTTGTTCCCACCGCCCCCCTCTACCCAGCTGGAGAGCGGCCGAGTCTCTCGGGACACTTAACTCCATGTCTCCTTTTCTCCTCCTCCCTAGCAATCGAAGCACTGAAGAAGGTGCATAAGGAGGAGCTGAATAGGGAGCTGGGCAGGACACGCAGTTTCCAGCAGAGCGGGTCAGGCTCAGAGGCCCTCCGGAGACAGCACCAGTAAGGAGTCTCTGCACAGTCCCTTCTGCCCTGTTCCCTCCTAGTGGATGCTGCCCAGGCCAGGCTCCGTGCTTGCTAGGTCACTTTTAGGTAGCTCTCGCCCAGTGGGGCAAGTTGGAAGGGTGCCGTTCCCTTCAACATTGGGCTGAAGGGTGGATTTTTATATTCCATCCCTCTCTGCCTTCCAGAGAGCCAGCATTAGCTTCTAGCCTGCCTCCTAGTGCTGCTTCCAGGGAAGGGTGGGGGGGATGCGATGGCCTGAGATGCTAACCACGCAGGTGAGAGCAGGATAGCCCGTCTCCTCTAGACCTGAACAGGCTACTGTGCTCCCTGCTTTCTCCAATTAGATTCTTCACTTCTTTCCTCTCTCGCCTTCAGTGGGTTCCCCTCCTCTGATTACCAGCTGCTCAGGGGAGGGGACCCTTCTGAGTAACAACGGTGGCCGTGGGTGACGGCCATGTGAGTGTGGGCAGGGGCAGCGAGTGATGTCCCTAGCCAGGGGTAGAGAGCGGTGTTGGTGCGAGAGTGGGCCCTGGGAGGGGGACGGGGGCATCCCGTTTCTCTGAAGTAATGTTCTGAGTGGCTGTGGCAGGCTGGACGTGGACTCTCTGAAGCGGGAGCTGCAGGTTCTCTCTGAGCAATACTCCCAGAAGTGCCTGGAAATCGGTGACCTCACAGGGAAAGCAGAAGAGCGGGAGCAGATGCTGCAGCGCTGCCAGAAGGAGGGGAAGGAGCTGCTCCGGCAGAACCAGGCAAGAGACACGCTTGCCCAGAGGGCTGGGCCTTCTGCATGGCAGGCTGGAAGATCCCAGGGGGCATGTTCCCTCTGGAGCCAGAAATCCCTTAACAAATGAGCTGTGCTGTCCAAAACGAAGTAGGAGATGGGGGGGCCCTTTAAGCTGGGGTTGGGGGAGGGGGAGCATCTGAGGAGGGAGCAGTATGGGCCTGGCTGGCTCTCACCTGCCTGTGGGCTCTGGTTTGTGGGTGCACGCGCACTCCCCTGATGACTCCGCTCTGGTCTGCAGGAGCTGCAGACATGCCTGTCGGAAGAGATCCAGAGGTTACGGACCTTCATCACCTCGCAGGGCACAGGGGATGGGGCCTTGCACAACGGCGAGAGGAGCTCCTGTGAGCTCGAGGTAAAGAGGCCTGCTGGTGCTGTGTGCTGCTGATCCGCTTCTGCAGCAGGCATGGCACAAGCTGCAGTGCAGGAAGTTGCTACGCAAGCTTCCCCCGCTCAGCTGTGCCACTGCGTCTAGCTCTAGATCTGCAGCACTTCCTGGCCTCGTGCTCCTGGCTCTTCCTTCCCTACCTCCTCCAACATCCCCTTCTGCCCTGCACTGATGCCATATCTCTCCGCTTGGTCCTTGGAGTCTCTCTTCTCCTCCTCCTCTTCACAGGTGCTGCTTCGAGTGAAGGAGAATGAACTCCGGTACCTGAAGAAAGAGGTTCAGTGTCTTAAGGATGAGCTCCAGATGATGCAAAAGGTACCATTTCCTGGGAGCTGTTCTCTCCTTCCCAGGGGCTCGTTTCCTCGAGGGGAGGGATGTGAAGACTCACTTAAGTTGGAGGCAGGAAAATGATGGGGGAAAGCAAGGTCCTGGGAAATCATACAGAGCATGAATGCTGAGCAGGAGTGGTTTGGGTCTCCTATTTCTATTGGATTCACTTTGGTTTCCTGCCACTATTGGTCATTAACCCCCAGAGCAAAGGGGGGGGCATGCACGCACCCAGTGTTGGGAGCCCTTCTAGGTGGGGAAAAACCAGTGAAATCTGGCTAGAACTCCAATTTGTCTGCCTTCCTTCCCCCTCCATGACTGTGTGTCAGCCCACCCATGTCTAGGCCTCCTCACCGGTATTCTCCCCATCTCCCTCACCACAGTGTTGACATTAGAGAAGGGCGACCTCTACTGAGGGTCCTAATGCTCCTTCCCCTGGCCAGGGTGGGCTCGCTTCTGTTCTAAATGGCCCAAACAAGGTGGCTTCCACCACTTCCTGCCTTAGGAGACTTTTTCACAAGTGACTGGCTCTTGCCATTAGGGGAACCTTCCTGAGATCCAGCAAATTTCCTGTTGCTCCTAGTCACACACCCCTGCACAGGCCCCTCTTCCTGGTGGCTATAGACAACTGTCTACTCCCCTAGCCCCCAACTCTTAATCCACCTGTTGCTGAATAGCTTCCAGAAACCAGCCCTACCAGTCCGCAATGACTTGTTGCTCTATAGCCGCCCGGCCTCTTGTCCCCCTCCACCTGTCTCAGAACAGCCAGTCTGAATTGATCTCTGTGGATGCCATGCCTGTCCCATCTTGTGGGGGTCTCTACTGGGCTCCCACTGCTTGCCTGGCTGAGGCTCAAATTGACACCTAGGTCTTCTCCCTGGCTTTCCTCCTGGTGGGGGCCGCCCTCCCCTGGGATGAATACCAGGAGCTGGGTGGTGACTCCTCGCCTTCCGCTGCAGGATAAGAGATTTGCCTCAGGGAAGTACCAGGACGTCTATGTGGAGCTGAACCACATCAAGCTGCGCTCGGAGCGGGAGATCGAGCAGCTGAAGGAGCACCTACGCCTGGCCATGGCAGCGCTGCAGGAGAAGGAGACGCTGCGCAACAGCATCAGCGAGTAGAGGTGAGCGGCCAAGGGCCACGAGCTGCACTGTGGGGTTGGCACGAGCCCGCCCGCAGCAGGGATGAGTGCAGCTTATGGGGCCAGAGCACAGAGGGAGGAGGGAGTTGCAGTTCCTCCAGTACCAGGGGGGTGCTCTAGGGTGAGGAAGGACTGTCCTTGCAGTGGGACCCCAGGCATGGGCTCTGTTGTTGCTCGAGCCCTTTAAGTCTAGGCCAAAGTTGTTCCCACTCCGCCAAACGCTCGCCCTGCACTGAGATGCTCTGGGCCTCTCCTGACAAGGGCACTGTAAAGAGTGGGGCGGGAGGCGGGTGAAGGCAGAGGAGGGGGAGTAGATTTGGCGGGGGGGGCTGTTCTGCTTGCTGGGCCATGTCCGCTCAGCTGTGAGTCAGGAGCGAGTGCTATTGCCTGTTTGATGCTCACTGGATCCAATCCAGTGGACATTTTTCCCTCTTTGTGGTTTCTCTTCCTGCTCATGCCTCCCTGGCAGAGGCTGGGACCTCTCAGCACTGGGGAACCCTGCTCTCTAGGCCCTGCTCACGCTTATTGGTGGATGATGTGGGGCGTGAGAACAACTTGGTGAGGTGAGGGAGTGGTAACGCCTAAGTGGTTGTCACCCTTCCTGTGGTCGGGGGAGTGTTGCCTGCATGTCCGCCGCACAGAGAGAGGGACCAAATGCACATGTGGGAGGAGTCCCTGACCTATCCGTGCCTAACAGGGGATCTGAATTGATCTGGGCCCACACACCTGCAGTACAAGCAGTGTCACTAGCTGGCATCTCGGGGTACAAATGACCTTCTCCTGGATTTGGGGAAGCCCCAGAGTTCTGGGGCTCAGTGACTCTGAAGTCTTTTAAGCCATTTGCCGTGACTCTTTATTTCCTCCTTAGGTTTGTTTTGCTCGATTCCTCACTTGTGGGGAGGTGGTGGCTGCATCCCATCCATTGACACCCCCTCGAGGAAACCAGCTCCCATGTCTTTCACCAATCCCCATCCCATGCGCCTGCGTATCTGAGCACATCGTTTGGACTGACTCCTACGTGCACCTTCTTCAGGATTTTATATGTGAAAAGATATATTTTATAGATACTTCACTTTTTTGTTTTGTGGGTGGGGAACATTTTAAATCTACAATATCTTTTAACCAGCAGCTGAAGACAGAAGAAACTCAGCTGTTGCTCCTGCCTCGAGTGCTCCTTGTGGGGGTGCGTCTATGGGGTCACGAGTGGCCTTCTCCCCTCTTATCTCCCCACTCCTCCAGCCTGCTTGGATGTGCTGGAAGGACCATGCACCATGAGACAGACTGTGGCTAGCCATACGAGAGAACCAATGTCCTGCACACGTTCCCCTGGACCCCTGAAAGCGGAGATGTTGGACAGAGCGTGCACAAGCTGTTGGGGACTGTGCTCTCGCTCTGTGGACTGTATTGAAGGGAGGTTTCGGTACCCATGGGCCATGTCTCTGTCCCAGGGCAAGGCCAGTCCCCTGGAGGTTTTGGAAGAGCCTGCCTCCTGCTAACACACTCCCGAGGAGGATCCGGGGGACTCTGCACGCGCCACTGCTGCATCCGCCGGAGCCAAACAATGAAGGCGGCGGCTGCCCTTCCGCACAGTTAATAGTTTAACTTAATAAAATCTTCAGCTATCCGAGGGGAATCTATTATAATTATTGGATTGGAGGTTGTGTCCTCATGGAGCAGGACTGTCCTTCTCCACAGCACCCTTAACCTTCGCAGGGGGGCCTCCATCCATACCAGGCAAAGTGGGAGGCTGGGGTGCAGATTGTGCCTGAGGAGTGGGGCTCTCTTCTAGCATACCTAGAATCTGGCAGGTGGTGATTAGATTGTGAGCTAGCGGGTGGGGGGGGGTGCGTGTGTTGACTTGACTCCCTGCCCAACTCTGCTCCTCTGCTGCTGGCCCCCTTGCCTACTTAATATCATCTAAATCTTGCTTCAAAGCTATTACGTGCTGTACACGTGCCCACATGCATCCCCAAGTCTTAGCACAGCTACACAGGAACAGGCATCACAGTTGGCCCATGGGGCAGCCAGGCCTCAATGGAGGAAGCCCTTTGTGAGTGTGAGTTATTGCTCTGCTTCTTGCTGTTTAACCCATTCAGCTCTACCTTCCTGCCTTCTTAAATGCTGCAGCCAGAAGGCGATGGTATGGAGGGCAGGGGGCCAGGTGGATTTGGGTTCCCTAGCACCAGCTGATGGAAGAACCAGTTTTCACTTTCCTGCAGACATTTCTCTTGGGTCCTGCTATGACAGCCCCTGTGCTGGCTGCAAAAACAAAACCAGGTAAGAATTGAACTTGGAGATCAGCTGTGGGGGCCCTTAATACAGAGACACGTGGAAATGGTCTTATGTCCCAGAATGTGCAGTTCTCCCTCCCTTTCCTGAGCTGTCTGAAATGCCGTTGTCTCATGCGATGCTCTGACAGAGGCATCTGTGTAGTCAAATCAGGGCTGTCAATTCTCCACCATTCAGTGGCAGTCACCTCCAACATTCCCTTACAGTTCTCATTCACAGTCAGATCTGCCTTTGAACCTACATTTGTCTCCTAGGGGGAGGATATTTTACTGCTGGCCTGGGAGTCTTGAGCCCTGCTGGTGTGAGCAGGAGGTTCTGCTTGCTCAGGGCTTTCCTACACTTGGATGCAGAGCGGGAATGCTGACCAGCAGCTCCGCTCCACTAGCCTTGAGCTTGTGGATGGAGTGAAGGAGATCATTTCATACCCCTACCCCAGAAAAATCCCCAGTCTGGTTGTCCAAGGAAGTGAGAGGATCCTCCTCTGTCCAGCCTGAGAAGACCATGATAAATATCTTTCCCCACACAAGTGTGGCGAGGGGGGAAGATCTATCCCACTGATTCCTCAAAAACAAAAAAACCCCATGCCTTTCTCCCCGCCCATACAGGTAAGAGTATTTTGACTAGATTAAGAGTGTCCAAACTTTGCCTGTTTCGTTAAACTGATGCTGGATATTTTATTTTTATTTTATTTTATTTTTGGGGTGGGTCACAATATTGACACAATAACAAAAAGCGGGGAATGGGCAGTTTAAAGGACTGGTGATGGGTAAGGGGTAGAGGGGTGAAGGATGCAAACCAGAAATATGTAATTCCTCTCCTCCCCACCCCCCCAATCACTTTGGATGCTACAGATCACTTATTGGTGTGAAAAGCTGATGGATAGATATGAGGAGATGGGTGAAACCTACTGGTAACTGCTCCTCACACTTTCAGCCCACTCCGCTGTTGAACACTTGAGCTTTTGTTCAGAAAACGGTCTCTGGAGCTGTGGAAAAGCAGCACCTCAGTGTCCAGGCCTGCCCTGGTGCTTAGACCCCATGTAAGGCTCCATATATCAATTGCAGGGGCGGGGTGCCACATGCTGGAACTGTGCTTAGGAATGGAACATAAGGCATTAACAATTGGAGGTAGAGGTTACATCAGTTCATGCTGAAAGAGTTGAGAGACCCTAACCAGCTAAATAGGGCTCCAGGCCCAGATCGCTGTTCTTGACATCCATTGAAATGAGTGGGGCTCAAATACCTTGGTGGAGCAGGGCACAAACCTGATGCCACAAGTTCCCTGAGCCAACTCTAGTGCTCGGCTTGCTAAAAGGGTAGAGTGGAGTGGCATGGACAGGATGAGACGGAAATCTAGTGCTCTCACTCGGTGGATGCGTTGCTTGGTTATAGAATTATTTGGGGTGTATCTGCTAGGCTTCCTCCCCCCGCTGGGTGTAGGGCTGCCCTAATCTCTCCAGATCCCTTTGCAGCTTGGTTGTCTGTGTGTTTATCCCACTAAAGTTAGTGTCATCTGCTAATTTAATTGTAGGTGAATTCACCCAAGGGTGTCAGGTGTGCAGGAAGCAGTGAGGGAAAGTTGTGCACATGTTCACTTGAATTGGTCAAAGTGTGTCGCACCTTAATTGATTCTTGGACTATGGAAACTGGTGCCTAAAGATTGTGATGAGCGGTTTGTGGGCCCCAGCTCCAATACAACAGGGTTAGCTAAAGTCTTCGTTTTTGCCTGTAAAGACATCCATGTAATAGAAACCAGTGATGCAAGAGGAAGACTGCTGAGCTGCATCCTCTTCCTCATTTGAGGGGCTTAAAGGTAGGTCTGGATTCTGCCTGTTCTCATGCCTTTGCTTATGGGCCTAGATCTTGTTGCTATATTAGCCCTGCACTGCTCTCTCTCTCAAACTAGTCTCTGGTCTTCGGAGCAGCCATCTGAAGTTCCTCTCGTGTTGAAGCAGGGCCTCCTGTGGCTGACTCACTCTCTAACAGCAGCAGTCTTCTGTTTTGGGCCAGCGCTCGCTGCAGGCTCCTCAAGAAGAATGAAAGCTATTTAGTCACAGAAGCAGTGTCCAAAATCACCCTTGGCTCATCTCGCTCCAACTGCAGCCAACCCTCCAGCTCCTTCCCCTGACCCCACCCAGCCCTCTTTTCCTGCCACTAGGTTGTATAGAGCAGGCGTGGGACAGAGAAGGGGAGATCTGTTTCAGGCAGAGCGATGCCAGGGAACTTTTGTACCTTGAGTTTGTGACTTATCTTCCTGGCTGGAGGAGGCTGGCCCTATTAAGTGCAGTAACAACAAATAACTGGCTGATCCAAGGTCCATCCTGTTGGGACTCTCAACTCCTCTTCCCCCTGCCCCCCCACCCTTAGTGCTCTGCAGTGAAGTCAACATATCGTCCCAAAGCCGTGTGCTGACATCCTAAGCAGGAATGTGGTCATTCCTGAAGAATGTCTGCAAGTTAAATAGGGAGATCCTAAGTGGGTTTTCAGTGTAATTGATGATCGTCTCTGCTGCCATCTGCTGTGCTTAGAGAAACGGGGAGGCCTGGAGTGGCTGGGATAAAGAATTTTTATCAAAGTCCACTAGATTCAGCCTTGAGGAGGCCATTCTGATCATCTAATCCAGCAGTTCTCAAACTTTTGTACGGGTGACCCCTTTCACAGAGCAAGCCTCTGAGTGAGAGCCCCCATTATAAATTAAAATCACTTGTTTATATATTTAATACCATTATAAATGCTGGAGGCAAAGCGGGGTCCTAACCCCCAGTTTGAGAGCCCCTGATCTAGTCTGACACAGGCCTTAGAACTACACCATTCCTGCGGTGAGCCTGATATCATGTAGTTCAATCACAAGTTATCTTCTAGAAATACATCCCCTCTGGGAACCAAGCGGAGGAAGAATCCACCAGATCTCTTAGCAAGGTGTTGTTGTAAAAATTAACATTCAGACTGATTTAAGGAAGCATGCACCTCTTTCCAAAAAAAAAAAAAAAAAAAAAAAATTCTAAAAATGTCATTGTAACTACTCTATCCCACCACTACTCTATTAAAGGTGCAGCACTTGTTCCCGATTTAGGAACACTTGCTTTTTAACAAAATAAATAAATAAATTGTGCATGGCATGAGCCTAAGCAACCTGAGCTCTCTGTACTCAAAACCCTGAACCACATTGAACTGCTTAGTGTGGGACATTGACAGATCATGTTAACATAATTGATTCTCTAGGCCACTGGTTCTCAGCCTTTCCAGACCACTGTACCCCTTCCAGGAGTCTGATTTGTCTTCCGTACCCACAGGTTTCACCTCACGTAAAAACTACTTGCTTGCAAAATCAGACATAAAAATACAGAAGTGTCACAGCCACTATTACTGACAAATTGCTTATGTTCTCATTTTTACCATACAAATTATAAAATCAATGGGAATATAAATAGTGTACTTACATTTCAGTGTATAAGTACATAGAGCAGTATAAACAAATCATTGTCTGTATGAAATGTGTTTGTACTGACTTTGCTAGTGCTTGTTATGTAGCCTGTTGTAAAACTAGACAACTATTTAGATGAGTTGATGTACCACTGTGCATCCCCAGAGGTAAACAGACCCCTGGTTGAAAACCACTGCTCTAGGAGCACTTATTCCATCAAAATTAACACAGCAGTAACCAACTATATAGTTATGCCAAGTTGGTGGCATGATCCCAATTGTCATTGGCCAGTTGCATTCCTCCATTGAAAAGGCCTGGTAGTCATTGTCCAAACTCAATTTTTAAGTAAAATAATGTGGAAAAAAGCACTTAGCGCCCCGATGTAAGTTGGAGGGAGATGGGTACTCACTACTTCTGGGAAAATAGTTCCTTCAACGAGTTAGAATCCTAGCAAAAGAAAAAAGCCCATCCCTCAAAGACCTGGACATTAATAATGACCCTGCCCTTTTCTCCCCTTAATCCACTCTCAGACACTAACAAGTGACCTTTTGTATCTCTTGATCTCAAAAGGCATCAGCTGCTAGCTGCCGCATCTTCTGTGGACTTCATATAGCACAATTAGTGTGCAGTGTATGGCAATTATTTAAGAAGGCAAAGACCCTTATCTTAACTACTTAATCTGAGGCAGTATAGTCAAAATGGGTGTGGGGAAGGAGAGGAATGTAACTCATGTCACTTGGATTAGCTAGAGAGCTGTCTACCAGAGGGTTTTGGCTGAAGAATGTCAGACTTCTCAACCACTGCGGATTAGCACCAGCAACCCTTGAAATCCTCACATGTGGGGATGCACATTTAGATCACATAATTCTTCCTCATCTCAGAGATGAGGGCACTGCGCACCTAGGTCCTGGGCTACCATGATCTGACAGTTCACTGACACCAAGAGACCAAAGTCCAATGCAGCTCACACAGAAACAGTAGATGCAAATTTCCTTGATGCTAAAACACCTGATATGATCAGGCTCTTGCCATCAAGGAAGTTTCAGGTATTGAATTACCGAAGCACCAGATCCATCGGTGGCATGAGACACATACCTCCCTCTCTTTTTCCTCCTTGTGCTCCAAGGAACAAGCACAATCCCACCAACAGAGCTGATCCCTGTAATCACATATTGCTGCATGGTGCCGATTGCAGCTGAGAGGTCAAAGAGCTCCTTTGGGCTGGCTGTGCTTGACCCTGCGTCTAAGCCTACCATATGGGATGATGAGATAAAGTTCCCAGGCATGGCCTTTTGCTGGACATGCAGCCCACCTGGCTGCTGGGGCCTGACTTGTTAGACCGGAAGGCTGGTTCCTCTGGGAGCAGTACCCTCACCAATAGGGGGGCAATAGAACTGCCTTTATCTAGGCAATTGATGAAAGGCCAGTTGGGAATGTGCCCCTAATTAACATGCTCATCTATTACAGACCTCTTGCTTCACTTCTGATGCCACTGTTGGGAGCTAGTAGATTTGGTCTTAGTCATGGGTCAAAAGACACAAGATGCTCAAAAAAATAAAAGGGGTTGAGGGGGAGGGCAGAAACACTGGCAGATTCCTAGTGCTGGTTATCCTAAAACTTTAGTAGCAGCATTTTTTCTTACTTATGTTAAATATCCCTGGAAGGGGCTGAGGAGGTAGCACCTGATGCCTTTCAGCTGCTGCTTGCTGCTTCCAGCTGTTCTTTATACAGCCTGGTGTGAAGATACAGGTGCTGTGTGCTTGCTAGCCCTAATGGACGCTGCTCTCCAGAAGCCCCAGCTAGAATAACTTCACCTGCAGTAAGGTTCTGCCCAAGCCCAAGCTCTCAACTCATTCAGTGGAGATGGCAAAATTCCATTCTTAACTCTGGTCTGGGGTCTGAATTTCAGACTGCATTCTGTTCACCAGCTGTACCACAACTCCCTCTGCTGGCAATGGGAGGTTTATACAAAGATCAAAGGTTAGATATGGATGTTAGGTAGTATCTAAACTTTATTTATTTGGTACCTTCTTGTCATTCAGCATCACTCAGTGGGGGAAATAGTGGCATTTTGACGAGCACTGCTGTTTAAGCCCTTTTGTCTTTGTGGCTCACCCTGATTTTTTGTGCAGCTCCCCGGTTCTTCCCTGTACCAACCCCGCCAACATTCCATCCACTATACTGAGCAATATTGACATAGCTAATGTCAACATTAAGTGTTTTCATTAGCCTTTGGCATTGACTCTCCATGGAGATTACTAAGGGGACGGGGTGTTATTTCAGGCGGGCTGCAGACTGAGGAAAGCAAGTGTGTCAGTTGTACTCAGCTCCCAATTTGTAAAGGTTTTCTTTGCAACCCTGAGAGCTAGAAACGTAGAAAAACTCCGATTGTACATCATCTGAATACATCACGTGGACTATGTTAATATGTGAAGCAGGCTCTGCATTGAGCCAAGGCTTGAAAATAAGCATTCCTCCAAGATCAAAATACTCTGCATTCAAACAGAAAATAGAAATCTGTAAGAGCACCACCTACTACTATCCCTTCCAGCAGGGTAGAGAACTCCCTGCTATTGTCAATTTTGTCTTGAATGAAATATTCATGATTCTAAGGCAAAGAAGATTTGAACAGAGAGTTCAGTACAGTTGAGGGTGCAATGGTAGGAAAGGAGAAGTATTATTATTAGATTTATTTAAAAAGAAGGGGGGGATCCTATTCAAGATGCCAGGTGTCCCTGCCATGAACTACATAAACAAAATTAGATTATGTATAAAACACCCAACTCTTCTCTCTCCCACCCATCTAATGAATCTCAAAGGCCCACCTCCATAGCAGCCCACACAAATAGGCATGTCTTGCAGTATATTCTGAAGTTCAATAATCCTGGGCTATTTCAGACCAGAGAGGAAGCCTGTGTCAGCACAGAGGCTGCTCACAGAAACCACCACCACCAGCCCCTGCTCTTTTAAATCAAGGAGGATCCCACACAAATGCCTTCACTGATTGCAGTTGTGGCAGTGTGGCACAGGGAGAGACAGTCTCTCTAACAGCAATACCCCAGCCCATTTAGGGCTTTATAGATCAAAACCTGCAGTTTAAATCAATCTATAAAACAACAGGTAGCAATGCTGATCATAAATCACCAGTGACACATGCTGCCAACAAGAAGCCCTGCTTTTATAGATGGCTGCTGTTTAATTTCTGTACCATCTTAAATTTCCAGATCTACTGCTATGTGATCAACCAACAAGACAACAGCTTGGGATCCAATACAACCCCCGCTTTGCAAACACAGGTAATGTGATGGGAGCATAGTCTGAATCAAAGGGAGGTAGGATTACTTATTGCATTCGTGCATTTTTAATAAATAATGGGCATGCCAGCTTTGCACCACAGGTGCCTTGTGTACTACAACTCTATTCCATAAGTTATAACCAATGGCCATACTTTTGATCACAAAAGTATTGCCTGAAAACATCACACAAGGACAGTATGTACTGTGTTTATATAGTATCTTTGTATCCTAAACATGATACTGTGGTGCAGTATTAATCAGAAATAACGCTTAGCTTCTATTTTTCATACAGTAGCCTTCGATATCCTTGAAAGGTCACCCTAAGCAGCAGCACGGCCACAGGATTTGTTGCTTAACAAGAGAACGCATTGACGAGGATACTACATTCCCCACAATGCATTGCTTGGGCGTTCTACGGTGGCCTGTAGTTAAACTCAGGAATCCTTTATCTATTCGTCTCTTTAAATGTTAATCAGCTGACTGCAATTCTTCACAGCAGCGATGGCTACCTTCCACGCAGGATTGTTACTGGGTTAGCGTGGGTGCTTTTAAATTTAAAAGATTAGAAAGAGAGAGAGCCATGTACTGTTCCTTGAGTGCATAACACAGAACGATATCAAAGTATATTTCGGTGAAGTTTTTTTTTAAGCCTTGAAAATCTATTTAACCTCCCCCTCCCCCCCAACTGAAATCATTCCTGTTGTATGCATAGCCAACACGACTAAATACATAAATAAACATGGGGAAAATACTGTCTAAATTGATTTCCCCTCCCAGAAGTTTGCCCACCTCAATGTTTAGCAAATGCCTTCTTTTGGTTTTTGTTTGCAATGCATTTGATATACTTTTTTGCATAAAAATGGGATTTTCCATCCCTCTCCACCCTTTATTTCCGCTTTCAAATGGTTTCTGTTGAGGTTCAGGACTTTGCAAATAATTTAATGCATTACTTTCCCACCCCTGTAATACTTTTCTGTTTGCTGCTGCTGTTCTATCTACATTTTCGTTCTAGCACAGCATGTTAATATAGACTCATTTGCATGAGGCACGCCAAGATGAATGGTGGATTAAAAAAAATATTTTTATTTTTATTTTTAAAAAACCTGCTGGTTTCGTTACGCATCCACGTCTTTAAAAAAAATCCCCTCGTGTTTAATAAACTGTCACATACACGTTAAACTGCTGCTAAAGTACATGAGGCACTCGCTGCAAATGTAGCTGCTGAATGAAGCAACAGCGTCCGGCGTCTAATCCCCGCGTGCCTATTGGTAAAGAAACTGACCCTAAAATATTTTGATCCAAATTGTGGAAGTCAGATCCTACCCCCTTCTCACCTAATAATCTCACTTTTGCCTAGAGCTCACTGAATAACTTTTCTCCCCTTAAACTATCGAGCTGCACCTATTAGGTTGTCTCTTTCTCTGCTTCATGTATTTATTTATTTTTAAATCGTGTGTTCACCTCTCCCCTTCCCCCCCAATTAAAATGAACCCCCATCTGCATTAAAAAGGAGAAAGCTATTAGACGGGGTAGACAAGCACACAAAGAGGGGGCTGGAGAGAAACAGATATGGAAATTTCAAGGACAAATGGTTGATTATTTAAATCCTGTATCTAAATAAAATAATTCTTCCCGTGCATTGTTTATAAACTGACAAACTATTTGTCTGATTGTTCCCTATGTCATGCCCTGTAATTGAGCTGGGAAGGGTGGGTGGGTCCCGATCTGTGGGTCCATGTATGTATATATATTTGTTTGGTGGTGGTTTTCATGTTGTTAGGATTCCAGGTTATTTTATGGCTATTAAAAAGTGTTTCAGATGTATTTTAACTCTCTCCATCTGAAGTGACTCGGTACCATAAGGTATCAGATTTCAGCCCCGCACCTCACTTTTTGCGTCCACGATGTTATTTTATCCATATTTGTTATAAAAATAGAAGGAAAAGGGGGAAGAAAAAACAACCTATCCTTCCAGCAAAATGGCGATGGCACGTACATTTAATCTCCTAATACAATTAAACACTTTCCCAGGATATGTATGTAAATTACGGTTACACTAGCGATAATCTGCCCCTCTCCCAGTCCCAGGCTCCGTCTCCCCCTATCCCCTCAAGGAGGGTGGAAATATGTTTTGAAACGATAAGATCGATTCCTCACTAAAAAATGCAGGAGGAAATAAAACAGCTCAGGATTGCCCCTGTGCAAGTCCCCAAAGCAGTTTGTGGGGGGCCAACGGGGTGGGGAGGGGACAGGTGCAGCCCCGGGGGTACCTGGCTGGGTGTGTGCTGGGGTAAGATATGAGGCGTGTGGGGTGTCTGTGTCCCCCAATTTTTTCTCCATGGCAGCTGGGTTTGTTATTGTTTAGGAATCTCTGTGCCCAGTGCAGTGGTTTTTGGGGAGTGGGGCAATTGAGGGAATACCCCCTCCCTGCCCCCGGTGTCCCCCTTATAGCTCAGGCATGGGTGGGGCATGTCCCCTGCCCGTGTGCCCCCAGCCCCGGGCAGGGGGCAGCCAGGGGGACTCTGGGGGAGGGGGATGGCTGCAAACTTCCCATCTAATACCAAAGAAAGTTTTGCAGAGCAGGAGTTTGGGGAGGGGGCAGGAGTGGGGGTCCCGGGGCTGGGGGCGGGAGGTTCCCCCCGGGGACCCCCCCTAGGCTTTGGGGAGCCACCCCTCCCCCCCTCCCGGGCCAGGTCGGGCTGCGCCTCGCCTGGCTCGGGGCTCCCTGTGTTAGTTGGGGTCTGTTCCCGGGGCCCCCGAGGGGGTCCCGGGGCCCGCAGCGGGCCGGGATCGGGGTCTCCCGGCGGCCCAGACCTGGCCCTTGCCCCCGGTGGCTCGGCCCGGGCCGGGGACCCCCGGCCGCCCGGCTATGGGGGCGCAAAGGGGAAATGTGGCGGGGCCCCGGCGGCACCCGGCGCCGTTTGGGGCGGCCTGAGCGGGCGGGGGGCGGCCGCGGCGGGAGCGGGGCCCGGCGGCGGGGAGCCCAGGGACCGGGGCAGCCGGGGGCGGCGGCGGGGGGGCGCGGGGCCGCCCGGGGAGGGGGAAAAGAGCCGCTTGGGGCGGCGGAAGAAACACAGATGTCGGCGCGCGGCGCCATTCGGGGCCCTGAGCAAGCAGCCAGCAGCCCTGTCCTCACCGCGGTCCGCGCCGCGGCGCTAAATACCCGGATGCGCCGGCTGCTGCCTGGAGAGCCAGACACAGCGCGGGAGGCGGAGAGGAGGCAGAGCCGAGCCAGCTGGGGGGGACCGAGACCTACAGACGGCGGGAGGGGCGGCCACTCACAGCCTGACAGGGGGACCCGGGCCCTGACTGACAGACACAGAGGCACAGACCAGGCCCACAAGGGACCGAGCCACAGAGAGGCACCTGGGCCCGCCACCGCCAGGAGGGGACGCCGGTCGCAAGGGGGCGAACCCGTCTGCCCGTTGCAAGGAGAAACCCCCCGCCCGGTGCCCGTCTCGCAGGCCGGCCTTCCGCGCGGCCACTGGGACGAAGCACCGCACGTGGCAAGAGCATCTGGGAGCCAGCAGGCAGCGAGGCGGCTTGAGGACCCTGTGCACAGGGCTCTTCCGATTCCCTTATCCCGGAGGGAAAGCAAAAGATGACGGAGAATTCCGCCTCGGCCCCTGCCACCAAGCCCAAACGGGCCAAGGCAGTCAAGAAGTCAACAGATCACCCCAAGTACTCTGACATGATAGTGGCCGCCATTCAAGCTGAAAAGAGCCGGGCTGGCTCTTCTCGCCAGTCCATCCAGAAATACATTAAGAGCCACTACAAAGTGGGGGAGAATGCTGACTCCCAAATCAAGTTGGCCATCAAGAGGCTGGTCACCACTGGTGTCCTCAAGCAGACCAAAGGGGTCGGCGCGTCTGGCTCTTTCCGCCTGGCCAAGGGTGATGAACCCAAGAAGCCACCCCCAGCTAAGAAAGCCAAGAAGGAAGTCAAGAAAGCCACAACGCCCAGGAAAGCAGCTAAACCCAAGAAAGCTGCCGCCAAGTCCCCAGCCAAGAAGCCCAAAGCTGCCGCCAAGAAAGCCAAAAAGAAGCCAGCGGCCGCTCCAAAGAAAGCCAAGAAGCCAAAGACTGTCAAGGCCAAGCCAGTGAAGGCATCGAAGCCTAAAAAGGCAAAGCCATCAAAACCCAAAGCAAAGTCCAGTGCGAAGAAATCAGCCAAGAAGAAGTGAAGTGCAAGTCTGGGATCTTCTTTCTTGGACACTCTTCTTCACCTCTACTTCTGTAAATAGTTTTCTCCTTTATTCTCTTCTCTCTTTCTATTGCAACTTTATAAAAGACTGGACTATTATTTCCCTGAAATAGTTAAAATAATTCAATTACTAAAAAAAACAACAATGCAGTGCTGAGACTTGTCTTATAAGTGTTATTGGTTTGTTTTTTCTTCCGTTGTAATCTTAGAGCTCTCTATTTTTTTTAATGTATGAAATACTTATTTGTATTTTGGGAGCAGGGGGGAATCCATGTTGGATAAAAGGGAATTGAGTTCCCCAGTTTCCTACCAGCTCCAGGGTATCATACAGGTAAATTGACTGTGCATGGAACTTGCCCATGCCAGAGTATGGGGACAAAGATCCCTAAATGAAGGGGGTCTGAGAAAAGTAATTATGCTGGAAGATCTTGACCACATGGGATTAATTGCTGTAGCATAAATTACATTTTCTTTAACCTCAGTCTGATGGTTCAGCATTTCCCATACACACACACACACACACTAATGACAGGGAGACCAGCTCATGATGCATGCGGTGTGTCTTCCCCACCCAGTGAGAGGAATGGGCTGGAGTTGGTAATCTGTCCACCTACTTTGCTCTTTTGGGAGGAGGTTGCCTTTTAACCGAGAGGCTTTAAACGGGGATCAGTGGAGATTTCCTGGTGGGATTTGCAAAGTGGATTTTTCCTAAAAAGGATGGATTTGCAGAAAATCGTGGGTGATAGCATTGAAGTGGAAACAAGGGTGAGGTCTAATTCCCCCTCAAAAGAAATGAGAGAAAAAAGAGGTTCTGTTTCTAACTGCATGAGAAGCATCGTCCTAATCCCTCCAGAGTCTAATATCTTGTGGGTTTAAGAGAAGGGGTTAAGAAAACCATCCATTCACCACTGACTATTATGCTGGGTTCTCTGAGTGCTTTCCAACTCTGCAGCGCCCACTTCCTGATCCATAGCTTTGGTATGTAGCCATACAATAGAAAGGGCACACGACCGACAGTTTCTTTAGGTGTGGATTTTTTTGACTGGTCGGGGGGTGGGGAAAAAAGAAATGTAACCGATACTGAATCTGTCAAAAGTTGCTTTATGGAACTGGAGCTGTGTACTGTTATTGCTTCAGATGTGGGGGAGCGAGGGGTTGGGAGGGCAGTGTGGAGGGGATATTTCCAATATTCCAATAAAAACAAAAAAGTATATTTGGTGGGTTTGCTGTTTAAAACCAAGTGAAAATCTCATAGGATTGACGCTTGTTCATTTTATTTTGTAAGTGTAATTTGTGCAGGAAATAATTTGCTGTCTTTGTAATTTTAGAGTTTAAAACAACAGCAGCAAATAAATAGAGGAGGGTTGAAATTTCCCTCATTCACTACCTTCTTTGTATTCTTTAGTATTTAAAAATACACAAGCTGGAGAGGGGGACATGGGAAGAAAGGGAACATGGGGAGAAAGGTTTATGCGTGTGTGCACACATGGTTGGCTGGTAAGGTGTGATTCCTCTTCCAACTTGTAAAAACACTGATAGCTCTCTGGTATGTAAGAAGGTGCTGAAGGGATAAGGAAAGTTTGCTGGTGCCTGAACTATGGATAAACCCTAGACCTAGAGCATGGGGTGTCGCACAGGGTCGGAACAATTGAAAGGGATTGGAAGGGAAAGCTTCCTTCAGTAAAAGGGAGTGGTGATGAGGGGCATTTCACAAGCATAATGCCACTTGGCTTCTAGGTTGACAGACTGGGTATCCAAGCCAGAATACCCTGAGCACAGAAAGTGCCCAAATCACCTTTCATCTTTCTTGATTTGTCAAATGGACTCTGCCACTGAAATATTGTCAGTGTAGTAAAATAACCTTTTACTGCATCCCAGCTGGCTGTGGAAAAGCAGATTGTGAGGCCACTGCTCAGGCGCTCTGTTTCTGGGGACCATTTGTACAATTTTGCCGATGCTTTTCTGTCCTGACCTGTGCTAGCCTTTGCTATTCCAAATCTTGGCTAGAGTGGCAGATTTAACAGTAATAAGGGTCAGCAAATGCTGACTGCCTCCCCCCAGTCTGGGTCCCTCATCTCCCTCTCCCATTTGCCAGTAGCAGAGAAGCAAAAAGATGGGCCCCGGTCCAGGTTTAGATTGTGGTCCCCCACATGCCATCACATGTCCCACATTCATTAAAATAAACTCTCACCTCCCCCACCCCTGCAATCATCACTGCCTCTCCTCCCCCATTCCCCTCCTCCCCAGCTCCATGCTTTGCCATCTACTCCCTCTGACCTGGACTGTGCACCAGTTCTGCTGCCTCCTAGAGCGAGGACCACTGCTCCCACCAAAGCCAGAACTGCTGTCCTAGGAGCCAGAGCCATGAATCACTGCTGCTGCCACCAGAGTTGGAGTCAGAGCTGCTACGAAGAGCAGCCTTGCTGGTTGCTGCTGCCCACATTTGAATTTGCCTGGTCAGTTGGAGGGGAGGAGGGGCATCCGACCATTGGTAGTACCTGCTAATCAGAATTCATGGCAGAACCACCATTTTGGAGGCCTCCCTCCCCAGGCAAATTCAAAAGTGGGCAGTGGGGACCAGCGCATTGCTCTTTCTACAGGTCCCAGCAGGCTGCAAACAATGGCAGCAGCCTGGGCCGCATATATGTTGTGTGGCTGAGCAGTGCTGAGCCTGCAGGGGTCCTCCAAGTGCATATGTAACCCACATATCTTCTGGGTGTGGTGTTCGGTCCCCTCTAGTGGCACCGAGACCACTTAAAGAGAGAGAGAAAATGGGTCTGCTCATGCTGTAGATCAGGGGTCGGCAGCCTTCCGNCCTCTAGTGGCACCGAGACCACTTAAAGAGAGAGAGAAAATGGGTCTGCTCATGCTGTAGAGCAGGGGTCGGCAGCCTTCCGGAAGTGGTGTGCCAAGTCTTCATTTATTCACTCTAATTTAAGGTTTCGCGTGCCAGTCATACATTTTCACGTTTTTAGAAGGTCTCTTTCTATAAGGCTATAATATAGAACTAAACTATTGTTGTATGTAAAGTAAAGAAGGTTTTTAAAATGTTTATGAAGCTTCATTTAAAATTAAATTAAAATGCAGATCTTATCAGTTTAGTGTGATCCTTTCCCTTGCTGAGTTTTCCAATGTCTGGCACGTATTTGGATACTTTAAGCTCCACACAGGCTTGTGAGTGATCACTTGTTAACCGGCTCCAAGAAGGACAGAGGACAGATTTCATGTGTGAAAATACCTGTTCACACAGGTATGTGGATCCAAATGCTGAAAGCATTGCAAATGCAATTTTCTTCAAACAGTTAAATTTCACTGGCAGGGACGTCCAGCAGGTCAGAATAGAGGCCCCATGATCTCTCTCGGTAGCTTCAAGTGCACTCCGCAGAGCTCCAAACTTTGATGCCCACAATTCTGAGCTTTTTAACTGAATGAGCTGCATTTCGAAATCTTCAACACCCGTCCACTGAAATACAGACAAATCCAAGTCACTTTTGTTGAACTTTTCAGGTTTAATTAGAAAAGCAAGCATTGGGCCAAATCGCTGGAAATCTTGAAATCTGTCAGAAATTCTGATTCCTGTTCTTGCATGTATATTCTAATTTGAACATCAAACGCAGTGCGCTGTTCCACGTGGCGTAATAGTGATGTAAGCAGCAAATCAGGACTTAAAACTATCCCAGCACAGTGGTGCTGGAACAATTTTTAAAGTGGGGGTGCTGAGCTGTGCCCCCTCTTGCCTCTGTCTGCACCCCTCACTGCCCCAGGCTGGGGCCAGTGGGCCACAGCTGGGGGCGGCTGCAGAGCCCCGGGCCGGCGGCTGGGACCCCAGGCCAGCAGCAGAGCCCCCTGGACCGGTGGCTGGGACCTGAGGCCAGCAGCGGGCTGAGCGGGGCCAGCAGACGGAACCCCGGCTGGCAGGGGGCTGGCGGCCGGTACCCCAGGCCAGCGGTGGAGCCCCCGGGACCGGTGGCCAGGACCCGGGCACTGTGAGTGCCACTGAAAATCAGCTCGCGTGCCATAGGTTGCCTACCCCTGCTGTAGAGGCTCATGCACTAAATTCCAGAGGTCCCAGGTTCAATCCCGCCCGCTGACAACCGGGGTCTATTAGCATTACACATGGACCCCGAGTAGCTGCTCCACTGTTCCTCTGCCATCTGCCCCCTCCCACTTGATTCTAGGGCCCCACTCTCACAAGTAACTTAGTCAGTCACCCTGGCAAGGGGGCTGGGGTCCTCTTGCTGCTTCAGGGCAACTGCATGAGTCTACATTCTAACATCTCACCTGGCCATCCAGATTCAGTGTTATCACCTGACCTATTGTGTATGCTTTATGTATTGATTCTTGCCAGTCCACTGAAAGTGATATGCCAACTGTACAGTGTAAGGGAGTGCGGACTCACCCCTGCGGCGCCTCCTGCTGGTCGTCTCAGGAATTAGCTCGTTCCAGCGTCCTGGAGCGCCCCCTGCAGGCTGGTGATCCGGCCGCCACTGGCCCGTGTCCCTCCCAGGACCCCGGTGCCCCTTTCTCTGGGTCTCCCCCCTCCCAGGGGAACCCTCCACCCACTATCCCCACCTTGCCTCAGTCGTAGGCTACTGCCAGTCACCAGCTAGCCCCCGCGCCCTGGGGCAGACTGCAGTGTCAGCCACTCATCACAGGCTAGGTTGGGGTTGGACCTGCTGCCCCTCTCTGGAACCCAGTGCCTCTCTGGGGCCTTGCACAAGGGCCTGCAGCCTGGGGAGTTGCCAGCCTGGAGCTCCCCAGCCCCTCTGGCCTTTCCCCAGCCCTGCCTCACTCTAGGCACCCTGAGTCTCCCAGCAGCCAGGCCCTTCTCTCTCTGAAGGCAGAGAGAGACTCCTCTGTGCTCCGGGCTTCCAGCCTTTTATACAGGCCAGCTGCAGTCTGTTTGGGGCGTGGCTCCCAGCTGGGCCTACTTCCCCAATCAGCCTGGGAGCTGCTTGCCCCAGCCACAGCCCTCTGCTGGGCTGTTCTAAGCCCCTCAGGGCAGGAGCGGGGGACCACCCCCCTACATACAGTTTCCCTTTTTTCCTACAAACGACCATTTTTCATTTTCATTTTACAGAATGAAAAATGCACTGCATGTAGATTTGCATGTCAACTGCCTAGCATACCCATATCTTTCGGATTATGCATACTGTCACATTTGTTGGTTGTCCAGGGGTACAGACACACAAATCAATGTGGGTGATAGATTTTCAATGATGGGAAGAGTATGGTAACATCGATGTCTCTTAATGGGAAGAGCAAACAACATATGCAGTCATATAGCAGCTCTACAGTTCACAAAGGGACATAGTATCAATGAAAATATTAGGAAATGGCAAGAAATACTAAAAATATTGCTTGACAGTCAAAATTTTAGCTAGTTTACATCTCCCCTTCCACATTCACTGTGAAGTGTTGGAGAGCAACAATTGTGATATGTACTTGAGCATAATTAAGCTACTTGCCAGACATAATACAGATTTTGCCCAACATATCAGTGACACCAAGAGATGAACTTATGAGTCTTTTGGTATCAGAAACCAGGAGGTGCATGTTTAATAGCTACAAATAAGGTAAGTTTTTATTACTGTAATTGCAGATGCAGCCATGGATATTAGCCATGTTGATCAAATAGCCATTTTGCTTCGTTTTGTTGGTATTGAGTGTACTGAAGGAAAAGTAGATATAAAAGATCACTTTGTTAGTTTTGTGGCAGTGAGGCAGATGCTGCATCCTTGTGTGACCAGTTAACTAATGTTTTATTCTGCAATTATGGATTACAACCCAAATATATGTCTGGACAGTGACATGATGGGACCAATGTTATGGCTGGGGCTCATGGAGGATTGCAAGCAAAAATGAGAGAATAACTTTCAAGCAAGGGAGACAAAGTGTATGCACCGTACATCCATTATCCAGCACATCAAATTAACCTAGTTTTGGGGCATGCTGCTAAAGTTAAGGCCAGTCCAGCCCTGAAGGTTTTCTTCACAACTTTGCAGGAAACATATAAATATTTTGCAAACTCTAACCATCAATGGGAAAAACTAATGATTAGGCTAAAAATAATCTGTATCTTCAAACTCTTGCTTGAGAGAGTACAGTTTTGCAAAGAGAAGAGGAACTTGATGGTGCACTGAAGACGTTGGAAGGATTGATGCAACAGATGAAATTGGACAGGCTTCTGAAGAACAAAGGAGCCCTTTAAATCTAAAGGTTCTCTGCAAGACTAGATGGGCAGTGTGAATGAAAGCCACTGAGGCAAGGATAGTAAATTTTCAGAGTATAATTGAATGCCCAGAAGATGGAACTGTTATTGAATGCAAGAGTCATGAGACAAACATCGAGCAAAAAGCAACCTGTCTTTGATGGGTTGGATGTTCTACCTCAATCTGTTATAGTGGCATAGGATCTTACTCACGGTGGCTGCAGTCTCTGGAATCCTTTGGTCAAAGAAAATTGATCTGTTCCAAGTCCTCTGGATATTTGAGAGCACAGTGAATGAGCTATGCAAATTCAGATCTGAAGAAAAGTATGAGGAAATTATAAAAGAATCTCACAACAGGTAAGAAGCAATAGATTTTGAAAGTGCAAACTATTCAAGTCCTAGGAAGAGACATGTACACCGCATGGATGACGAATTTGCACATGATTCTCTGTTAGAAGCAAAAGATAACTATCAAAGGAAATATTTGAGGTCTTAGACAATATGATCGGGGAACTAAAATCTCAATGTGAGAGATATGAAGAGGTAGTTATTCTATCTGGTTTCCTCCATTCCAGACAACTTCAAAATAACTTTAGAAAAGTCAAAGGAGGAAGTTCTTAAACTCATGGGAAAATACTCATATTTTTCTTTAAACTTGATTCACAAGATTATGTCTTTCAAGATGTATTATTTTACAAAAGACACAGAGGTGTTCTTCAGTTTGTCACTTGGAGTCCAGAGCTACTTGAATTTCATAGTGTCAAGTTCTCTTGATGATGTTTTACCTTACCAGAAATGGAAATGTGTTGACTCTTTCTCACCCTACCAAGTGGCTGGTGATGAACGTGCAAAAAGCTCGTTAAGATGTGTCAAAAATTATATGTGTTCAACACTATTACAGACACGACTGAGTGACCTTGCTCTCCTTAAAATTGAGAAAGATGAGATTGCAAGATTGGAGATGGACAGAATCATAGAGCAATTTGCCAAGGAAACGTGTTGCTGTGGTGCAAGGTTCCAATAAATGGAAACACACAAGCCAACAAAGTTAGAGTCCACTTTTGTTTAGGCCTGTGATTTTTGATTGGGGTGTTGTGTGTGTTTTGTTTTTTACTTTTAATGTTTAAATAAGCCTAAGGCGATGTGACCATTTAACCCCAGGCAGCGGGTTTGCTGACCAAACTCTGACCCTTACATCTGCCCCTGCCTGGACTTCAGTCATGACCTGCAGCAGCTCCAGCTTTTCCATTCCCCTTGGACATCCACACCCCTCTGTCCCTACATACTGCTCTTGGCCTGTGGTCCCGCCCAACTGTCCTGTTCCAGTCCTGAGATCCCCCATGTATCTCAATCCTCCCCTGTAGTACCCACTTCTTATTACAGTTATGAGACCCACGCAGTGCTGGGTCAATGCCCCTCAACCCGTAGGCTGAGGTCGCTGACCAGAACTGGGCACGTTTCAGTCATTGTACTCCTGTTCCAGCTCTCCCCACACCCTACCAGGGGTCGGCAACCTTTCAGAAGTGGTGTGCCGAGTCTTCATTTATTCACTCTAATTTAAGGTTTTGCGTGCCAGTAATACATTTTAACCTTTTTAGAAAGTCTCTAAGTCTATAATATATAACTAAACTATTGTTGTATGTAAAGTAAATAAGGTTTTAAAAATGTTTAAGAAGCTTCATTTAAAATTAAATTAAAATGCAGAGCCCCCCCGGACCGGTGGCCAGGACCCGGGAAGTGTGAGTGCCACTGAAAATCAGCTCGCGTGCCGCCTTCGGCACCCGTGCCATAGGTTGCCTACCCCTGCTCTAGTCTATACTGTTAGTCGTGTCCCCTTAAATAAACTCTGTCGCTGATTGGTGCGCCTGTTGCTACTTTCTGATTGGCTGGTTCAGGTTCCGCCTCCGCTACATGTTTCCATTCTCAGGCTCTTTGCCGCTTGCCTTCTCTCTGTGTAGCTGAGCCGGAGAAATGTGGTGCAGCCGCCTTCTGAGCTACCCCCTCTCCCAGGGGCCATGCAGTTCCTACAGGACAAGGACTGCCCTGGCCCAACTCAACCACGTCCTGGAGGCTGAGCTAGAGAGCATCCGAGGCGCTGGTACCTGGAAGAGTGAGAGGGTTATAACATCAAAACAAGGGCCACATATCCACGTAGAAGGCAGCAGAGGAGGTAGGTATTGTATCAATGAAATTTAACGCGTCTCCGGTGCTGGCTAGACAGAGGGAGAGGAGACACACACAGCGCAGTTAGTAAAAGCCACAGAGGATTATGAGAAACTCCAGATGAATTTAAGACTATTTAGGGGCGAGAGCAGCACTGTGGCAGATGAAACTCAGCTTTAATATTCATCAGATAATGAACACAGGCCAAAACAGGCTGACCCACCCATGTGCCGGGGGGAGAGAACCTGGATAGAGAACCCTGTGTGCATATGCAGTAAAAACATGAAAATTATTATTGTGTATTTTATAAAAGACATGGAAAATGCAATATTATTCCAGGAAACTCCTGCTTTGGAGCAATGTGTTTTCAGATTACGAAAGAGGTAGCTGAGATTATTGAATCAAGGGCAATGAAGATCGATAGGTCCTGGGTAGAAATTACATACACCAAAAGATTGCAGAATGAAGGATTGTTTAATTTAGGTGGGAGAAGTGTTCGAGAAGATTTAAAGCAGCATTGTCAGGCTAAAATAATATTTAAAAAAAAAAGTAAAACAAAGAATATTGAACATCTAGTTTAATGGACATTGTTTATACACTGTTTATTTTTTTGTATTTCTCTCTTCTTGGACAATGATGTTAGATTAGCCAGTTTCAGTTTTGTTTCTAGTCAATATATCTTTTGGGTTCTGCACAAGTACAATGTGGCAAGGCAGTTTGTGAACATAGTATGGGGCTTTTCATTTGTTTTTGTGTTTTTATTTGAAAACTTTCTCTTTGAATTAAAAACCAAAACCCAATTCTGTGGGCATCATTTTTTTCTAAAACATCATTTATTTTTGTTTGTTTTTCAACAAATACATTTTGGGCCTAATTTGACCTGTCTTTATGCCTATAACTGACAGATTTATTATTATGAGGACTATTGTGAAAGATGGTCAGATCCTTCCCTCTTATGAAGTCCCATAATATGAGAGCAAGGGATCACTTGATGAAGCTAATGGCAAGTAAATTTAAAGCCAGTCAAAGGAAATACTACTACTTGCTGTGTGTAGTCCAGCCTGTGGAATCCTTGCTGCAGGAGGTCACGGAGTCAAATACTGCAACTGGAGTATTTAAAAAAGAGTTGGATGATTTTATGACCAATAATAACGTTTGCGTTTATGCCAGCTAAAATAAGGCAATCAAAAATCACACTTCAAGAAGCAGAGTGATCCCTGCAGGGGTTAGGAATGAATTTGTTCCTTCTTTTTAAGGTTTTTTGGATGACAAATGCAAGGCAGTAATATTTATGAGCACTGGACTGGGACTTGGAAGATGAGTTCTTCGCTCTTCCGCAGATTTCTTGCGTGACCTCAGGCAAGTCACTTGGGCTATGTCTACACTGGCAATTGAACGACAAAACTTCTGTCTTTCAGAGGTGTTACCGCCCCCCTGAAAAACAAAAGTTTTGCCAACGACAGGCGTCAGTGTGAACAGCACTTTGTTGGTAGGTGCGCTCTCCTGCCGACAACGCAAACGCTGCTCGTTGTGGGTGGAAGTTTTTTGTTGGCAGGAGTGCCAACAAACAGCAGCTACACTGCGCGCCTTTTAGCAGCACAGCCATGTTGTTAAAAGTTGTGTAGTGTAGACATAGCCTTAGGCTGTGTCTACACTAGAGACCTTACAGCGGCACAGCTCTAAGGTCTCCTGTGTAGTCGATCTATGTGGGCAGAAGAGAGCTTTCCCGTCACCCCCCACGAGTAGCGGTAGCTATGTCTCCCACCGACATAGGACTGTCAACACTGGCGCTTCTGTCAGTGTAACTTATGTCACTCAGAGGTGTGTTTTTTTTTCACACCCCTGACAGACAAAAGGTTTTCCAGCAAAAGTGCTAGTGTAGACATAGCCTGACTCTCTGTCTCTTCAGACTTGAAATAAGGTGGAGACCTGGTGGGTGAGGTAATAGCTTTTATTGGACCAACTTCTTGTTGGGGAGAGACAAGCTCGTCTTCAGGGCTGGGAAAGGTACTGTGAGCATCACCACTAAGGGCAGGTCTACACCTGCACTGATGCAGCTGCACTGCTGTAGGGCGTCTGGTGAAGACGCTCTAAGGGCTAGTCTACACTGGCAACGCAGCGCTTTAACATGGCTTGTGTGGTCGTGGCAGAGCGCTGGGAGAGAGTGAAAAGTGTTCACCCACAGGCGATAGTCAATTTTTGTCTTTTATCATTTTTCTGTGTGAGTTCATTTGAGACCGTAATGATTGTCTGGTTTCACACACATACAGTAGTTGTTACTGGGGAATTTAGTGCATTGGCTGAGGTACACTACATGTGATAGGCGTGTAGGATGCATGGATTTTGAAAGGTGTGTTGTGGGGGGTGTTGATCATTATAGCAATGGAGATATGTCTGCAGGTTTTGCATCTGTTGTTCTGGCAGGGTCTGGTGCTGCTTTGAGTTGGTGTGTCTTTGTTTGTGGGGAGCTTGCTTCTGATGATGAGCTTGGGAGGTTGTTTGAAGGCCAGAAGTGAGGGATCAGAAAAGATTTCTTTCAGGATGAGGTCTCCACTCAGTATGGATTGTAGTTTGATGAAACCCCATATGGGTTCCAGTGTGAGGTGATGCGATCTACTTCTCTGGTGGAGTGTCCTTGTTTGGTGAAGTTGGTTTTGAGTGTATTTATGTGTATATCCCAGACTTTCTCCTCGGAGCATATTCTGTAGTACCTGAGTGCCTGGCTGTAGATAACCGATTTCTTGGTGTGTTAGAGGTGGTTACTGGATCTATGAGGGTAGGTGTGGCAATCCATCGGGTTTCTTGTATGTGGTTGTCTGTAGGGTTCCGTTGCTGAAGCTGATTGGGGTGTCCAGGAAGTTGATGCTAGTGTGGGAGTGTTCCAGAGAGAGTTTAATGGACAGATAGTGGTTTTTGAAGTTGTGGTGGAAATCTGAGAGGGAGTTTAAGCCGTTTGTCCAGAGGATGAAAATATCATCAATGTATCTCAGGTATATCATTGGTTTTGTGGTGCACTTGTCCAGAAATTCTTCAAGGTAGCCCACAAAGAGGTTGGCATATTGGGGAGCCATCCTAGTAACCAGGGCTGTTCCCATGGTTTGGACAAAGTGTTTGTTGTTGAATGTAAAATTGTTATGGGTGAGGATGTAATGGATGAGTTGGGAGAGCGTTTGGGGTGGATATCTGAGGGTTGTCCATTGTCTTGTAAATATTTGAGGCAGGCAGCCATGCTGTCATTGTGAGAGATATTGTTGTATAGGGAAGTGACATGCATGGTGGCGAGGATGGTGTTCCAAGGGAGACTGTTAATGTTACGGAGTTTGTGGAGGAAGTCGATTGTGTCCTGGAGGAAACTGGGCCTTTGTGCCATGAGTGGTTTGAAGATGGTTTCTATGAGTTCCAATATTCCTTCAGTGAGAGTGCTGTGGCCAGATATGATGGGTCTGCCTGGGTTCCCTTGTCTGTGTATCTTGGGAAGCATGTAGAACAGGGGTGGGCAAACTTTTTGGCCCTAGGGCCACGTCGGGTACAGAAGTTGTATGGAGGGCCTGGTAGGGAAGGCTGGGGGAGGCTATGCCTCCCCAAACAGCGAGGCGTGGCCTGGCCCCCGCCCCCTATCCAACCCTCCCTGCTCTCCCCGCCCCATGTTACCTGTGGGGTGGGGGAAAGGAGGGCTCAGTCCTTTCTCTGTGTGTTTCCCCTGCTCGTTTGGCTGCTCTCCCTGGCAGTTGGGCAGGGCTTGCTCCCTGTCTGGGCTTGGCTGCTGGGGACAGGGGCTAAGCATGCTGGGGGTGGAGGGGGGCCCTGGCTTGCTCTGCCCCTGTCCCCGGCAGCAGGGCCCAGCCCCCTTGACCGCCCCCCTCCAGCCCCCCCTGCTCCTCACCCCCCCTCCCGGAACTCCCCCTGACCACGCCGCCCTGGAGCACCAGGTCTGGCGGCGCTATAGCCATGCCGCCCGGCTGGAGTTGCAGCCACGCTGCCCAGGCGCTGGGGGAACTGACACTGCGAGGGAGGCAGGGGAGCAGAAGGGGAGGGGCCAGGGGCTAGCCTCCGCCCTGCTCACCGGCTGCCAGAGAGTTGGGCTGGCTCCTCCACAAGCCTGTCCTGACCCCGCTCCCTGGCAGGAGCTCAGAGGCCAGAGGGAAGGGTCCTGCGGGCCAGATGTGGCCCGCGGACCATAGTTTGCTCTCCTCTGATGTAGAAGGTGCCTGGGATGGGTTAGTGGGGGACGAGTTTGTAGAGTTTCTCTTGGAGTTGTTTGGGGAAGGATTTGATGATATTCTTAAGTTTCTGGGTAAATTGCGATGTGGGGTCTTTTTTTAGTTCTTTATAGTAGGTGGTGTCAGAGAGTTGTCAGTTGGCCTCATTAACATAGTCATCGTGTCTGGTGGTTTGATCACTATCTGGTGGTTAGATTTCAGGACTGTATGGCTGTCCTCTCAGTGGTGGATAGATTATGGTGGATGTGATGTTTGCTAAGGATTTCGCAATCAATTTTTTTCCCTGAAGCAATCAATGTAATGATCACGGGTGTGGTTTTGTCCGCTCTGTGGTATCCAGTCTGATGATTCTTTTTTCTTATGATTGTTGGTGGGGACGTGGTAATTGTGAGTGGTGTCGTCATTCTGTGAGGAGGAGACAGTGGAAGAATTGTTCTAGTTTTCCACATGATAGTATGGCATCAGGTTCTGTAGTGGGACAGAAGCTCCGTCCCTTGGAGAGTACAGATAATTCAGCTCCAGTGAGGAGTAGTCTTGATAAATTGATGACATTTGGGTGTCGTGTAATGTCCATGTAGTAGGTACTGGTGCCATGGTTTCTCCCAGAGGTGTTCTGGGTCAGTGTTGTTCTGTGGGTTGTGGAGTAGTTGTAGTTGGTTCCACTTTTTGTGTTGGATGGCTGTCCTCAGGTTTTTGTTGATAGTTGTTTTGGATTTCTTGCATCATTTCCAAGTAACTTGCCTGTTTGTTTGTTTGTTCTTCTAGTGTGTGGTGCACTTTTTAACAGCGAGGGTATGTAGAGGTCGCGGACTCACCCCTGCAGCGCCTCCTGCTGGTCGTCCAGGGAATTAGATCTCCCAGCGTCTGGGGTGCCCCCTGCTTGCCACTGGTCCGTGTCCCTCCCAGGACCCCGGTGCCCCTTTCTCTGGGTCTCCCCCTCCCAGGGGAACCCCCACCCACTAACCCCACCTTGCCTCAGTCGTAGGCTACTGCCAGTCACCAACTAGCCCCTGCGCCTTGGGGCAGACTGCAGTGTCAGCCACTCATCATAGGCCAGGTTGGGTTTGGACCTGCTGCCTTGGCCTACCCCTGGGCTGCCCTCTGCAACCCCCAGTACCTGTTGGCCTTTGCTAGGCCGCAGCCTGGGGCTTTCCAGGCTAGAGCTCCCCGGCTCCTCTGCCTTTCCCCAGCCCTGCTCCACTCAGGTACCCTGTCCTTAGCTCCCTGCAGCCAGGCCCTTCTCTCTCTGCAGACAGAGAGAGACTTCTGGCTTCCAGCCTCTTATATAGGGCCAGCTGAGGCCTGATTGGGGCGTGGCCCAGCTGCAGCTGCTTCCTCAATCAGCCTAGCAGCTTTTCCCCTTGCCACAGCCCTCTGCTGGGCTGTTCTAAGCCCCTCAGGGCAGGAGCAGGTGACCACCCCGCTACAGGGTAATTAATCATGGGAACAAATTACCAAAGGTGATGGTGGATTCTCCATCACTGGAAATTTTAAAATCAAGATTGGATGTTTTTTTTCTATAAGACATGCTCTAATCCAAATAGGACTTCCCTAAATTAATTCCTATGTCCTGTGTTATGCAGGAGGTCAGATAGATGATCACAGTGGTCCCTTGCGGCCTCAGCATTGTGAATATCTGCCTCAGTTTTCCCATCTTTCAAATGGGAATACTAATAATGTTGCCTTTCTCCCACGCTTTCTCTGTCTCTTGCTATGTTTTGTTATGATGCCCAGCACAATGGAGCCCCAGTCACAGTTGGGGCACTATTGTAATAGAAAGAATAAAAATTGGCCCGGTACATTGAGAGTAGGAGCTCTAGTTGTTTGACAAAACCCATGGAGAAAATGCAGACTTTCTACCCCACTGTATATACATTTCAAAACCCACTTAAAAAACCTAAGCCACTCACATGGCCAACCACCATCTTCCATGAGCTGTTTGGTTGTATCACTCTGGGATATATTGTAGAACTGTAATATTCCTATTCTATAAAAAGCTTAACCCACACCTGGCTGTTGATGATTCGTGTCTGTGACTGCATATCCCTGTCTAGACAAGTACCTATCTCTGGCAGTATTTCGGCCCATTTATACTAAATCACAACAGAAAAACCAAACAAACAGAACTGGGGAAGCTGGCTTCCTGATGCCCCCCGATATGGTTAATACATAGGTAAGGACCTGTCTACAAGAGAGAACCAGCTTTTGGCCGTGTCTTGAGATAGCATATTGCAGCTCAGTCGTCTGACACTGTGGCTTTTGTAGTGTATCTTAAGCCCTTAGGCGCTAACTCTGTTCTTCAAATGGAATTAAGAAACTGTGTTTAAACATGCTTGTTGCTAACCTGGTTTTTAAGGGACTAGGATGACCCTGATCCTGCAAACATATGCATATGGTTTAATTTAAGCATGCGAGTGATCTCATTGAGTTCAATGGGATTACTCGTGTGAGTAAGGATAAGTATGTGCATAAGTATTTGCGGGATATGGGGTCATGGTTTGGCAAACCAGTGTGGTCAGGGCCTAATTTTGCTGATTTCTACATATTTAAAACAAACAAACCCCCCTTCCCCCCCCCCCCTTTTTTTTTTTTTTGGATAGTGTAATAAACATAAAAGGTGGTGGTGGTTTTTTTTAAAGATGGTTTGACCCTGTCTGCATTAACTGGCCATAATGAGGGTTTATTTGGATGGAAAGCTCTTTGGGCCAGGACTGTTTCCTGCTCTGCATGTGTGTGTGTGTGTGTACAACACCTAGCACATAGGACTCTGATACTGACTGAGGCCCTTGGCTTCTACCATAGTATAAATGTTAAACAGAAATAATAAGCATTGGTCCTTATCCGCTGGGACCTGCCACAATGGTGACAGTTGAAAGGGGGTTGTCAGTGTCAGTTTCAGAATCCCATTTTTGTTTAGTGAACACCTCTTGTATTTCAACCTTCATTTCAAATGTAATCTTTAGTATGGCTTGGAGCATTCAGTCTCTAGCAGGAACTCAACCCCATGTCCAGAAACTGTCTGAAAAGCTGGAACAGAGCACAGCAATCCACTCTTGGAGCAACAGGGGTTCTACTGGCAGGGCCAATAATGTTGACTGATTCCCTCCCTGCCTGGAAGCTGGCCGTGGGTGTTGGACGAATCCCCAGAGGAAGAGCAGGCACAGAAAAGGTGTTAGAGCAGGGGTCTCAAACTCAAATGACCACGAGGGCCACATGAGGACTAGTACATTGGGCCGAGGGCCACATTTACTGACACCTCCCCCCCCGCCGCCCTCGGCCCTGCCCCCACTCCACCCCTTCCATGAGGCCCCGCCCCTGCCCCCCCTTCCCTGCCCCCATTCCAACCCCTGCCCCGAAAGCCCCGCCCCAACTCTTCCCCCTCCCTGCCCCCAGGGGGCGCAGGAGGGGTGTGGGGTGTGGCGGGGGCTCAGGGCAGGGAGTTGGGGTGAGGGCTGCAGGAAGGGGTCAGGGTGCAGGGTGTGGCAGGGGGCCCAGGGCAGGGGGTTGGGGTGCAGGGTGCAGCAGGGGGCTCAGAGCAGGGGGTCGGGGTGTGGCATGTGGCGGGGGTTCAGGGCAGGGGGTCGGGTGCAGGAGGGGTGCATCGGGGGCTCAGGGCAGGGGGTCGGGGTGTGGCGGGGGTTCAGGGCAGGGGGTCGAGTGCAGGAGGGGTGCGGCAGGGGGTTGGGGTGCAGGGTGCAGCGGGGG
>QXTE01000087.1:985868-1079399 GCA_003942145.1 Platysternon megacephalum
GGGGGGGGGGGGGGGGGGGCCGTGAGGAGCTCGCGGGCCGCATGCAATAACCCTGTGGGCCGCATGCGGCCCGTGGGCCGCGTGTTTGAGACCCCTGTGTTAGAGGCTGTCTTAAGACATGCTGTCTGAGTCATTGCCAGAAACAGCTAGAGGGAGTGGAGGCAGGAGGAGCTTGGCTTCCCCTAAAGGACTTGAACCAAACCCAGGACTCACCAGGGGGAGAGGACACTGAGGAGGCTGTGTCCGAAGTTTGTTCTGTAACGCTCTTGAGCTTTTTAAGAATAAAGTGTGTGTGAGAAATTCCTTTGCTAAGCCTGCATGTCCTTGCTTTGCTGCCGTGTTGTCCCGGGAGGGGTTAACTAGAAAAAAACAGCGATCCCACAGCCAGATGGACTCTGGGGAATGTGTCTAAGCAACTGGGGGCTCTGGGGCTGGGGCACTGGTTCCTGGCTCTGAGGTGACTGGACTGTGGGGTCTCTACCCACGAAGGGTGTCAGATGTAGGGCCTGCACCTGGGAGTATGCCTGAAAGACCTAGTGGTAGGAATAGTGACCAGTCGCTACCCAGGCCCAGGATGCTTAGCAGCACATGGGATTTGTGGTTGAAGCCAGTCACAACTGACTGGAGTCTGTTGGATATCAACCCTGCGTTCCATAAAAGAAAATGAGGATTTCCTGGATAGACATCAGGATCAGCTTCAGCGGGCACTATGTTCTGAAGATTCAGAGCAGGCTACGCAGCGGGGACAGAAGGCCAGCGAGGATAACTGGCGGCATGTGACTTCCAGAAGAGGAAAGGGTACCAGAAACATCCATGTACCAGAAACACAGATACAGGTGAGCAACCGTTTTCATGTTCTCTCTGCAGGTACTAGTGCAGAGTGTGGAGTGGAAGATACGTCTGAGGGAACAGAGCAGAAGGAGACTCCACTGATTGGAAGGCATGAGATGCGCCGTCCTAGGGATGGGGGTTCCACGACCACCACTCCCAGGAGGAGGAGGAGGGTGGTGGTGGTCGGGGACTCTCTCCTCAGGGGGACTGAGTCATCTATCTGCCGCCCTGACCGGGAAAACCGAGAGGTGTGCTGCTTGCCAGGGGCTAGGATTCAAGATGTGACGGAGAGACTGCCGAGACTCATCAAGCCCTCGGATCGCTACCCCTTCCTGCTTCTCCACGTGGGCACCAATGATACTGCCAAGAACGACCTTGAGCGTATCACTGCAGACTACGTGGCTCTGGGAAGAAGGATAAAGGAGTTTGAGGCGCAAGTGGTGTTCTCGTCTATTCTCCCTGTGGCAGGAAAAGGCCAGCGTAGAGACCGTCGAATCGTGGAAGTCAACGAATGGCTACGCAGATGGTGTCGGAGAGAAGGGTTTGGATTCTTCGACAATGGGATGGTCTTCCAAGAAGAAGGATTGCTTGGTAGAGACGGGCTCCACCTCACGAAGAGAGGGAAGAGCATCTTTGCAAGCAGGCTGGCTAACCTAGTGAGGAGGGCTTTAAACTAGGTTCACCGGGGGAAGGAGACCAAAGCCCTGAGGTAAGTGGGAAAGTGGGATACTGGGAGGAAGCACAAGCAGGAGACCGCAAGAGGGGAGGACTCCTGTCTCAGACCGAGAAAGCGGGACAATCAGCGAGTTATCTCAAGTGCCTATACACAAATGCAAGAAGCCTGGGGAACAAGCAGGGAGAACTAGAAGTCCTGGCACAGTCAGGGAATTATGATGTAATTGGAATAACAGAGACTTGGTGGGATAACTCACATGATTGGAGTACTGTCATGGATGGATATAAACTGTTCAGGAAAGACAGGCAGGGCAGAAAAGGTGGGGGAGTTGCTTTGTATGTAAGAGAGCAGTATGACTGCTCAGAGCTCCAGTACGAAACTGCAGAAAAACCTGAGTGTCTCTGGATTAAATTTAGAAGTATGAACAACAAGGGTAATGTCGTGGTGGGAGTCTGCTACAGACCCCCAGACCAGGGGGATGAGGTGGACGAGGCTTTCTTCCAGCAACTAACAGAAATTGCTAGATCACAGGCCCTGGTTCTCATGGGTGACTTTAATCACCCTGATATCTGCTGGGAGAGCAATACAGCAGCTCACAGACAATCCAGGAAGTTTCTGGAAAGTGTAGGGGACAACTTCCTGGTGCAAGTGCTGGAGGAACCAACTAGGGGAAAAGCTTTTCTTGACCTGCTGCTCACAAACAGGGAAGAAATAGTAGAGGAAGCAATAGTGGATGGGAACCTGGGAGGCAGTGACCATGAGATGGTCGAGTTCAGGATCCTGATACAAGGAAGAAAGGAGAGCAGTAGAACAGAGACCCTGGACTTTAGAAAAGCAGACTTTGACTCCCTCAGGGAACTGATGGGCAAGGTCCCCTGGGAGAATAACATGAGGGGGAAAGGAGTAGAGGAAAGCTGGCTGTATTTTAAAGAAACCTTATTGAGGTTGCAGGAACAAACCATCCCCATGTGTAGGAAGAAAAGTAAATATGGCAGGCGACCAGCTTGGCTTAACAGTGAAATCCTTGCTCGTCTTAAACACAAAAAAACAGCTTACAAGAAGTGGAAGATTGAACAAATAACCAGGGAGGAGTATAAAAGTATTGCTCAGGCATGCAGGTGTGAAATTAGGAAGGCCAAATCACACTTGGAGTTGCAGCTAGCCGGAGATGTTAGGAGTAACAAGAAGGGTTTCTTTAGGTATGTTAGCAACAAGAAGAAAGTCAAGGAAAGTGTGGGCCCCTTGCTGAATGAGGGAGGGAACCTAGTGACAGAGGATGTGGAGAAAGCTAGTGTACTAAATGCTTTTTTTGCCTCTGTCTTCACAGACAAGGTCAGCTCCCAGACAGCTGCACTCTGCAGCACGGTATGGGGAGGAGGTGACCAGCTCTCTGTGGAGAAAGTAGTAGTTCGGGACTATTTAGGAAAGCTGGACGAGCACAAGTCCATGGGGCCGGATGCGCTGCATCCGAGGGTGCTAAAGGAGTTGGCCGATGAGATTGCGGAGCCATTGGCCATTATCTTTGAAAAATCATGGCGATCGGGGGAGGTCCCGGACGACTGGAAAAAAGCTAATGTAGTGCCCATCTTTAAGAAAGGGAAGAAGGAAGATCCAGGGAACTACAGGCCAGTTAGTCTCACCTCAGTCCCTGGAAAAATCATGGAACAGGTCCTCAAGGAATCAATCCTGAACCACTTAAAGGAGGGGAAAGTGATCAGGAACAGTCAGCATGGATTCACCAAGGGCAAGTCATGCCTGACTAACCTAATTGCCTTCTATGATAAGATAACCGGCTCTGTGGATGAGGGGAAAGCAGTGGATGTGCTATTTCTGGACTTTAGCAAAGCTTTTGATACAGTCTCCCACAGTATTCTTGCCAGCAAGTTAAAGAAGTATGGGCTGGATGAATGGACGGTAAGGTGGATAGAAAACTGGCTAGATGGTCGGGCTCAACGGGTAGTGATCAATGGTTCCTTGTCTAGTTGGCAGCCGGTATCAAGTGGAGTGCCCCAAGGGTCGGTGCTGGGGCCGGTTTTATTCAATATCTTCATTAACGATCTGGAAGATGGTGTGGACTGCACCCTTAGCAAGTTTGCAGATGACACTAAACTGGGAGGAGTGGTTGATACGCTGGAGGGTAGGGATAGGATACAGAGGGACCTAGACAAATTAGAGGATTGGGCCAAAAGAAATATGATGAGGTTCAACAAGGACAAGTGCAGAGTCCTGCATTTAGGACGAAAGAATCCCATGCACTGCTATAGACTAGGGACCGAATGGCTGGGCAGCAGTTCTGCAGAAAAGGACCTAGGGGTTACGGTGGACGAAAAGCTGAATATGAGTCAACAGTGTGCCCTTGTTGCCAAGAAGGCTAATGGCATTTTGGGTTGTATAAGTAGGGGCATTTCCAGCAGATCGAGGGATGTGATCATTCCCCTCTACTCAGCACTGGTGAGGCCTCATTTGGAGTACTGTGTCCAGTTTTGGGCCCCACACTACAAGAAGGATGTGGATAAATTGGAGAGAGTCCAGCGGAGGGCAACAAAAATGATTAGGGGGCTGGAGCACATGACTTACGAGGAGAGGCTGAGGGAACTGGGATTGTTTAGTCTGCAGAAGAGAAGAATGAGGGGCGATTTGATAGCTGCTTTCAACTACCTGAAAGGGGGTTCCAAAGAGGATGGATCTAGACTGTTCTCAGTGATAGAAGATGACAGAACAAGGAGTAATGGTCTCAAGTTGCAGAGGGGGAGGTTTAGGTTGGACATTAGGAAAAACTTTTTCACTAGTAGGGTGGTGAAGAACTGGAATGGGTTACCTAGGGAGGTAGTGGAATCTCCTTCCTTAGAGGTTTTTAAGGTCAGGCTTGACAAAGCCCTGGCTGGGCTGATTTAGTTGGGTTTGGTCCTGCTTTGAGCAGGGGGTTGGACTAGATGACCTCCTGAGGTCCCTTCCAACCCTGAGATTCTATGATTCTATGATTCTATGTTCAGAGAGCAGACTCGGTTGTGACATTGGTTTTCTATTTAGGGCCTGGAAGAAGTGATACTTGCTCATGTTGTCATCTGAGAATTGGTTTGCCTACTTTTATCCTATATTCAAAAAACAAAGTGACCAGAAAAAGCCAGGATTTTAGCGCTGTCCTTGAATCAGCCTTTTTTTGGAATCTGAATTTAAAAACCAGTACAACTGGAAACTCAGCCTGCCTGCTGAAGCAACAGGCAGCCTGTCTCCCGCTGAATGGAGATCCCAGATAGACGGATCCTCACTGCCATGGCTCTGCTTATGTGAGGAGAGAGACAGAGGAAACTGGCTAAGTGTTACAGTGATGGGTCATTGTGAAGCAATTGGACTTATCTACTTTTGCCCAATAATCAGCCCAGGGGGCACGCTGGAAATGTGACATAAGAATGTTTCCATGGTTCCGGGCGCATACCTGGCTGCTTTAACCTACCCTTGTAACAAACCCTGCTGCCAACTCTGTCCACATATCTATTCAAGTGACACCATCACAGGACCTAATCACATCAGCCATGCCATCAGGGGCTCGTTCACCTGCACATCTACCAATGTGATATATGCCATCATGTGCCAGCAATGCCCCTCTGCCATGTACATTGGCCAAACCGGACAGTCTCTTCGCAAAAGAATAAACGGACACAAATCTGACATCAGGAATCATAACATTCAAAAACCAGTAGGAGAACACTTCAACCTCTCTAATCACTCAGTGACAGACGTTAAGGTGGCAATTTTGCAACAAAAAAGCTTCAAAAACAGACTCCAACGAGAAGCTGCTGAACTTGAATTAATATGCAAACTAGATACCATCAACTTAGGTTTGAACAGAGACTGGGAATGGCTCGGTCATTACACTAATTGAATCTATTTCCCCATGTTGAAGTAGCCTCACACTTTCGTGTCAACTGTCCGAAATGGGCCATCTTGATTATCACTTCAAAAGTTTTTCTCCCCTGCTGTTAATAGCTTCTCTTAATTAATTAGCCTCTTACAGTTGGTATGGCTACTTCCACCTTCTCATGTTCTCTGTATGTATAAATATCTTCTTACTGTATGTTCCATTCTATGCATCCGAAGAAGTGGACTGTAGCCCACGAAAGCTTATGCTCAAATACATTTGTTAGTCTCTAAGGTGCCACAAGTACTCCTGTTCTTTTTGCTGATACAGACTAACATGGCTGCTACTCTGAAACCTGTCTATTGTCTTGCTGCATCAGGGGGTGGGTAGGATTTATATGCATTGCTCACTCCTTCCTGCCCTCCTCCTCTTTGCAGAGATCCTGAATTTCTGTGCCAATAACTACCTAGGGCTCTCCAGCCACCCTGAGGTGATGCGCTCTGGACTAGAGGCCCTGGAGAAGTTCGGAGCTGGCCTCAGCTCTGTCCGTTTCATCTGCGGGACTCAGGTATGGGTGGGGCCGTGATCCAGAGTGGAGTAGTCACCTTTCCTTTGGGCTAAAACCCAATCATCTGTTGTGCTGCCTACCACCAAGCCACACTGCTCCCAGGTGGAACCAAGTAGGGTGCTTTAGGTCTGTCGTTTGGGCTCTCCTGGCTGGCTGGCTTGCTTCTCTGTTCTAGCCCCTCTTTTCTCTCCTCTTCCTTCCCCTTCTCCCCTACTTGTTTCTCCTTTCCTCCTCCATCTGATCTCTCTCTCCTCCTGTCCCGCTCCCCATGGATGTGCTGTCCCCAGGGGCCCAGGTTTACTCCTCACTCTGTGCTCCCCCCCCCCCCCCCCCCCCCCCCCCTCCCCCCCCCCCCCCCGCCCCCCCCCCCCCCCCCCCCCCCCCAATCTGTGTGAGCCTGACCCTTCCACTCCAACAAATAACCAGGTTTCCACATGGGCTCCTGGGAGAAGGCAAAGCCCTCACTCCCGCTCTCTTTCTATATTAATTAGCTGCCATTCTCCACGATTTCTTCCCAGGATCTTGATTTCCCCAAACCAATCCTATATCCACCACCGAGGAAAGAAGCCTTCAGCTTTGCCTCCATAGTTACCTATAACAACAGTGCGGGCATACTGCTCGCGTGCTTCCCTCTCTCTGAACACTTATCAGCACATGCATGTCCACACAGACACAGCTCTACATGCTTATCCGTGCACATGGCCACACAGACACGCCCCTACATGCACTGTCAGTTTAAGGGTATAAAATAGGCTTTCTCGTTAAACCAATACAAACCCCCAAGGTTGTAAAAAACCCTGAGGATCTCTAGTTATAAAATGAAAACCTCAAATTTCCCAGGGCCAGACCAGCAGCTACAATAACTTGAGGTAGCTTCCATGGCATCAATGAAGCTACTCCAGTTTGCATCAGCTGAGGATCTGGGCCCTTTGTGTGGCACTTAAACTTTTTGGGGCAACGTCTCAGTTAAAAATGGTAAGTGCCTCAGCGCAAGTGCCCTGTCCACAGGGCTTTGGAGCGGAGCCCGGAGCTGGAGCGTGGAGCAGCTCCGGAGCAGTGGAGCTGCAGGTTTTTGCACAGCTCCAAAGCCCTGCCTGTCTGTGTTGGTTTGGAGTCTTGTGGTTGTAGTGATTGGTTTGTGGGACCAAAAATTATAACCACAATTTAGGTTCCTTTGTGAGAAAACTCATCTGGAAAAAAAATAGGCATCCCACACAGAAAACCATGGCAAGCAGGGAACTCTAGCTGGACCACTGGTCATGTTAATAGAAATCCCTCACTCTCTGTCTTGGCTCTCTCTAGCATATACACAAGAACCTGGAGGAGAAGATCTCTCGTTTCCACCAGAGAGAAGATGCCATCCTCTATGCCAGCTGCTTTGATGCCAATGCTGGTATCTTTGAGGTTCATAGTGCATGTGTTGTGCTTTGTGTGTAGGGGGCAGCAAGGGGAAGGGGTGCATAGGCAACAAGCCAAGCTCCCAAAGCAGTTGCTTCTGCTGATGATCACATTTCCCTCAGCAGGTTGCAAGCTGAAGTTAAGGGAGATGAGATAAGGATAGAGAGAAGGCCCAATGGCTCTGTGTGCTGCTGGGGTGGGGGGCTGAGGTGCCATGGAGCTTTCTAGTCAGCCTTCATCTCCTCCTTCCTAGTAGGGTGACCATCACAACGAATCCTAGGTTTTGGGTGGGCCTCTGCAGTGGAACCCATCCAGCTGTCTCCTCAGAGCGACCCATCACTGTTGGCCACCTTCTGCAAGCCCCCAACATCCCCAACCTGAGCTCTCTGGACCCACTCACATGAGAATTCAAAACAGATGCAGCCACTCCACTTAAAAAGTAGGGGAGGTGGCTCATGCATACTGGCGAGGGTGGCTGAGGCCTGCAGGGGAGGATGGGTAGCCCCTTGTGGGCGCATGGTGATGGCGAGGACCCCAAAAGTGTGGGGCAAGGGGCGACTGTCCCCAACCTAGGCCCAGCCCTGGTAGAGGAAGTCAGCGCATCCTGTAGGGTTGGCAGAGACGTGGTTTATGGAACAAACCATGCAAAGGGAGAGGAACCCCATGGCGGGGAAAAGGAGCTGAGAGATGGAAGCCTTAGTGGTATATCCCATGGCACGAGGAGAGACGTGATGCCCTGGCACTGCCCCATGAGTGGCCTGACCACCAATAGGATGCAGAGGGTTCTGGTGGTCGGCTAGTGAGGCTGCCAAGCCAGGAGTACTGTGGTGACACAGAATTTTGCTCATGTATCTAGCAAGGACGCTCCCCCCGTAACCCACTGCAGCCCATTGTTTTGCTGTCTGCAGGCACTGCTGACCCCAGAAGATGCAGTGCTGTCGGACGAGCTGAATCACGCCTCCATCATTGACGGGATCCGCCTGTGCAAGGCCAATAAATACCGCTACAAGCACATGGACATGCAGGACCTGGAGGCCAAGCTGCAGGACGCACAGGTACAAAGACGTGCTCTCCCCTGGGAGTGCACTTAGTCTGTGACCCACTGCCAGTCTAGGAGCAAGGTGCCCATCTCCCAGAGAATAACCTTGCATCTCCTAGAGGAGTAACCTCCTTTGGCCAGCATTCGAAGCAGCCTTGCTCTCTAGGGAGAATCCAATCCTTTGCTCGTTGGCGGGAGGAAGCCTGCCAGAATGTGAGCTCAAGGATGGATGGAAGGGAGATGGTGGTGGTGGGGGGCATATATTCAGTACCGGGAGTACTAGACCCCAGTCTCCATTTCCTCCCACTTCCCAAACACATTTGCTCAAGCAGTTGTCTTTACCCATGATCCCTTGCAGCCTGCCACACTCTCTTCCACAGAAACACCGCCTGAGGCTGGTGGCTACCGATGGTGCCTTTTCCATGGATGGTGACATCGCCCCATTGAAGGAGATCTGCAGCCTGGCCCAGAAATACCAGGCCCTCGTCTTCATCGATGAATGCCACGCCACTGGCTTCCTTGGGCCCAATGGGCGGTACGAGACCAGACCTTCCTGCTAGTCCCACGGCTCACGCTCTGGGGCTAGACCAGCCACGGGTTTGAATATGGGGTTTCTTTCTTGTGGGGCTGTGGATCCTTAGAGCCACTAGTCCTTGAAGGGATCCCCACCTGGCCATTGATCTCCCCCTTACGAGGTGGTAGCACCCTCCTTTCTACACCTGTCTTTGTGTCAGGGAGTGGCATAACGGGGGTGGGCTCAGATTTTGGGGGTAGCATTCTCAGTCTTGGGGTGTGGGTGGGCGGGGGCCTGTTCAGAGCATACTCAGAGGGGCCATGTCTCTGCTCTGACTTATGAAACCACCAGTTTGCTGTGTGCAGGAAGTAAGCCTGCACTGGGGAGGGATGAGGAGCCCACGCGCCGAGCCCCCAGTGCTGCCTTTGCTAGCAGGGCTGGCTCCCTTCTGCAGGAGCTGACCTCACCCCATCTGGAGAGAGAATTCCCCTGAGGAGGCCAGCCAGGCTGGCTAGGCATGCTTCCCTGGCCTGCTCCCTGCTGCTTTACACTGCCGCTGGCTGGACAAGGCCTTCCCCTTCCACAGCACGGCACATCGGGATTTCACAACCTGCATCCGTAGCTACTGTCCTGGTTCTGCATATCCTTCGTTTTAGCACAAAGCTGGTGGTGGGAATGCAAATGGGTGGTGGTGCCCATTGGGTTAACCTGCCACTGGAGGCGTGGCTATTCCATCAAGATTGGGAAAACATCAGAGCCATGCTGGAGAGAAAGTGGCAATGAACTGGTGCCAGGGCACAGCCGGCACGGCCCAGCCCCCCAGGTCGGAGCTGCCAGGGCTGATGGGGTCGTGTTCTCTCCTCTCAGGGGTACTGATGAACTGCTGGGAGTAATGGACCAAGTGGACATTGTCAACTCAACGCTGGGGAAGGCACTTGGAGGAGCAGCAGGTTCAGATATTCCCCTTTCTGGGGCCTTGTCTTTCTACGTGGCCCTGTACCCGAGAGCTCCCTGAAACCCTTCTGCCCCCTCCCTTTAACAGTACAGAACCGATGGGGAACACCAAGACGTGGACAGGAGCCGAAGGGCCTGGACCCAACGAGGGTCACTACAGCAAGAGTGAAGGGGGCCTAGCAAGCCCTTCCAGGTGCACCCTCCTCTGACCTTCCTTTGGAGACGTCACACCTGAGCACCCAAGGGGGAACCCATTAGTGAAACTAACCAGCTGAGATCCCAGGCGCTGCTGCCTGTGTTATGGGGTGGGAGGGCCGTTTCCTGGGGTCCTGTTGTTGGCTGTTCCTCCCCCTGTCCCGAATGATGCTCTCTTTCTGACTCCTCCCCCTGCAGGTGGCTACACAACCGGCCCCAAGGCCCTTATCGACCTGCTGCGCCAGCGCTCCCGCCCGTACCTCTTCTCCAACAGCCTGCCTCCCGCCGTCGTGGGCTGCGCCTCCAAGGCCCTGGACCTACTCATGGAGAGCAACGCCATTGCGCAATCCATGGTGGCTAAGACCAGGCGGTGAGGGCTGAGGACCTGGGATCCTTTCTCCGGGGGAGACCCCCAACAAGCCCCTTCTCCATGCAGTCACTTCCCTGCCCATCTCACCCCCTTGGCCAGTAGACTCCTTTCTGCTCAGGAGTGAGTTGTCTCTGGTTCTTTTCCCATCCTCTGCTGATAGTACCACCTGTGGTTTCCATGGAGATGGCTGTGATATCACAGCCGTGGGATTACCTAGTGCGAGCTCCAGCATGACCCCACATGCCAGGCACCAGTCTGGATGCGGAAGGTGCCATGATAGCCAGAGTGGCACAGCGGAGCCTGCCATGGGGCCTTTGAGGTGGGCAGAAAATAGGAGGGGATCTCGGAGGAATGGCCCCTTCCGCACGCAGGTTGGGTGGTGCGGAGTTTGATCCTGGCCATGGAGGAGCCAGGACGGTGCAGAGTCACGCAGGTGCCAGAGCAGTGGGCTGATGTCTGAGGGGAAGGGCTTCCCCGAGCAGGGATGATGTGCTCCTCTTCCCCCTCCCCCCCGGGCAGGTTCCGAAGCAAGATGGCTGCAGCTGGATTCAGCATCTCAGGGAATGATCACCCCATCTGCCCTGTGATGCTGGGCGAGGCCCGGCTAGCATCAGTGATGGCTGATGACATGCTGGAGAGAGGTAAACCCAGAGGGGGCTGGGGATGTCAGGTGGTGGCATTACATGCAGATGAAGGGATGGCCTCTGATCCTCTTTCCCTGTAGCTATCTTACTCCATGTCTGGTAGCCGTAGGGGATTTTCTGTACCTCCTCAGCCCCTCCAGCAATGGGGAAGCGCCCTGCTCTAATTATTCCCTTTCACACTGCCTCTGCTTTGCTATGGGGCTTTGGAGAAGAAATTTCCCTCACCCCGCCACTCTGCTGGGCAGCACATACACCATTCGCACTTCCTATTGCTTCCCTCGCAGCTCTGTAGGGGGCGCCCTTCCAGTACTAGCATGGAGTTGTGTGCTGCTGTGTCTGATCCCTGCTTACGGGGGGGAGAGAGAAAAGGAGCTAAAACCCCTGAATACCCCCTCCCACCAGTAAAGGAGCACCAGTATTAATGTTTGCCTCCCCCTTGCACATGACTCTTATCACCAGGCATTTATGTCATCGGCTTCAGCTACCCCGTGGTCCCCAAGGGGAAGGCGCGGATCCGGGTGCAGATCTCAGCCGTCCACAGCGAGGACGACATCGACCGCTGCGTGGAGGCCTTCACAGAGGTGGGGCGTAAACATGGAGCGTTGCCCTGACTAGCCAGCTAGCACAAGGGATGTGATAGGGCCTTTCTCAGCCTTTCCACAAGCAAGACCGTGCCTAACCTGGGGAAGAACCATAACCAGAGTGATGCCCAGAAGATAGTAGGATGTTGAAGATAAAGGGATCCTGGCCTCTGGGAGGCGTTAGCCACTGTAGCGTTCACAGTGGTGGGGGCGATGGTTTGGGGGTGGCTCTTCATGTTACAACACACATTAAAGATTCAACCAAGACATAAAATCAGCACAAACAAGCATCTTGGTGTGATTCTCCCATCCCAGGCCTGCAGTCTGTTCTTCCCCCTCCTTCCCGCTGCTGCCTGCAGGGGTGGGGAGCCTGGAGGGGTGGGGAAATGGTGTTTCCCCCTGAAGACTGTCGTGGGGGGTTAGAGCCTGCTGTTAGTAACCATTGTACACTTAAAAGGCATGGTTCATCTTAGCCCCTCGAAACAGTTCCAGTGGCATAAAGGGGCTGGAAAGCCAGCAGATCTGGCCCCCAGGGAATTCCCCCAGTGCAGAGGGGAGCTGGCATAACAGCTCTATGCCATGCCCATTGGTGCACCACCTCACTCTAACTGCTGTAAAGGGCCCGTTAGCCCTGACTGGGATGTTGGGGCCACTCTCCCCTCTCTGTTAATAGTTTCCATGCCGCATTGGCCATTTTAAGCCCTTATGCTGTCCTGGTCTTCAGAACACTTCGCCTCCCGTGTCTGTCTCTCCTGTTCCTTCTGTAGGAGGGAGAGGGCATGCAGCTCAGTAGGTCGACCAGCAGCATTGTACCCCGTGGCCTTCTTGTGTCTCGTCAGGACTAGGCCACGGGTGAAATGGGCTGGGTTGGTTCTCGGTACCGTTCTTACCCAGTCTACAAACAACAATCACCATCCAGTAGAGGGCGCTGCTGCCCAACATCTGTTCATAGAGGAAGGCTGAGGAGGGAGGGAGGGAGTTCACAGAGGCTGTGTTAGCAGCAAAGAATCCTGTGGCACCTTATAGACTAACAGAGGTTTTGCAGCATGAGCTTTCGTGGGTGAATACCCACTTCTTCGGATGCAAGAGGCTGTGTTGTCTCCAGGGGTTGAGGAGATGATCGCATTTGATGACAGAAACCTATAATTTGGATCCATTCGTTGCAATTATAACATGCCAGAAAACATGGAGCAAGGCCGGGCGCTGGAACGTGTTCGTTCAAACTCTTTGTGAGCGATTCACTTTGCAGGAACCAGAAGTGAACCCGAGACACCACGTGGGAGAATTTTTGGCATCGTCTTTGCTCTAAATCAGAAACCTCCCGCTTGTGTGAGTGCACGCGGGTGCTGTGTGTGGGCACTGCTCGGCAGGGCAGGGCAGCGCTAACAGTTGGTAGCTAATCCTCCCTGCGTCCCTGGCAGCAGTGGTGGGAAGTGTTACTGCCGCTCTAGAGAGCAAGAGGCAGCCCCCAAGTTAAGGAGGTGCTGGCCTACACAAGGCCTGTAAGATTTGCCCCAGCCCCTTGAACTGTATCCAGCAGCAAACAGGAGGCTAGATGGTGCATGCTCAGGGCAGCCCACCTCGCTTAGGAGATGGGCAGCTGTGTGTTGCCCCCGGTGAAGCCTCTAGGTGGTCTGTATTAAGAGTGAGAGCTCGGGCATCTCTCTTGGCAGTTCTTTATCCAGTGATGCGGCTTGAAAATTAGTTGGCTGTGCTTGTCGAACTGCCACCAAGACACCTGTAAAAAGCGGCTGGAACAGGGAGGCAGAACTAGCCTGGTTTGTCTCCACTGGTAGCTGCTGGCCCACAAGAGGCCCACAAGAGGAGAAAGCACCTGGGCAGCAGCGCCACCGCAGGACCAGGTACAGTCATTTCTTTGTTTACATGGAAAAGTAACAGGAATCAGCGCAGTTGCCACTGGGCACTCGGGGGTGGGATGAGAGGTGGTTGGGGGCCTGGGAAGGGAGCTATCCAGGAGACAATTTCTGTTCAGATTTGGTCTCCACCATGAAAACAAATGGGACTTGCCCTGTTTTAAAATGAGAGGGGGCTAAAGGATCAGGAGAACATTTGCTCTGGTTCCCAAAGAGCTCCTGTGTGAGTGCTTCCCATCTGGTAAGCTCCAGCCTTGTGAAGATCTCCAGTCGTCAGAGCCTGCTAGCACCGGCGCTAGCTGACTCAGAGCAAAACCCCTGCCATGGGGCACCCCTAGCTGAGAGGAGGATAGCCGTGTCAGTGCCAGCGTACGCAGAACAAGCCAGCTCGGTCTCATGGCCACAGAAAATGATGGGAAGCTGCCTGCCACTCGGGGGCCCCATTGTACCATGACACCAGCAGGGAGGGGCTAAGCCTTGGGTGTGCAGCGGGTGCTTTGAGCCCCTGAGCAAAGCTTCCACCATTTTTTTTTTTGGTCATCTAAGCCAGTTTTATCTTCTCACAGCCTGTATCTACTGCTGCCCTTTTCTCTCGAGTATGGGTAGTACACCTAGCCCTAGGCTTGCCCCTGCATCTGGTGCACTTGAGTGAACCTGCAGCAACTCTTCTGTTCCAGTCCTGGGTTCCCCCACAGCTCTACCAAATACTAATGTGCCCCATTCTTGATCTGCAGGCCCCTGCTACGCCAGACCTGCTCTCCCCGTGCCCCTCCGTCCTGGGCGGCAGCTCTCCCTGCTATTCTAATCCAGCACCCACATCAGCCAGGAGTGTTGCTGAGCCAGTGCACACAGGTTGATGGTGGAAAGAGGAAGCAGACCAGTGAGGGGAGAGGGGAGAGGCAGTGCCCCTTTTGCTGCTGCCAAACTCTCCCCTAGTAACAAGATCCTTGTGCCTCCTTCCCCAAGTGGCCCAGTTTCCCTCTTCCCCCTCAACTGCCAACCCCCTCCCCAAGGGGCCAGCTCCCCCTGCCCCACACCACCCAGCTGCCAGACCTGCCCCAGTGAGAAAAGCTTGACTTTACTGCTAGCTGCCCAAACCTCCCCGCTCCCTCTGCCACAGCTGCCTCCTCTGTCCCCTCCATCCTCCCGCTCCCCTTTAGCTGCCAAACCCTTTGTCTCCATCCAGGTCTTCCCCAACAGCTGCTCTGGTTCAAGACCCAACTGTGCAGTTTCTGCAGCAGCGTGAGCAAAATGGGGAGCTCTTGAGCAAGCAAGGGTTTGGAGAAATGAAATCTTGCAAATGAATAATGCCCTGTCAAGTGTGGGATTTGTGTTAGTATTTAATTCACTGCAAAGCTCTGGTTCTCACGGTTTCCTGGTGTATTTCACACTGCTGCAGACGCCGCAGCTTCCCCCAGCGTTCCTTCCGCCCTGTGCCCCACAGAAATCAGAGGGTGCTGGCTGCTCAGCAGACTACACAAAGCCAAGGCCATGCATCCCCTGCTATTCTAGTCTAGGGCTCTCCACAGCTCTGCTGATGCACCTCAATGCTGATCTGCCGCTCCCTCCCTCCTATGCGGTCCAGCCCCTTGCAACCCGCACCAGTGCACCTTGATCCTGACCTGCAGCGGCTGTATGCCTGACCTGCCACTGTTTGCAATGCGCACATGTGCAGCCAGCGTATCTCAATCTGAATCTGCAGCTCCCCCCTGCTCTTCCAATCCTGCGCAGAGGAAAAGACAGACAGATGTCTTTTACCAGTGGTTGGTGCTCTGCACTGGGCTAATGTCCACCGAGCTCATTTCATTACTGATGCCAAGGCAGCAGTTGAACCCAGTCCTCCAGAGCCCCATTAACTCTGCTCTACACAGAGAAGTACTGAGCTGCAGGCAAGCGTTTCACTGTAATTGGTATAGGGCAGGAGACAGAGACCCAGCCCTAGGGGAGAGCAGGGCTTGAATCAAGGTAGCCGCGGAGGCTGCTGCAGGCCCGGAGATGAGAAGCACAGGGCTGCTTTGAGTTCATTTGTTTGGGCTGTGTCGGGAAACGGAGCCGACCCTGTCCCAAGTCCTTCACAGCAGATAAATCGCTCAAACAACAGGCAGGCACAAGGACTCCCTGTGTAAACAGCTAACCACTGCCCTTCCTCCTGGCACTGGCCACCTTGCCTCTGGCTGTCTCTCTTCTCCTCGCTCCCAGCTAGGGGACAGAGGGAGCAGAAGTGACCCCACTTCCGAGAGTCCGCGCCAGTACGCTTAATGGGAAGGCTCCCATGATTGCAGTGAGCTATGGTTCAGGCCCATAGTACAGAACCCACCTCCTCCTGACCCAGCACTGTCCTGCTCTGCCACCACAGGGAATCCTCCAGCACCAGGGGTCGGGGACCTTGGTTTAACAGAGCAGCACAGCACTTACTTCCCTTTGAGATTAGCCTTGCTGTGGTAGCACTGGGGACAAGCCGATGTCCTGAAGTGGGGATTCGAACCTATGACCCATAAGCAAAGGCCCAGCAGGCTGTGCCATGTAGCCAAGCAGCTGTGGATAGCAAAGGGATCAGTTTGGCTCCATTTATATATTAAACCCCACAGACTCCTACAAGTTCTTATTCTGTATCTTTATTTCTGCACACACACAGCAGGGCTTCCTTTTGGTAATAATCGCCGCCAGCATTTCTGTAGCACCTTGCCCCCATGGATCCCAAAGCCGTAGAATTATGAATCTAAACCTGAGATGACTATTGGTGCCCCCAGTTCCCATGGCACTCTGTTCCTGGCTTCATTCCCTTGGATATGGGAGGGGAGCCCAAGTTCTGGCTCCCCCTCTTCTGTAATTTTCTAGGGATCCCCAGCTTTCCACAGCCTCAGAACTTCCTCCAGGAGGATGCTGGATCCTGGCTGTAGTGGATGGAGAGATCAGAGGAGTATCTCTCTGTGATATCTTGCTGGTCCAGGTGGAGATGAGAACAGCTGGAGAGGACTCCCAGCTCTATCTGCAGTAGGGAACGTGGGTGGGATCATGCCATCCTCCGTTCAGTCTCTCAAGCCTTGGCTGCGCAGGCGATTTCAAACTGCTGCAACATGATAGCAAACCCCTGAAGGAGCACCGAGGTGGCAATGCACCCGTGACCCCACCCCTCCAGTGGGGGAAGAGCCCCCTGCCCCTCACTGTCCTATTACCGACAGGAGCACTTGCAAGCAGACACTACTGGGTAGGGGATCTGCCTCCAGGTGCATTGCTGGAGAATCCTGCCCGTGTCTATGGCTGGGTCCTTGCTCATCCAGCAGTGCCAGACCAGGAGCTTGATGTGGGTGAACTGGGCAGGACGGCAGGTCATGCCAGGAGGCCAGGAGCAGCCAGTATGGGAGGTGTCGCACTCTGTGTGGCGGACCCAACGTGGCCAGAAGACAGGCCCCAGATCCACCCAGGATGAGGTCAGGTGGCAGGTGGCGCTGTCCACCAGCCACCGACGGAGGCGGTGGGCAACAGCTTGGCTTAGGTTGCTGGCCGTCCCCTCCTCAGGGGGCAGCAGGACAGGGAGCTCCACATTTTCAGCCTCCTGCAGCAGCTTCTTCCGGTAACGGCTGGTGCCATCGGCCAGGTCCTGGCTCAGGGTGCCCAGCTGCTCCAGGCTGGTGTTGCGGCTTCGTGGATCCTGCGGGGACATCCAGAAGGGGTCATATGAGGGGCCCAGCAGCTTCAATAACCGAGGGGCCCTGAGATGCTTGGGCTTGGGGGAGTAGTGGTAGTCACTGGGAGAGCGGGACAGGCTATATGGCCTCACGTGGGCAGATGGCTTGCTCCGGATGAGGTGGATGTCAGGATTGGGTGGGGTGGTCTCACTCATCTTCTCAGGCAGCAGAAGGTCCTCACTTAGGGGAAGGTCTCCCTCCTGGGAGAGGAGAAAGGCTCCAGAGGGAAGAGGCCCCTGGGCCCAGCTCCCCAGCAGCAGCAGGCAAATGAAACCTGCTCTGGCCATCTCCATGATGGGTGCAGCTCCTTCGGGGCTCCCCTTGCGTGTGTCTTGCTGCAGGCTGGCACTCTGAGTTCCCTCCCTCTACCTCTCTGGTTATCAGTGGATCCCTTTGGCTGAGAGAAATCCTTCCCCTTTCCCCTAGTTACAGAGTCTGATACCAGACAGTGCTGCTGTCACAGAGACACAACCAGCTATTCACAGGGACACACACACACACACCAGTATGGATGAGTGGGTGTAGCCGAGTGCAGTGGGTGCAGCTGCAGGAGTACGAGTGGTGCCGGGGGGTAGGATTAGAGTGAGTTTTGCTGACTGTAGAACAACAGTAGGTGCTGCTGGGGTTGCATGGTGTCGTGGATGCTGCTGGGTCCCACAGGTGCTGCTGGCAGTGTAGAGAAGCTGCTTGGTAGAAGGGGGGTAAGTGGGGATGTAAAGATGTTCTTGCGGGTTGGGGTGCAATATGTCCTGCTTGGCAAAGAGGGACAATGGGTGTTGCTGGGGAAGTGGGGCTGTGGCAGGGTGTGGCTGAGGTTGTAGATGTGCAGCTGGTTGTTGAGGTGTGATGGGTGCTGCTGAGGGTGTAGGGAGATGCTGCTGGAGGCACCATCTGTTGCTGGGTGTTGGGGGAAATCTCATGGCTAAGCCCTGTTGAGCAGAGTTACCGGAGCAGGCAGCATCAAGGGGTGTGTGAGTGTAAGACCACTAGCCATGCAGAGTGAATTTGAATGGCTGCTTGCCTCTGTGCAGGACTGATCCCAGCACTGCTTAATTTGTAATGAAAGAGGTGCCGGGGATCAAGCAAATAGGTGCCGGGGATCAAGCAATTTTTTAATTTTAATAACTGATGCGGTAAGCCCAGAGGTGCTGGGGCTCAGCCCTGGCACAAATTAAGCACTGCATCCCGGCCACCTGGGAAAGCTCCCTCCTGTATAAAGCTGCGCTGCATCCATTAGCCCAGCACTGAAGTATAGGACTGGACCCTTGGAAAAGGGAGAGAAGTGGATGGCGGGGAGGGTTAGTTGCTCATCCTCCCTGGCATGTGCCTCTCCCAGCAGCGATTGTGTGTTCCACAGTGGGATGGGAAGAAGTTGCGATTGAGAGACTTTGGATCCATCTCATCTAAAATCCCTTGGGGAGCAGGGGAGCCAGGAACTCCCCACTTGACCTGCGCCTTGACAAGGCCACATGCCTCCGAACAGCCTGTTCTCATGGCGACAAGGGTACTGGGGTCAGCCAGACACACAGGCTTTGGGGCCCCTTCATCTCCCTCCCTTGCTGCTTTAGAGTTTAACCCTGTGTGTTTAACTAGCCTACCCAGCCGCAGGCCCCTGAGGGGCTGGAGTCCTTGCACACCCCATTCCCTCTGATGGGATATCGCCATGGCTGAGCTGGGCTCATGATGCCCTCTGGCCTGTGTGTTAGTGTCACTGCAGGGATCACAACTGGCTCTGCCTGCGACCACTCGCTCCAGCCCCACCCCAAACACCTCCCATCCCCAGGCGTCCCAGCGACTCCTGCTGGCGAAGGCGCAGCCCCTCATCCAACAAGCCGCTCTAGCCCCTGTGTGTCTGGCTGCCTGCGGGGTGTCCCCCCCCCCCCCTTGCCCCGTGCCCACAGGGGACTCCCAGCACCCTCTGCTGGGGAAGCTGAGGTGACACATGCTGCAGCTCTGTCCTCCGCAGGCGCCTGGGGCCATTGGGGCCGATTGGGGAGCTGGGCTGTGCCTGGGGCTCCTGGGTGCTGGCCAGGCTAATCATGAGCCTGGGGACGCTCAGTCTCTGTACCCCAGGGCGGGGTGCAGGGCCCGGGGATAGATCGGCTGGGCTGGGGCCGGGCCAGGTCAGTGGGTCTCCGCAGAGCTGCGGGCTCGGGGGGAATTTCTGCCCTGGCCCTTGTGAGCCACCAGCCTCCTGTGCCGAGGCAGCCTCCGGCCTTTGCATGGGGCGGGGGGAGGGGGGCGCTGGACCCCTGGCGAGGCCGGGCGCGGAGGGGTTAACTCCGGCGCCAGCCTCCCGGAGAGGGGAGCAGCGCGGCGGGCGGGCAGCGGAGCGCTGGGAAGGAGGGAGCCAGAGGGGGCCCCGCGCCACGTGGGAGAGGCGCAGCTCAGGCAAACTCCGGGTCCCTCTGGCCCGTGGGGAGGGAGCGGGATCGCAGCGCCCCGGGCTCGGCCCGGCTCCCCCGGAGCGAGGCGCAGGTGAGTGGCCCGAGCCGGGCAGGGCTGGCGGAGGCAGCGCGCTCGCTCTCCCCTTGCTCCTGCCCCGTCCGCTGGGCCTGGGGCCGGGGCGCCGCCAGCGAGAGAGGAGAGAGAGAGAGCGCCCCGCTGCTGCCGTGCGGCTCCGGGGGGAGCTGGGGGCACAGGTGTCCATGTGGGGCAGAGGGATTGCTGGGGAGGGGAGTTGGGGGACAGGTGTCCGTGTGGGGCAGAGGGGATGTTGGGGGGAGAGTTGGGGGGACAGGTGTCTGTGTGGGGCAGAGGGGATGCTTGGGGGGGGAGAGCTGTGGGTACAGGTGTCTGTGTGGAGCAGAGGGGATGCTGGGGGGGGAGTTGGGAGGACAGGTGTCCATGTGGGGCAGAGGAGATGTTTGGAGGGAGGGCTGGGGGGACAGGTGTCTGTGTGGGGCAGAGGGGATGCTGGGGGAACAGGTGTCCGTGTGGGGCAGAGGGGATGCTGGGGAGGGGAGCTGGGGGAACAGGTGTCCGTGTGGGGAAGAGGGGATGCTGGGGGGAAGATCTATAGGGACAGGTCTCTCTATGTGGGCCAGAGGGGAATCTGGGAGGGAAAGCTGTGGGGACAGATTTCTCCATGTGGGGCAGAGGGGATTCTGAGAGCTATGGGGACAGGTTTAGCTGTTTGGGGCAGAGAGGATTCAGGGGAGGAAGACCTATGGGGACCGCTCCCTCTGTGTGCAGCAGAGGGGACTCTGGGGTGGGGAGGAATCTATGGGCATAGGGGATAGAGGGGATTCTGAAGAGCTATGGGGACAGATCTCTCTGTGTGGGGCAGAGAAGATTCTGGGGGGAGAGATGTATGGGGACAGGTTTCTCCATGTGGTACAAAGTTTACTCATGGGTCATAGCTATGGAAACAGGTCTCTCCGCATGGGAAAGAGAGGATGCTGGGCGGGAGAGCTGTGGAGACAGGCCTCCCACCGTGTGGCCCAGAGGTACAGAGTCAGCCCCTCGAGAGCCAGGAGTGCAGAGACAACCTGCTGGAGTGAAGTTCCATGAATGAGAGGGAAAGCCCTGGTCCCTGCTGGAGTAAGACAGAAGAGACTCCGGGGGCTCATGGCACCCATAAATAGTTGATCAGATGTTGCTCGGTAACAGTGTCCTTCCCTTATGATTACTGATCAACCAATGACAATTTATTCTGCAGCTGTAATAATAAGAAGATCATCTAATATAGGATATGATGCTTGTGCCTCATTGGTGAGTGACGTGTGCTGTCACGCAGTGCTCTGCTTGAGGCCATTGTGTGCGCGAAGTCCTGGAATTAACCAGAATACTCCAGTTCCCTGCTCATGTAGTTGAACTTAGCTTCTTAATGATTATTACTTTGTCTTATGGTAGTGCCTAGGAGCCAGCCGAGACCAGGACCCCATTCTGCTAGGTGCTATATAAACACAGAGAGAGACAGTCCCTGCCCCAGATAGCTCACAATCTAAACTGACAGGCCAGACAAAGGGTGGGAGGAAGGGAAATGGGCGCAGAGTGGGACAGTGACTTGCTCGAGGTCACAGAGAAAGGAGTAGAACCCAGGTCTCCTGATGCCCAGGCCTGGGCTGTGTCCACTGGACAAAACTGCCTCTGCTCATACAAAACTGGTCATTTTTCTAATTCATCCCTGGATCTCTTATTACTTCAAACATGGCAAGAGGCAGCCATCCCCTGGTGTGGGACACCAAGTGATCTCTAGATGCTGGCCCCTCCCCTGTATAGAACAGCGGGAATGCTGGGTTGAAAGAGGGAGCGCTAACCCCTTTTTGGTGTGGGACAGAGCAGAGGGAGCTGGGCTGGAGGGCACTGGGGCCATGCATGCTGGTTTGCTCTTGTAAGGTAGAGCTGACTGTGTCCCTTCTAACCCCTCGGCCTAGGAGACCTCCCTGCTATCAGAGCTGGTTAGGTGATGCTGTGGGGATAGAAGGTGCAGGGGTCCCTTTCCCCACCCCCAAGGGCTGCCTCCTCCTTCTCTGGGGGCCTCTGCTGAGCCCCTGTCAAAGGAAAGCTGAGATTAAAACTCACTAAAACAAGAAATCCCAAGAGGTTTAACGGCTTTGGGAATGTAATGGAGTAAAGAGGGTCAAGTGGTGCCTGGCAGAGGCTCCCCCCACCAGAGGCCGGTGTCACCGTTGGTACTTGCACCCATGCAGCGTTGGCTGGTGCAGGAGGATGTCTTGGATTCAGCGCCGCTAGGGTCCCTGTGGTGACCTAAAGCCAAGCAAATCCTGACTGGCTGATCCCAATAGAAGTCCAGCCAATTATGTCACAGTTGATGAAGGGACATAAGAACATAAGAACGGCCGTACCGAGTCAGACCAAAGGTCCATCTAGCCCAGCATCCTGTCTACCGACAGTGGCCAATGCCAGGTGCCCCAGAGGGAGTGAACCTAACAGGCAATGATCAAGTGATCTCTCTCCTGCCATCCATCTCCACCCTCTGACAAACAGAGGCTAGGGACACCATTCCTTACCCATCCTGGCTAATAGCCATTAATGGACTTAACCACCATGAATTTATCCAGTTCTCTTTTAAACGCTGTTATAGTCCTAGCCTTCACAACCTCCTCAGGTAAGGAGTTCCACAAGTTGACTGTGCGCTGCATGAAGAAGAACTTCCTTTTATTTGTTTTAAACCTGCTGCCTATTAATTTCATTTGGTGACCCCTAGTTCTTGTATTATGGGAATAAGTAAATAACTTTTCCTTATCCACTTTCTCCACATCACTCATGATTTTATATACCTCTATCATATCCCCCCTTAGTCTCCTCTTTTCCAAGCTGAAGAGTCCTAGCCTCTTTAATCTCTCCTCATATGGGACCCGTTCCAAACCCCTAATCATTTTAGTTGCCCTTTTCTGAACCTTTTCTAGTGCCAGTATATCTTTTTTGAGATGAGGAGACCACATCTGTACACAGTATTCGAGATGTGGGCGTACCATCGATTTATATAAGGGCAATAATATATTCTCAGTCTTATTCTCTATCCCCTTTTTAATGATTCCTAACATCCTGTTTGCTTTTTTGACCGCCTCTGCACACTGCGTGGACATCTTCAGAGAACTATCCACGATGACTCCAAGATCTTTTTCCTGATTCGTTGTAGCTAAATTAGCCCCCATCATATTGTATGTATAGTTGGGGTTATTTTTTCCAATGTGCATTACTTTACATTTATCCACATTAAATTTCATTTGCCATTTTGTTGCCCAATCACTTAGTTTTGTGAGATCTTTTTGAAGTTCTTCACAGTCTGCTTTGGTCTTAACTATCTTGAGCAGTTTAGTATTATCTGCAAACTTTGCCACCTCACTGTTTACCCCTTTCTCCAGATCATTTATGAATAAGTTGAATAGGATTGGTCCTAGGACCGACCCTTGGGGAACACCACTAGTTACCCCTCTCCATTCTGAGAATTTATCATTAATTCCTACCCTTTGTTCCCTGTTTTTTAACCAGTTCTCAATCCATGAAAGGACCTTCCCTTTTATCCCATGACAACTTAATTTATGTAAGAGCCTTTGGTGAGGGACCTTGTCAAAGGCTTTCTGGAAATCTAAGTACACTATGTCCACTGGATCCCCCTTGTCCACATGTTTGTTGACCCCTTCAAAGAACTCTAATAGATTCTAATAGACTCTGCATCTCTTGATGTCATCGTTAAATCAGCTTATTGGATGCTGACGTCTAACGGGAGATTGGACCTCAGGGGCCACAAGGGCATCAGCGAAAGGCCTTGTTCTTAGTTTAGCAGGGTGTCAAAGGCTATGACCCACTGCTGTGTTCTGATGTGACAGCAGGCCAGGGTTTGACTCCTAGCGCCCAGCAAACATACTGCAGTCTCACCCCAAACGCCACTGCACCTCAGTCACCTCACTGGGGTTTCACTGTGCATGTGTTTGCTCTGGCCAGAACTGGCCCTTGGTTTTGTGGGGCTCTATGTGAAGTGACAGCTCCCGCCCCACTCAGGTTCAAGCCCCACCTCCCTGTATCCACAACACCCCCAGTCTCCTCCTCCCTGCCTGTGACCCCCTCAGGCTGTAGCAAATCCCTCTCGCCTCAGTGAGAGAGACTCTGTGGCTCCTGGGGACCCTCCCTCATACGGGCCAGGAGATGGAGCCAAAGTACAGCTTTCTAAGCAGGGGTAGGAAGAACTGTTATGAAATTCACCCCCTGCCACAGCCCTTGGGTGCCACACTCAAACGGGACCACAGACCGGGGACCAGGGATGGGGCCTGGTATGATGGGTTAGTGGGAGTGTGAAGTGAGACCCTGGAAGGGCAGGGATCTATGCAGCTGCATAGGCCTAAAGCCACCACCGCTCCTTTACACTAGCATAGCCAAGATGCACACTAGGGCCTCTCACTGGGAGACTCATGGGTTCGTCTTGCTAAGACACCACAAAGGTGGAGCTCCAGCTAGGCGGAATCAATAGGAACAGGGCTGACAGTAGCTGCTATGTTCTCCACTGAGAGGCGTTCCTGTGCCGCTGACACCCAGCAGACACACTGGAGATGCACAGAGGGCCTGCTGTTTTTCTCTCTTCCCTCCCTTGCCAGGCCCACTGTCTGATGGGGAGATGCCAGAAAGCTGGAATGCCTCCTCCAACAGCCTGGAGGTGCGTGCTGCGGGCATCATCGTGCCGGTGGTCTTCTCCCTCATCTTCCTCCTGGGCACAGTGGGGAATGGACTGGTGCTGGCCGTGCTGCTGCGCAATGGCCAAGTGAAGTACAACACCACCAACCTGTTCATCCTCAACCTGGCCATGGCAGACCTCTGCTTCATCATCTGCTGCGTCCCCTTCCAAGCCACCATCTACACACTGGATGGGTGGCTCTTTGGCCCCTTCGCCTGCAAGGCTGTACACTTCCTCATCTACCTCACCATGTACGCCAGCAGCTTCACCCTGGCAGCCGTCTCTGTTGACAGGTGAGCCTCCCCCACCCGTCCCCACTCACGCTTTGGGTCTCTCATTTCAATTCAAGAGACTGGATTGGCATGGCGAGGTAAGTGTAGGAGAAAGGCAGACCCCACCGGTGTCTGACAGGAGCAGGCACAACCTACCCAGGACAGGGTCACTCACTGTGTCTGGGGTTTGATCCCCTGTAGCCACTTGTCACTGCTGTCCATTTCTGATCCAGTGGCATGCTGTTGCACAGGGCCATGCATGTGCTCTTACCCTCAACCACAATCCTAGCAGATCCACCCTGACCCATTCCACAGAGCTCCCTCACCTTCCACCTCCATCCCCTCCCTTGACTCATTCCACAAGTCTCCCTTCTCTGCCAACCCACAGATCTCCCCTCCCAGCTCCCTCCATTCTCCCTTCCCCCCATAAACCTCTCTCGTTATCCCTCTCCCCCATTTCCCTTTCCTTTCTTACCTCCCTTCTCTGTTGCTCCTCACCTCCTCCTCTCTCTCAGCACCCAAAACAAGCTCTCCCACAGCCTGCTTCCCCAGCCCTTCCTCTTCCTCATTGGGGAGAGGTTGGTTTGTTCTTCCAGACAGGAGTGGATTGAGGCTGGATTTCTGCTCTCCAAACCCATCAGTCCCCCAGGCCCAATGCAGCAGGGTGCCAGTGAGGAAACTAGAATCTCTCCCGTGGCTGGCTGAGGAGGATCAAAGAGTCCATGGGGTGGAGGAGGGATTGGGGGGAAGAATGCTTGGGTGGTGGAAGAAAGAAAGATCAAATTGCCCAGAGGGTTCTGCTTAATCCTCCCTCCCAAGGGGTGGAGGAGGGAAGATGAGAGGCCTCACTGGAGACAGCACCTGGAAGGGGGCTGCATGGAATAGCAGGACAGTGACTGTGAAGTTCCTTTGCTGACTCATTTGTTTTGCTGTTTAAACCCCGCCTCACCCCATCCCTCCTGCAGATACCTGGCCATTCGCTACCCACTGAAATCCCGGGATCTCCGGACCTCCCGGAATGCAGCAGTTGCCATCATAGTGATCTGGACCCTGTCACTGCTCTTTGCAGGGCCCTACCTCAGCTACTACCAGATTGTCCACTACCACGGGGTGCCCATCTGTGTCCCCATCTGGGAGGACCAACGCCGGAAGATCCTGGACATCCTCACCTTTGTGTTTGGGTACCTCCTGCCCGTGGTTGTCGTGAGCTTGGCTTATGCCAGGACCATCAAGTTCCTGTGGACCTCCGTAGACCCCATCGAGAGAATCTCAGAGTCCCGTAAGGCCAAGCGCAAGGTCACCAAGATGATTGTGGCTGTGGCCATAATCTTCTGCCTCTGCTGGCTGCCCCACCACCTGGTCATCCTATGCTTTTGGTTTGGCTACTTCCCCTTCAACCGAGCCACCTATGCCTGCCGCCTGGCCTCCCACTGCCTGTCGTATGCCAACTCCTGCCTCAACCCCATCGTCTATGCCCTCATCTCTAAGCATTTCCGCAACAAGTTCAAGCAGGTCTTCACTTGCCTCCTCTTCCAGAACAAGAGCAGGAAGAAGACGAGAGCTGGCAATAAAGTCCATGTGACCAATGTGGCCAACAATGCTGCAGGTGTGTATGGAGGGAACACCGAAGTCACCCAGATCCAGGAGGAGAATGCCAGGTGCTGCCAGGGCCCGCTGCGGAAAGACGCTGAAGACACCCATCTCCCTGAGGCATGCACTCATCAGCTACAGGACGCCACTGTCTCTGCTCAGAGAGGACTGCTGGGTGAAGAAAGTTCTGTAACAACTGGCAACCCACTGGCTGTGACCTCACCAGGGAGACCTCAGGGCCTGCTGACCATCCACTGATAATATAAACCAAGAGGAGAAATGCATAATCCAGTGAGGGAGTCACCCTTCCACCCCTGAGTATGTGAGGAGATGGAACGATGTAGCCACTGGGAAATTGCACTGCAGTAATAGCTAATCTTAACAGTGTCAGCTGTGGCTTCTTTATGATTGTTCCCCCCCTACCCTCTTGCCTGTACCATTCTTGTGGGAGCAGTGGAATCCATCAATGGAAATTCAAAACGTAGGAGCATGCTAACATAAAAACGAGAGACATGGAGAACTAGACACAGCATGATCACTGGGGAAAGGACTGGACTCCCACTGCCTATATTGAAAGTATGTGGCGAGGAGAAGGGGAAGGAGTTTTACCACCATGTACGATATGACACCACACAATGAACTGTGTGATCTAGTGTAAGGCACTGCCCACATGTTGGGGTTCAAGGATCTGAACTTCCCTCTTGAGATTAACCAGATTAACTAGCCCCTTGATAAACCCTGTGCGTGTGTCTATTGCTCACAGTCACCCAGGGGGTATTCCCCCTACACATTTAGGCCTACGTTTTCAACAGTGCCCACTAATTTTGCCTGGCATCTTAGGTACTGGAAAATTGAGACGAGCAAAATTAACATACCCTGTTTGAAAACATAGGCTGTAGTGTGGGTATCAGAATGCTGGGAGGAGTGGTTGGAAGAATATGTGTGTGTGTAGCTATGTGTGAAGAGAGTTAGTCATTTTGTTTGGACTAGGGATGGGAATAGGATCTCTGTGTGTGTATGTGAGAGTGGGGCAGTTCAAAACCTCCGTCACTGGAAAAACTGGGGCAATGTCTCTAACGTCTCAAGCAGTGGAATTCTGTTCCCCGCCTGTGTGTCTTCTCCTCTCTAGTAATTCCCAGCAGGTTTAGGCTGTGCTCCAGTGCTAATCCTCCACCCCCAGCTACTCCACTCTGTATCAGAGAGGGCCTTGTTTGCAATCCTAGCCCAAAACCCCAATTGCAAGGAAGTCAGCAGCTCATATCAATGGCTTATTATACTAATTCTACCACCATCACTATTATTAAAATGATTTATTATATAGCAAGTAAAAATGGAAAACCTGGTATTATTACATCCCAGTGTCCCCTCCCACACATGCTGATAGACTCATAGAAGCTCAAGATGGAAAAGCTCTGTCAGTTTATTAAGTCGGTGTCTTCCCTCCACCCTGGCAAAGAAGGATTATTCCCTAAGGGAAACTTCCTAGTGCTTTGTCCACTCTAGCTTTACATGTCTCAAGCAATGGAGCTTCCACCACTTCTCCTGGGCCTCTTCCTAAGGCTAATACATCTTTCCATCAGTGTATCCTGATATTTGTCTTTGGTTCCTTTCCAAATTCATTCCATTATTCCTAGCTACACCCCTTTGTTCCACCCTAAATAATCCCCCTTCTTCCTTGGTGTTTACACCATTCAAATAGCTAAGAGTCTATTGTGTTCCGCTCCCCTGGATCGCTGTATAGCTAAGCTATATGTAATTTAATTCTTTCAATATCCTCTCATAAATCATTCCCTGCAGGCCTTCTCTGGCCTGAATCCAATCTGTCAATATCTCATGGGCACTGTGATTCCCAGAATTCAGTGCAATGTTCCAGGTTCGATCTTGCCAGTGCCTGACATAAGAAGGACTGTCACTTCCCTGCCCCATGATCTGATCTCTGCAACAGATCGAAAAAGAACTATTGGGTGGTGGTGTCCACCTCCCACAGCCAGCCAAGGCAGAGGGCAGGATGGGTCCCTACCTTTCTATCGTGGTGCTTGCACTGTTCTCTTTGCAAGCATGTAGAGGCTTTGTGGAGCGGCTTCTGGCATAAAGGTGAAGCATCCGTCACTCCTCAATGATGTTATTTGCTGGTTATAGGCCAGTCTGGGGGTCTTTTATAGTTTCCAGAGGCTCTTCTGGCCAGCTAATCTAACATACCCCAAGCCGCTCTCTGCCCCTTATGCGCAGCTTAATGTCTTTCTTTGTCAGATGTTTCTTTGGTGTAACTATAACTGTGATCAAATTTGTGGATGACACCACAATAGGAGTAGTCAACACCGGAGGACTGATCCAGGTTGCAAAGTCAGCTGGTGAGACGAGGCTACAGGCATCAAAGGGCGACTTGGTCCTGACCAGCCTCTGGGGAGAAGACAGCAAGCAACTGCACCCGTGGCAGCAAAGCAGGTTTAGTTTAATCTTTACTCCTCACTACTGTCCTAATGCTTCTTCGTCTTCATGGAAATCTCCATTGGCTGCAAGGCGGGTATGGAAACAGGATTGGTTAGTGGGGTGGAATCATGGGGAAGATCTGGCTTAAGAAATGGGCCCCTTTGTTTGATAACCACTGGCACTGTATCCAAAGTTAGAGCTGTTCCATTGCATGAGCCCCCTGGCCTCAGGGCAGTCACCTTGGAGCCCTCCCTTGTTCCTGCAACTGTTCCCCTGCATTCCCACCTGGTCCTGCAGTCCCAATGGAATGTTTCATTAAGGCAGCTGGACCACTCCCATTTATACAACACTGCCTAGCCCCTGACAAGAGAGTGGCTGACATCCCCCAGTGCTGACCCCATGGGGGAGAACACAGTGCGGGTGGGATGTAACCTGCAGGGTTTGGGGCAAAGGGGATTATTGCTTTTGAGGAGCTGCTGCGATTTCTCTCCTGTGTGAGATTAATATACCTTGGTGAGTTTCTTTGCCTGGTCTGCGTTCTTCCTTATTCTCCATTCTCCAGCCACAATCATTTAACACAGTGGGGATTATTTCCCTATTTGGGACAGGGGGAAAGGAGCAATCCGGGACTATGTGAGCTCCCTGACCCTCTTTCTGATAAGACTGGATTACTAACTGGGGGTAAAAAATTGACCCAACACATACTGCATAATTATATGTAGGGGGCAGGTCTGAGCATTTCAGGAAGGAGCTGAAAGCATCATTGGAATTCAATAGGGAGTCATGGGAAAGATAGATTCATAGATTCCAAGGCCAGAAGGGACCATTGTGATCATCTAGCTGATCTCCTGAATAACACAGTCCACAGAAATTCCCCAGAATAATTCCTCTAGAGCAGATCTTTTAGAAAAACAGCCAATCTTGATTTAAAAAATGTCACTGATGGGGAATCCACCATGACCCTTGGTAAATTGTTCAAATGATTAATTACTCTCACCATTAAAAAATTATACCTTATTTCCAGTCTGAATTTGTCTAGCTTCAACTTCCAGCCATTGGGATCATGTTACACCTTTCTCTGCTTGACTGAAGAGCCCATTATCAAATATTTATTCCCCAGTAGATATTTATAGACTGATATCAAGTCACCCCTTAACCTTCCCGTTGTTAAGCTAAATAGATTGAGCTCCTTGAGTCTATCACTACAAGGCATGTTTTCTAAATCTTTAATCATTCTCGTGGTTCTTTTCTGAACCCTCTCCAATGATCAACATCCTTCTTGAATTGTGGACCCAGAACTGGATACAGTATTCCAGCAGCAGTCACATATGTGCCAAATACAGAGGTAAAATAACGTCTCTACTCTAACTTGAGACTCCCCTGTTTATGCATCCCAGGTTCGCATTAGCCCTCTTGGCCACAGCATCACACGGGGAGCTCATGTTCAGCTGTTTATCCACCACAACCCCCAACTCTTTTTCAGTCACTGCTTCCCAGGATAGAGTCCCCCCCTCCCCATCCTGTAAGTATGGCTGCATTCTTTGTTCCTAGTTGTATACATTTACATTTAGCTGTATTAAAATATGTATTGTTTGCTTGCGCCCAGATGCAAGAAAAGAGAGCGAGAGGCAAGGGCTTGATGGAGGGGTGAGGGAGAGTGAAATAAATCATTTGATGCAGTTCCTAGGCAAAGCAACAAAGAGACTAGAGGATGGAGGAGTTTGCTTTAATTCACACTGACAAGCGATGGGATGCACTGAGAGAGAGGAAGCAGAGCCGGCTAGGGAGTGGAGGAGAAAATCAGAGATAGGAGAAACCCTGCATACAGGAAGCTGTACATTCTGACAGGAGTCTTAGTCCCACCCACTCCCCTTCACATGGGGTCATGCTCTTGCAAAGGCCTTTCGAATGGCTAAGGCTCCAGGAGCACCGTGCCCTAAGCCAGCTTTCTCTGGTGTTTCAGGCCCCAGATCAGCACAACTGGCCTTCTTGATCAGCACAGCAGAGAATTCTGAGGCCAGAAAACTTCCCAAAGCAAGAGAGCCTTTGATCAAAGGCCTGGGAGTGAGATCAGTGAACACACTCAGCTAACAGCAGGGGTCTTTGCCCACAGAGAGCACCTGCCCCTGGGGCTGCAGCAGGAGGGCACAGCGAAGGAATTCTAACAGAGGTTACACACAATACTCACTCCACAGTAATCACTGATTTCTACAGTGCCTGCCCTCCGAGGATCCCAAAGCACCCTGCTGGCTTTACAGAGTACCGATCCGTAGCGAACGCTTTATAACTCAGAAATGCAGCCATTTCTGGGGTGAAGGCTGTTCCAGAGCATACAGGAACATTACACAACAGGGCAGGAAGAGGGGAATCCCATACTCAATTGAAAATGAAATTTTATGGACATAATGTAATGAGCAGAATGAAATTAGGCTAGAGGACACTGGGGCTAACTCCCTGGTAGGCCAAAAGGAAATGGGGGCATCCTGGGAAGTGGGCCAGTTGTATAGAAGCACTCTTTCCCCAGTTCAGCGAGGGGAAATGGTTGTGACTCTCTCCTGCTCCTAGCAGGGGCAACTGGTGGGTTTCTTTAGCCAGAAAAAGAAGGTCTGGGCAGGGAGGCCCAGGATCTGTTGGCCTAGCAAGGATCCAAGGTAGCGGCTGAAAAAGCCAGGGAAAGAGCTGGGTAGCTCAAGAAGAAGAAGAAGGGGGAGAGAGTGTTGTTGTTTGAAACTTGTTTGGGAATCCCAGAGATGGCAAGGGCTGCAGGGTATAAGTGCTAGGGGAGCAGCCCTGCCCTCAAAACGGGAGAGGTTGGGGAAGGGGCAAGACTTACTGGGCATCTCTATGAAAACAGGCAGACACACACACACGTACACACAAGGAAAGGACAGGAGCTTCTGAGTGCAAGACCCTGGGAGAGCCTGAGGGAGCTTTTGAAGAAACAGTGGAACGGGTCCAGGAAGAAACCGTAAAAAAGACACACCCAGCCAATGAACCCTAAGGAGGGGATTGTGCTTTTCCTGGAGAGGCAAATCCTGAGGAGGGGAATGAAGGGCCTGTGGGGAAGCAGTGGAGGTAGCCTTGTGGTAGGAGGAGTCAGGAGAGTCCTTGGCAAGGCTTGACACCTCCCCAGGGCTAGTGCCTTTGAACTTCCCTCTGACTCTAAGGGTATGTGTACACTGCAATTAAAAACCTGGCTGGCCTGTGCCAGCTGGGGGGCGGGGGGCTGTTTAATTGTAGCATAGATGTCCGGGCTTGGCCTGCAGCCTGGGTTCTAGGACCCTGTGAGGGGGGAGGGTCCCAGAGCTCACATTGCAGCCTGAGCTGGAATGGAACATCTACACTGCAATTAAACAGCATCGCAACCTGAGCCCATCTGAGTCAGCTGGCACGGGCCAGGCGCAGGTGTCTAATTGCAGTGTAGACATACCCTAGGGATCAGTACTGTAGCCAGGCACAGTTTGTCAGGCTCTCACAGGAGCATTTTGAGCCAGGGAAAAGACTAGGTTAAGGTTTTGGCTTTAGGTTGGACCTCTTGTTTGGCCTTCCATTTGTCCACAAGGGGGTATGTGCATTTTGGCTTAGCTGGAGGGCTAAACTAACCAACAACAGGGAAACGGCCGCAACAGTTGCATTCTCACAGCAAAAGGTCTGCAAAGTATCAGGCTGCAGGGACTCAGCAGAGAGCTGGCACTGCACCCCAGCCTCTCCTCCACACTGCTGTCTTCTCCAACAATGCTTTATAGAGCTCATTTAAAAGCAAGGATCCCATGGCTACTTTAGAGGGAAACACAGCCCTAGAGTGAAAAATTGAAAAGTCAGGGCTCTGTGCAGTGTGTGAAATCCCTTTGATGTCAATGGAGCTGCACTAGGGCTGAATTTGACCCAGGCAGAGAGCACTAAGTAGTAAAGGATATTGTAGAAAGAAGGGGAAAGTGAGTCTGTATAATAGCAAAGGTGCAGAACTCCAAGAAAGCATCACTTTAAAATCTGGGTTCGGTTCCAGCTCTCCCACACATTTCCTGTGTGACCTTGAGCAAGGCACTTCATTCCCCCTGTGCCTCCGTTCCCCGTGTGGGGGGTGATAATAATTCCTTTCTCCCACTCTCTGTCTTGTCTGTTTAGGCCCTCATCCTGTGACCAGTGAAGCAGGTGCTCAATTTCACGGAGATCAATGTGCTTACTCATGCGTGTAAAGATCAGCACATGTTTTTCAGGATTGGGGCCATAAACTGTAATCTCTTTGGGACTCATGGATGTATATAGAGCCTTGTACAATGGGGCCCTGCTCTCAGCTGGGGCCTCTGGACATTATTATAATAAAAATTAAAACAAAAACCCAACAGGCCCAGCTGTCCTCTCAGATTCATGTGCACTTGCATCAAGGGGAGCTGTGTGCACAGAGATGTGATCAGGCCCCATCATTGTTTTTCAGGCTCCCCCAACTTGTCCCACAACGACTCCAGAGAGCATTCTCTGTTCACAGCTCCCCCCTAGGAAATACCCCATTGGCTGATCCAGAACAGACTCGATAGACCCAAGACTCTGTACGTTCCCTGACAAGCTGGTCCTAAATTCTGTAGCCAGACCCCTGGATTCTGTGGCAATCCAGCACGGCAGATTCTGCTGCAGGTTCAGATACATGTTTGCATTAAAGTTAATCTGAAAATGATTATTACACTCAGGATGATATTCTCCCTCTTATTTAATTAGCTATTGAATTTAATTAGTTTTGCACTGCCCTAAAATGTTTAATTTTTTAGCAGGCTGCAGATTTTTGTACTGGCAGTGCCTAAATGAATCTTAGATGTTCTCAAGTTGGAAGCAGGAGGTTTTGGCAGCTTGGCAGGGGGCAGTTAGGACTGTAGGCTCCCTGGAAGGCATGGGGAGCAGTTGGATAAAGATATCAGTTAGATGTTTCTGCTGAAATGATCCATTGATTGCTATTGTTCCAGGCTGTCTGCAGCACGCACTGCCCTGCTTTACACTCAGTGCATATTTCGCCGGTTTTCTTTCCTCTTATAAGGCCTGGAGACCGAATCTATTTGAAACAAAGGCTTAAATCCTGGTGCAAGGGGTGGATTCTGCAGTGGATGCCACAGCTGCAGAATTGCAGAGTACAGAGTGTCTTGTCTCATTTGGTCAACGTGACTCATAGACTCATAGACTTTAAGGTCAGAAGGGACCATTATGATCACCTAGTTTGACCTCCTGCACAACGCAGGCCACAGAATCTTACCCACCCACTCCTGTATCAAACCCCTAACCTATGTCTGAGTTATTGAAGTCCTCAAATCGTGGTTTAAAGACCTCAAGGTGCAGAGAATCCTCCAGCAAGTGACCCGTGCCCCACGCTGCAGAGGAAGGCGAAAAACCTCCAGGGCCTCTGCCAATCTGCCCTGGAGGAAAATTCCTTCCCGACCCCAAATATGGCGATCAGCTAAATCCTGACCATGTGGGCAAGACTCACCAGCCAGACACCCAGGAAAGAATTCTCTGTAGTAACTCAGATCCCACCTCATCTAACATCCCATCGGGCATATTTACCGCTAATAATCAAAGATCAGTTAATTGCCAAAATTAGGCTATGTGACCCTGGAGCACAGGAGAGCACACAGGTAAACAAACAGGCTGGTCCTGGTGTCACACAAAGCAGTGTGGGCAAACTGCCAATCTAGTGCAAAGGGGCAGTGTGTTCACATGAGCATTAGTCCACACTAACTCAATAAGTGATGAGCTTAATATACTGTCAAAGTGATTATGGAATAGGTGTTACCTAGCCAGTTAGTACACTCTGAAGCATGGCATGATGCATCGTGCGGATGGAGGTCATTTGACTGCATACTAATTCAAGTTAATGCAGATGAACCCCTCTATGTAGACAACACCTAAATGAAACACTAATGGGTTAGTTAGTTAACTCTGATAAGCACCTTTCAGAGGAGAAAAGCATTAGCATCAGGCACGTTGGGGTGGATGCTGCAGAAGCAGACACCTGTGGTCTGGGGAACGGAGCACTGGACTGGCACTCAGGAGACCTCTTCTATTCCAAGCCCTGTACTGACCCGCTTGAGCTTTCTGTGCCTCTAATTCCCCACCCATAAAAGTGAAATACTGATACCTTCCCACCTGCATAAAGCCCTTTAAGTCTTTGGAAGAGAAGCAATTTGCAAATGCTGAATATTATTAGTAGCGGACGTCACTGGGAGCGGGCAGGAGGCAGAGGGACACAGAGATGAAGAATGTCAGAACAAGAAGAGCGAGAAAAGCAAATGAGAGAAACTGGTTAATGATTCATGGGCACCACCAGTTTGGGGATCATTCCACCTCACCTCATCATCATGTGTCCACGTGAACAAGCAAAGGGGACAATTAGAAAGAGATTCCCTGGGGAAGCTGGAGTGAGGGGCTCCCCAGGCAGAATGCCATCTACAAGGAGCTGTAAGAGAGACTCATTAGTGGCTGGCCAAAGAGGAACCAGGGTGGGTCTGGGATAAGCTCTCACAGTCTGGGTGTCACCGAGGGGTGTAACTCTTGTGTTGTCCCAGTGAGTCACTCCCACTGTGCCAGGTGCAGGATCTAAGGGGGGTGGGGGTAGGAGTGGCTCACTGGGAGTAGCTATGTGAGGTTTGTGCTGCTTTTGAGTTACCAACATCAAGCCACATCCCAGACGGGGTGTGTTTAGATGCTAGCTGTGGTGACGATGGGCTGCAGGCTGAGCCTGCTCACAGTGGGCATGGAAATCCAGGGCTGGCTCTTCCCAGAAGTTGCAGCCAGCTTCCCTTATAGGGGCACAGGGATCCAGCTCCATCTCTGCAACAGTAAATGAGAACATCTTCAGAGTGTGCTGCAATATTAACCCGTAGGGTGCCTCTCTGGGATTGGGTAAGGATTGTTATCTCCATTGCACAGATGGATAAGGGCTTTGTGTCTTAGTCCCTGTGCCCACTGAAAGAAGGAAGGGCAGCGATGGGACTAAAACATAGGTTCTCCTGGTTACTAACACTGTGGTCAGTCCATTGAACCACATGACTTACCCTTTGAGGAGGACTGTTCCTGTTGGCTGTGCCAAGAGGGCACAAAAATAGCTTGGGCCTTTCCTGCTAGGCTTCACTCTGAGGAAGTGTCAATTTTTTCTAAGCTATAACAGACACAACTATAATGCTGGATCATGGCATTGGGGTGGAAAAGACCACATGAGCACTGGTGGCCCTGATCTCCTTTCCTCTGTCCTCTCCTACCAGAGCTGTGACTGAGAGTTCCTTCTGATAAGGTGTCTGGCTTACTCCTCCCAAATCCCACCCCCACGCAGCTGGGTTGTGTTAAAGACACCCAACCACTACCACCCCCACCATCCTCTTCCTGGACAAACAGCTTAACATGCAGGGAAGACCTCAAAAGCTAGCAGAGAGCAGGGAACCCTTTCCTGCTGCCTCTCCAATCCCAGCTCAGCTGAGGGAACAAAGGTGGACTATGGTTCCCCCTCATCAAGGTGAAACTGCCCATTAAATTCAGGAAAGTGGGGGGAGTGGTGGGAAATTATCTTTGGTGATTGAAATATGTTGTGGTACCTTCCAGGAGAAAGAAGGAGAGTTGATGACCTGCCATTCCTGCTATTTACATGTAAGTTAATGAAGGGGCTCTGAAGAGCATATAGTCAGTCCAATAGTTACCCAGGGGGAGAAGGACTGCCCTAGTCTCTATTAACAACTAACAGAGCTGGTTGGACAAAGCTAAAAAGGAAATCCCTAGGCCATCCCTCACCTCTGACTTGCGTGTTGTTGTCCTGACTGCACGTTTGCTCATGCTTTTTCCTGCCTGAACTTAAAACTCCCAAACGATGAGGCATTCATAACCCTTGCAGGCTCTTCCACAGCCTAGTAGAACTGTCTTAGAAAGCTCTCCCCCTCGTTTCCAGCCAACCAAATGAATGGCTGTGTTTGGGAATATTTTTTCATTTGGATGTTTAATTGTGCACTTTCCCTCTGACCTTATGCCTCTGTTTCTGATCTCTGGAGGTCCCTTGGTATTATTCCTCTGTCCTCACTAATGTCTGCAGCTCGTCTGAATTCAGTAGCCTCTGTAAATGTCATTAACGCACTGCTTATACCCTCCCTCTGCTCACTAACAGAGATGGGATGCAGTTTCAAACCCCATCCATTTTGCTATTTATTCCCATTATCCTTTGTTCAGGGCTCCTTAGACAGTCATCAGTGCATGTGGTCATGGTGATCTCCAAAGTAACTTGAATGAATTCTGAGTAAGGACCAGGCTCACCGGCCAGATGACTATGCCGGGGGGGGGAATCAAGTTATAACATCCCAACTGTATTATAGCATAATAATACCTAGCTCTTATACGTAGAGCCTTTCAAAACCATTTTTGCAGATCGGATGCGGATCCAAATTTTGTATCCATTAGGGCTCTACTTATACAGCACTTTTCAATGCTAGATCTCACAGCATTTTACAAAGGAGTTCAGAATCCTCATCCCCATTTTACAGATGGGGAAACTGAGGCACAGAGTCACTGTGACTTGCCCAAGATGACCCAGCAGGTCAGTGGCAGAGCTGGGAATAGAACTCCCATTTCCTGAGTCCCAGCCCAGTGGCTTGTTCATTCTTCCCTGTGTATACAAGGCCAGCCTGTGTTTTAATCATGTGTCTGATCTGTGTTACGAACCTGCACAGATTACTGTAAAGTGACTGTATTCTTGTTTGGCTGGATCCCTGTTTTCAGCCTGGAGTGCAGGGCTGGGTTTTCTAGCAGTCCTTGGCAGCGCCACGGAAAGACAAGTGAAATGCATTGGCAGAGCTGTTTGTGTTAGGAGACCCCCCAGGTTTGGATTACAAAGCAGTGCTGCGGGTCAACGGGGAAAGCTGTGGGGGACAGGGAGAAATCAGGACTGGAGTGGCAGGGGGTGCTGCAGATTGGAAGGTTCCACACACCCCTGCACCTGTCCTCCAGCTCTGGCCAGCTGTACTCAGCCCTCTCAGCTCCTTGCTTTCATGAACACTTGATTAAGAAAAGCAGGGAGTTTGGATGTTACATCCCTGTTGAAAGCAACAGGTGCCCCAAATCTGGGGGATACAAAATGGCTGTGCAGACACAACTAGTGCCTGAGCAGCATGGAAAATGCATACACTCCTAAGAACAGCAATAATAAAAGATCAGCTTGGTGAAACAAGAAGACATTGGAGCTGGACAGAGGAGACCATGTCACTGAGACACAGCAGGGTTTAATTTAAGTAGAGTAAGACTGATTGCCACAAAACCAACTTTCCAATATTTTTGGTGCAGTCCCTCTGCAAAGCCCAGCCTCGTCTACAAACAGGTTTAACATTCTGATATCTCTGCTCCCAGCTGCTCATTGTAATTAAAATCAGCTTGCTCTTTCACTTTGGTCATTTGTTCAGATTAAACCTTGGAAAGCTGGCTTGACTGGGTGCATTTGGCATTAGGTACAGTACAGAGGGGAGATAGAGTAGGTTTTGCAGGAAAGATCAGAAGCTGGGTGGGGAGGGCGTGTCAGCATTGTGTTGCTGTGGAGGGCTGTCTGAGGAATCCAGGCTGGCCTGGCTCTGAAAGGGGGTGGAGGTGGTTACAGGGGGATTAACACAGGAAGTGAGGATGGGACACTTGGCAGGGGAGTTAGGCAGCTGCTGACTTGTTTGGATGGGGAGGAAGGTTAGGCAGCTGTGAGGGGCTGCAGTACATTTAAGGGGCGGGAGATGTAGTCAGCTGGCATGTTCCAAGAATTAAAGGGGCAGTTGCTGGTTTTGCAGAGTTTGAACAAGCCCTGAAAATTCAGCCAATATCATTTGAGGGTCCGGGTGGCCTGGAGTATGTGTGGGCAGGCAGGGAGATGAACTCTCTCTCCCCCCCCCCCATCTTCCTCTTGGTGAAAGGTGCTGGCTAGAGTAGAGACTGAAGTCCCCTGTGTGTTCCCATAAGGGATCATGCACAGGCAGCAACTTTACAAGCTCTCTCACACCCTGCAAGAAGGTGCCTCTGCATAGCTCGGGGAGTGGGAGGCACTATCTTTAGGGGAAGAGGGGAGTTAAACCTCCATGGCCCACTTCTTCCTTGCCACCTTTGCTGGTACTGCCATCAAGCAGGGAGGAGGGTGTTAGCACCACAGTAACAAAGTTTTTATTAGATGAGCACGTCATATAGGAACTGGACTGGGACGTCTCTCACCCAGCGGGTGGTAGGGTTGCCAACTTTCTAATTATAGAAAACCAAACACCTTTGCTCTGTCCCCTTCCCCGCCCCTTCCCTGAGGCCCCACCCCTGCTCACTCCATCCCCCCTCCCTCCATCACTCACTCTCCCCCACATTTGCTCATTTTCACTGCGCTGGGGTTGGGGTGCTGGAGAGGATGAGGGCTCTGGCTCGGGGTACGGGCTCTGGGGTGGGGCTGGGGGATGAGGAGTTTAGGGTGCGGGAGGGGGCTCTGGGCTGGGGCAGAGGGTTGGGGTGCGAGAGAGGGAGAGGGTGAGGGCTCTGGCTGGAGGTACAGGCTCTGGGCCTGGGATGAGGGGTTTGGGGTGTGAGAGAGAGCTCAGGGCTGGTGGTTGGAGTACAGGGAGAAGGGAGGGGGGGCTGAGGGCCCTGGCTGGGGGTGCAGGCTCTGGGGTGGGGCCAGGGATGAGAGGTTTGGGGTGTGGGAGGGAGATGGGAGGGTGGGGCCGATGAGTTTGGAGTGTGGGAGGGGGCTCTGGGCTGGGGCAGAGGTTTGGGATGCTGGAGGGGGTGAGGGCTCCGGCTGGGGGTACAGGCTCTGGGGTAGGGCTGGGGATGAGGGGTTTGGGGTGCAGGAGGGGGCTCAGGCTGGGGCAGAGGGTTGGGGTGCAAGAGAAGTTTGAGGTGCGGGCTCCAGGCAGTGCTTACCTCAGTTGGCTCCCGGAAGCGGCCGTCATGTCTGCCTTATAGGTGGAGGGGCCAGGGAACTCTGCGTGTTACCCTCGCCCGCAGGCGGCACCTCCGCAGCTCCCATTGGCCGCAGTTCCCGGCCAATGGGAGCTGTGGAGCCGGTGCTTGGGGCAGGGCCCATGGCCACCCCTGCACCTAGGAGCGGGACATGCCTGCTGCTTCTGGGAGCCGTGCGGAGCCAGGGCAGGCAGGGAGCCTGCCTTAGCTCCGCTGCGCTGCTGACCAGATTTTTAGTGGCCAGGTCAGTGGTGCTGTCTGGAGTCGCCAGGGTCCCTTTTCGACCGGGTGTTCCAGTCGAAAACCAGACACCTGGCAACCCTAGCTGGTGGAAGTACAAGCTAGTGATCACAGCAGGCAACTGGGAGGTGGTTTCCTAGGTTTTATTCCCAGCTCTACCACATTATTATCTGCATTATGGTAACACCTAGAGCAGTGGTTCTCAACCAGGGGCAGGCGTATCCCTGGGGGTACGCAGAGATCTTCCAGGGGGTATATCAACTCATCTAGATATTTGACTACCTTTACAACAGGCTACATAAAAAGCACTAGCAAAGTCAGTATAAACTAAAATTTCATACAGATGATGACTTGTTTATACTGCTCTATCTACTATACAGTGAAATGTAAGCAGGGCTGTCTCTAGGGGGGGTGCAGAGCCTGGGACATAGGCACCGAGTTTCTATCTGCTGAGGGGGTGCTCCCCCCCCCCCTCTCGGCTCTGCCCAGGTCCTGCCCCCACTCCACCCCTTCCCCAAGGCCCCATCCCACCTCTTCCCCACCCAGTTCTGCCCCCTCCCCTGAGCACGCTGCGCCCTCGCTCCTCTCCCCAGACGCTGCAAAACAGCTGATTGGTGGTAGGTGCTGGGAAGGAGGGAGACGTGCTGATTGGCAGGGCCCACCGGCAGGCAGGAGGTGCTGGGGGGAGGGGGAGGTTGTTAGGGAGGCTCGGCTCCTCCTCGCCCCTGCCTCACCTTCCCGCCCGCCTCCTCACGAAGTGCAGGGCCCCCTGAAGTGTGGGGCCCATGGCAGTTGCCCCGATTCTCCCTACCCTAGGGACGGCTCTGAATGTAAGTACAATATTTATATTCCAATTGATTTGATTTTATCATTATATGGTAAACAGGAGGAAGTCAGCCATTTTTAAGTAATAGGGTGCTGTGACACTTTTGTATTTTTGTCTGATTTTTGTACAAGCAGTTTTTAAGTGAGGTGAAACTTGGGGTACGCAAGACAAATCAGACCCCCTGAAAGAGGTACAGTCGCCTGGAAAGGTTGAGAGCTACTGGCCTAGAGCCCCAGATGAGATCCGTACCCCATTAGTTTGTACTGCAGGGCCTGTGGTAAGAGCCCTCACCCCAAACTGCTTACAATCTAGATAGACAAGATGAAGGAAGATTCCCATTTTACAGCTGGGGAGCCAAGACACAGAATGGCAGTGCCTTGCCCCGGGCTCTAGCAGCAGTCTGCGAGCTGAACTCAGATCTTCTGGGGCCTAGTTCAGCATTGTAACCACAAGACCAACCTTTTTAATAGCTCTTCCTCTCCTCTATTGACTTACTGTGACCATGGGCAAGCCACGCTCTCTCTCTGCCTCCGCTTACTGCCTATAAATGGGGGTAGCATTGCCCTACCATGTGTGTTTGAGAGGTGCCCGCTTCAGTAAGGACTGTAAAGTGCTTTGCTTTGAGATCCCTGGATGGAAAGTACTATAAAAATTCAATATTGCTAGTTTGCGCAGAGACAGAGCTTTGTCTACATGAGAAAGTTACACTGCACAAGTGAAGGGGTGGATATAAACCTAGGTCGTGATACCGGTATCACTCCCGATGGGAACACTCAGTCCAACATGAGTGCCTTTCTTGGCTATCAGCCTAAAACTTAGGGATTCCCCCTCCTCTAGCATCTTGGCAAAGTTGGGATTTCTTGTTGGGCTGTAATGAAGAGGACCCGCCATGTTGTTAAATAGATGAGAGCACCACAGCTGCTGCCCACTCACTGGGAGGGAGACAACGATCTAGTCCCAGGTTCCCATTTGTGTACCCGCTCCAGCTGATCACAGGAATCACGCTGGCTGTTGCCAGGGACAGTGTGATTGTACAGACTGCAGAAATATGCNCCCCCCCCCCGGCTCTGCCCAGGTCCTGCCCCCACTCCACCCCTTCCCCAAGGCCCCATCCCACCTCTTCTCCACCCAGTTCTGCCCCCTCCCCTGAGCACGCTGCGCCCTCGCTCCTCTCCCCCTCCCCAGATGCTGCAAAACAGCTGATTGGTGGTAGGTGCTGGGAAGGAGGGAGACGTGCTGATTGGCAGGGCCCACCGGCAGGCAGGAGGTTCTGGGGGGAGGGGGAGGTTGTTAGGGAGGCTCGGCTCCTCCTCGCCCCTGCCTCACCTTCCCGCCCGCCTCCTCACGAAGTGCAGGGCCCCCTGAAGTGTGGGGCCCATGGCAGTTGCCCCGATTCTCCCTACCCTAGGGACGGCTCTGAATGTAAGTACAATATTTATATTCCAATTGATTTGATTTTATCATTATATGGTAAACAGGAGGAAGTCAGCCATTTTTAAGTAATAGGGTGCTGTGACACTTTTGTATTTTTGTCTGATTTTTGTACAAGCAGTTTTTAAGTGAGGTGAAACTTGGGGTACGCAAGACAAATCAGACCCCCTGAAAGAGGTACAGTCGCCTGGAAAGGTTGAGAGCTACTGGCCTAGAGCCCCAGATGAGATCCGTACCCCATTAGTTTGTACTGCAGGGCCTGTGGTAAGAGCCCTCACCCCAAACTGCTTACAATCTAGATAGACAAGATGAAGGAAGATTCCCATTTTACAGCTGGGGAGCCAAGACACAGAATGGCAGTGCCTTGCCCCGGGCTCTAGCAGCAGTCTGCGAGCTGAACTCAGATCTTCTGGGGCCTAGTTCAGCATTGTAACCACAAGACCAACCTTTTTAATAGCTCTTCCTCTCCTCTATTGACTTACTGTGACCATGGGCAAGCCACGCTCTCTCTCTGCCTCCGCTTACTGCCTATAAATGGGGGTAGCATTGCCCTACCATGTGTGTTTGAGAGGTGCCCGCTTCAGTAAGGACTGTAAAGTGCTTTGCTTTGAGATCCCTGGATGGAAAGTACTATAAAAATTCAATATTGCTAGTTTGCGCAGAGACAGAGCTTTGTCTACATGAGAAAGTTACACTGCACAAGTGAAGGGGTGGATATAAACCTAGGTCGTGATACCGGTATCACTCCCGATGGGAACACTCAGTCCAACATGAGTGCCTTTCTTGGCTATCAGCCTAAAACTTAGGGATTCCCCCTCCTCTAGCATCTTGGCAAAGTTGGGATTTCTTGTTGGGCTGTAATGAAGAGGACCCGCCATGTTGTTAAATAGATGAGAGCACCACAGCTGCTGCCCACTCACTGGGAGGGAGACAACGATCTAGTCCCAGGTTCCCATTTGTGTACCCGCTCCAGCTGATCACAGGAATCACGCTGGCTGTTGCCAGGGACAGTGTGATTGTACAGACTGCAGAAATATGCCTTGCCAGCCCCACCTTGCTATTGTACAAGTGCTCCGTCATTTGAATGAATTGCAGGCCTCGGAACATGTCCAAGGGGAGCCAGCAGTGTGTCTGTTGAGGGGATCGCATAAATGTCTGCATCTAGTCAAAAAGAACAAGCACACCAAGGAAGAGTGGGACTTGTATTTATTCTGGGAGAAGTTCAAGAGTGACCCAGCCTCTGCAGGGGAAAGGATAGCTGCACGGCTCCACCAAGAGCAGGGGAGTCGCAAAGGTTTGTGTGGGGTGGATTGTAATGTTCATGAAAGGAAAGTCCAATAGCTATGGACTAGAAGCAGGAATAATGCAAGCTTAACTCTGCTACTCTCTGCTCTGTACCTCCCTGTGCATGTGCGTGTGCACACACCCACACACCAGGTTTTTGTATAGCTGTTCGCAACCCTAGTTCTATTTCCTGCTTGGTTCCAGTTAATTTCGACCCCAGCAATGTGTATGAGTAGTCCCAATTGCTCTACGCATTCTGCATGGCTTTGCACTGATTTACATTATTACCTGCTGTTGCCTAGCTCTGTCTGGTCCTTGTGGTGGAGTTCCTCAGTCTTCTCTAGCCTTGCCTAACCTAATTAATTTTGTGTCCTCTGCAAATGTTGCCCCCTCACCTTTTTTGGGATCACTGATACCTTGTTATGCTGAAAGGTGAAAATGGCTGCCAGCAGGTGGGTATTGTGATCCAAGACCCATTCATAGGCCTCCTTAAGCCAATGTCAACCGAAGCAGCAACAAAGCCCTTTTATGTAGTAAAAACAGCTGGAGGCTTTGGGGCTACAACCTGGGGAACTAGGCTGCATGGCAGGTCAGAGCTAAGTGCATGGTCTGAGGGGTGGTCCTGGCTGCAAACGCAGGGACTAGAATATGGGTTGCAGGCTGCGTGTGTTGGAGGCAAAACGTTGGGTGAAGCTGATCTGAGCATGATCCTGAGAGGAAGCAGGAAGACGAGGCTTCTTGGGCACAGAGCCTGTTGGAGGGTTAGATTTGGGGATTTCTGAGCAATGAAATTGACTGTTGTTGTTTGCTTCCACTATGTTGAGGAAAACAGGACTTTGTGTACATATTTTTGTAACCAAGAATATACAGTAACTCCTCACTTAAAGTTGTCCTGGTTAACGTTGTTTCGTTGCTGATCAATTAGGGAACATGCTCGTATAAAGTTGTGCAATGCTCCCTTTTAATGTCGTTTGGCAGCCGCCTGCTTTGTCCACTGCTTGCAGGAAGAGCAGCCTGTTGCAGCTAGCTGGTGGGGGCTTGGAACCAGGGTGGACCGGCAGCCCATCAGCTCCCCGCAGGGGCGGATTAATAATTTTGCCGCCCCTGGCCTCGCCCCGACTTCACCCTTTTCCCTCCCCCATTCCAACCCCTTCCCCAAAGTCCCGCCCTAACTCCGCCCCCTCCCTGCCCCTATTGGATCCCTTCCCCAAATCCCTGCCCCAGCCCTGCCTCTTCCCCAGCACGCCGCGTTCCCCCTCCTCCCCCCTCCCTCTCTGACCAGCGAAACCGCTGCGGAGAAGTTCCCCTGCTCCAGCTGCCTCCTCCGCGAGCGCGCCGCCGCTTCCTGTTTCTCTCCCCTCCCTGCCCAGCGAAACAGTTGTTTCGCAGCACAAGCGCTGGGACGGAGGGGAGAGAAACAGGAAGCGGTGGCGCGCTCGCGGAGGCAGCTGGAGCAGGGGAACTTCTCCGGGGGTGCTCAAATTTGCCGCCCCTCCAAATTTGCCACCCTAGGTGATAATACGCCGCTGGCTCCCCGCTCCCCTACGTTCCCTGTGCTGCAGCCGCCCAGCAGGCTATCAATTGGCAGTTCAGCTGTCTTTCCCTCCCACTGCCGTGTGCTGCTCCTGCCCGCTGCCTTGGAGCTGCTCTCAAAGACTCCTGCTTGCTGTGCAGGGAGGGGGGCTGTCAGGTTGTCCCCCTCCCCCCTGCTCCTGCCCCCCGCTTACCCCTTCTCCATATAGAGCAGGGAGGGAACACGGACAGAGAGAGACAGAGAGAGCTTGGGGCAGCAGCTGCTGTCTCAACTTCCTGATCCACTTAAAAAGACCATGCACTCAAGAGTGGGTCAGCTTACTTAAAGGGGCAGTGTGCATCTCTCTCTCGCACACACAAGGTGTGTGTCTGTCTCTGTCTGCTATGCTGTCTCCCCTCCCTCGTGTTCGTGCTGCCTTGTGTGAGGGGATAAATTAACAACAATGTGTTAACCCTTGAGGGCTCAGCGAGTGCTAGTTCATCATTTAGCAGCAAGGCATTCCCTGGGAAATATCCCTCCCTCTTCCACCCTCTCACTTCATCACCTCAACCAAGCTTCACAGTCATCATAGCTGTGAACCGTATGAAATTGTTTGTTTAAAACGTATACTGTGTGTATATCTATATAATATATAGCTTTTTGTCTGGTGAAAAAAATTTCCCTGGAACCTAATCCCCCCATTTACATTAGCTCTTATGGGGAAATTGGATTTGCTTAACATCGTTTCGCTTAAAGTCGCATTTTTCAGGAACATAACTACAAAGTTAAGCGAGGAGTTACTGTACCTGACACATAATGGATTTCCCATCCTAACAGAAAAAATCCTGCAAGGGCCTGAATACTGGCTAACCGCTTGGGCCAAAGGGGCAACCCTATTTAAATACTGAAGCTCTGGGACATCCTATTGTTAGCCGTAAACCACAATGAAAATTGTCCGTAAGTTCCTAGCCTTTATTTTCTGTCTCTTAACTAGTTCCTGATCCATGATCATGGTTTGTATCTCAATTGCCTACTTTATTTTCTTAATAACCTCATGTTACGGACTCTCTCAGAAGCTTTCAGACAAATCCAAATAAACTCTTTATCTGCCAGTTCTCCTTTATCCGCTTGCTAATCAAACTCTGGCTCCTCACTGATTCACCAGTGGGCTCAGAGCTGCCAAGGCTGCTCTCCCACGCTGGCCTGGCTCTATGAAGAGAAATTATGCTTGTTCTGCACGGATCTTTCTGGAGCAAGGAGGATAAAAGATCAGATGCAAGTACTGAGTGAGCAGACAGAGGTAGATGAAAGGTTGGGTGGGGGGCAGCTGGAGACGTTTCCTGGGGCTTTTTGGCAACAAGGATAATTACTAGGATTTGGAGATCACGAGGAAGCTAGTAAAGGGAGATGGAGGATGGGAGTAATGTAGTTTTCTCTCCTGAAGAGAGAGTTGTCTTGATGCCCTAGAGTTTAATTATTTCAGCAGCTGAAGAGCGAGAGGTATTTCTGCATGGGTATGTGCTGCACATGCTGGAGTGTATGTTTCCCATTCATTTGTAATCATACATGGGGAGCAGCTGCTTTGGAGTAAGTCCTTTTGTTCTTTGGCATCTATATAATTTCTCCATAGTATTTGTACGTAGTCACGGATGTGCTCCAGTGCCTCAGTGCAATGCAGCCACATATTGGCCCTGTACATTGGATGTGCCTTGACAAACCCATCCCTCAAACTGGCTGGCACTATCCATGAGGTTATATGGCTTGTGTCCCATGCACATTGGCATGGCCTTCAGTGCCAAGGCCAGTCCCCAAGGCTGGGTGCTGCGTGTTCAGTCGCTGTGGAATTCACTCCTTGCTGCAGAATCTAAGCTGAAATTGAAAAATGTCTTAGGTCTCATGGTTGCGAGGAAAAGCTTGAAAATGGGAATGGTACGTAACATGCTGCCTGCCTGAGTGTGCAGCTGGCCTGGTCCGATAGCTCTGAGTGGTGTCAACTGTGCCATTCGTTAATTCTGAAACCTGATGACAATTTGTGTGAAGCCAATGTGAAGCTGAATTCAATATCAAAATAAACAGCACAGGGGAGATGATGAATCTGGAATAATCCAGATAATACATTTAATTCAGTAAAAACCTACATTTGTAAAATGTACCTGAAGCTGCCACAGAAGAGTGCTACAAAAGCCTGCAGTAGAGCACATGGGGCCTTCCACCAAGGGAAAGCTATGGGATCCTATTAGATGATGCATAACAGGCAACGTGGGCAGGACAGCTAAAGGAAATCAGGTACTGCAGACACAGTGAAGCATGATGAAGATACAATTTCTACATTCATAGCCACTCCTTCATGCTTATAGTAAACTAGAGCAATTGGGAGATCGGCTTCAGATGAGGACTGCCGAACTGAGCAGGATGGTAGGTTCCACTGTTTCCAGCCCAGGATTGTGCATGACTGGATGACAGAAATGTGGTAAGTGCTGCTCTCTGGCCAGAGGGAAACAGCCCTGTGGAATGTCACTGTGAGCCCTGGTGCCAGCTTGGTCTGTGGGTATGTCTCATCCCATTGGACTGGCAGTAGAAAAGCAGAACTGCAAAGGGCAACTTGTACCATGTGATCAGTCTGCTCACCATTTAAAAAGGATCTAATTCCCCTAAGGCATTTTATCTGCAACCAAGTGCTCTTACTAACCAGCAGCAGTGGCAATTTTCCCCCAAACCCCATCATCCTTCAGATGACATACAGCTGATGGCCCAACTAGTGGGTTGTTGAGGGAGAAACATAAAAAGCTGCCCTCTGAGAGAGGTAGACAGTAGTGGGTAGTTGCAGGGGCTCAGAGCAGGCAACCACCATCATCCACACCCAGACATCACCCTTTATGACTCCAACCCTGTTTAGGGAGGAGGTGTTGTAAAAGCTCAGCAGCTAACTTCACACTGTGGGGCCATGACACGCTGCATGCAGCAACTTCTCGTGCTCCTAGCCAAAAGGGCTCTGATCTCAGATGTGAACTGCAACAAAAGCAAACCGCAGTCAGTTCTAGCTTCAATACAAGCATCACCGACAGCAACTGTGGCATTAAAGACAACCCTAGCTGCTCTTTCTTTAGCTATTATAATGGGCCCTTCTGTCTCACTTGTGGGATGCTCTTTCCCCTGTAATCTTTAGAATCTAGCCAATACCAGTCTGAGCCCCAGCATGTTGCATTCTTCATTTGGCAAACTGTGATGATTTTACCATGTTTTCTCCCCTCCTGCTGCACGCCAATGCTTGCTCTCAGACCAGTTGTGGTCAGACAGCATTGCTTTCCTCTCTGCAGAGTGCATGATAGCTCCTGGCCTAGAGCCCTACAACACACTGATTTGTGTAGGTTCTACAGCAAATTCATGTATTTATGGTTTGGATTCGTCAGCAATGGGATTTAAGATCAGAAGGTGAATCAGCAGCAGGGTCCAGGGGTCTGCAAAGAGGCCAGCGTTTGTGCTCAAGGCAACTCGACATTGTCATCTTTAATTCAAGCACTGCTTTTTAAGAGACGTTGTTACCGAGTCCAGTGTCAGGCCCCAAGCACAGGAGATAGAGGGAGAGATGTGAGTCCTGAGACGAAAGAACTGGTGGAGGACTCCAAAAAAGCTGACAGTATTTTAATGAATGTAAAATGTAGGAGTTCAGATTGTCATCCACCCCCTTTGTGTGTCTTTTAGCCAGCATGTCAGACCAACGTCTTAATATTCACAGTGACAGCTACAGCAAAATCAAAACACAGAGTCAGTCCCAGACTTCCCTCCCCAGAAGAGCATACAGACCACTCTAAGCCGCATGCATCAGGGTGAAATCCAAGCTTTGGATACATGCGTCTAGTCAGTCTCCTCTCAGACAAGGGATACACCTGTTCCTAAACAGCATCCGATCCTATTGTCCTCTGGGTCTAAAAAAACAACTTGGAATGTTCATTATTCAGGGAAAGTACTGGCTGCTCTTGAGAATCAGTACCTTAAACAGAATCCATCCAGCTCTTATGAATGACCACTCCCCACCAGATGGCAAAGAACATGCTGTTCTGTGGCAACTCCCTGCATCCTTTCCATGCTCCCCATTTCAGGCCTCTTGTGGGCATCACAACTCATCCAGCCCATTGAACTTACTTAAGATCCCTTCCCCTCAAATGAATTTAGTGCTGGTAAAATGTGTCCGATTGATAGGCCTTCAGACTGGCATCTATTTTAGCCCCAGGATTAGTGATACCTGGGCAGCAACAACGTAAATTTGCCCCCATCCTAGCAACATGGCTCAGGTCTAAGTTACAGGTCAGCCATGTTGAGGTGGAAAGATGAGCTGTTCTAATGGCTCAAATCAAGGCCTGATCTCCTGGCTGAGACTGCTAATAAAAGGGATGATCGAAGTCAGCCATGGTGCTGTCTCGTGAGACATAGATATCTGTCCCCTTAGAACTGGGGGGGTGTCCCCCAACTCTAACTGGGCAGCCATAATCTGATAACTTTATCTATATATTTCTTTTTAACAAACCCATTGCTGTGGTCTCTGAGCACAAAGTTTTAATGATTCCTTGAGGTGGGATCACATTGGAAGCAGCAACCTTGTGGTGAAAAGCTTTGTATCCCAGTCCCACACTGACAGACTCTTTCCCCTTTGACAGCAGGCCCCTGTGGGAGTTGAGGATGAAGGCTCAGGCTCTGATTATTATTTGTTTTCTCTTCCTGGTTCCATCTACTCCAACCAATGCTCAGTGAGCTCTGCTGAATTTCCATCTTCATTTCCTGTGAGTGCAGGAAGTCAGAGTCTCCCACCACCTGAACAAGCCTACTCACCCTGTGCAACTAGATACTGTGACCATGTCCAATGGTGCCTAGTACAGGCAGATCTGTACACAAAGGCATGTCTGAGAGCTGTCCCTGCCTGAATGCACCTGGGTGTGGCTGGTGACCAGGGGCACACTGTTGAGTGCCAACCACTCTGAGCTTGGGATGCTTTGAGGAAGGCTGCGTGTTCAAAAGAGGGACATGCCACACAAGGCCAGCACATTCGTTCAACCATCCGATCTAGAACGGGATGATAAGTAAGAGGGGCCCTTTGCTCCAAAAGTCGGAGCTCCAACATTCAATTGTCCTCCTAGGTGCCTCAGAAGGAGGTGGTGATGGCAGCACTGGAGGGGATAGTCTGAGAGTTGAGTGCTACACTGAGGGAGGGTCCAGCAGGAACAGGGTATCTGGCAGTGGCAGCAATGTTTATAATCTAGGCGATGCGTTCCAGCTGCCCCTCCCCTGGGGCCTCTCCTGTTGACCAGGGGAACGATCTGAAATCCCGTTACCTCTTCTCCATCTTCTGCATCTGTAGACTGAGTGAGGTGAAGCTGGCCAGGAGGTCAGTGACCTCATCCACCTGCCGTAGAAACAATGCAGTTTGTTATCATAAGACAAGCAGAGGCTGCAAGGGAAGGAAGACTGAGCTTAATGTGGGATGTACCTCTTCCTTGCCTGGAAGGGCCCATGTGTGTAGATGAGTGGGGAAATTCAATGTTCTCAGTCCATCTGGTCTTTGACCTCTCTGCTGAGTCTGCCATTAAGGGTACCCTGGGCACTGGCAATGCTTTCTGTGTTGTGAATATCTACCCACCAGAATACAGACATTCTTTTCACTACCCACTCCCACCAAATGAGTTACTACAACACCTAGCTACCATGACTCTTTCCATTATTACATCTGGGCTCTAATGTGAACCAGTGACATGGAGGGGAATGTGTCTGTATCCTGGTCCCAGTCTTGGATGTTACCCTACTGAAGCTGTCTATTCTCTCTTGGATGTATGTGTGAAGCCAGCAACGCAGTATGGGAGTCACTCTGGCTGCCTCTCACCTGCTCCTTAGTACTGGTCATCTGTAACCTGGAGCAGAGATCATCCAACTGCTCCCGCTGCTCATGCTGCCCAAGGCGCTCCAGGTATTCCCGCAACATCTGGATAATCTGAAACAGGCAGTATGGTGAGATGCAAAAGCAGGACAGCTGTAACCAAGGCAGGGCACCGGTGGTACAAGGACAGAGGGACAACCGCAGCAGGCAAGCTATTAGCAGTACTGCCACAACCACAGTGTCACTTCTGAGGTCTGGGGGTAGCACCCACACAGGAGATCAGAGCCATGCTCCAAAACAGCTGGACAGTGCCATTTGTGGAGGCACAGTCCAGTGTGTCACCAGAAGACAGGCCACATATTAATCAGATGCTAAGTTTTTTCAGAGGGGCTGGTCATTCAATTGATTCCTATCCATGGCTATTAGAACATAGTGATGAGACCAAAAGACCAAAGTCCTCAAAGGGCCAGCCTCACATCCAGTGGTTCCCTGGGTAAAAAATTCTTGTTGCTTTCTCCCCCTCAGGTCTGCGTTACCCAAATCTCCTCCCTTTCCTCTCCTCTGTTCCCTGACTTGTGAACCTGGACAGGTGGGGGTTCAGGGCCTGCCAACCAGTACTCCAGGAAAGTGCACGGCTGTTCCTATTAGTCAGCTAGCCTCGCCTAATGCTTGCACTGGGAGAATATAAGGGGATTTCTAAGGGGTCCCTCCTATAGCCATTTCTTAGTTCTCACTAGCTGCCATTCAGTGCATTCTAGGGCCCACAAGCCCTGGAGAGATCCTGCAACAATTCCAAGTGGTGTTTAGGGAGATGCTCTCCAGAGGCAGAGAGAGGTGGGTTATCAGAGTCTGGGAGGGAGAAGGTCAGGAGTCCTGGAATTGCCAGCACACTGGAGCAGCTGAGGTACTCAAGCGAGGCACTTAAAGCAGTTACTAAACCCCACGTGTCCTACAGAGTGCACCGAAGAAAGGCAGTGCTTGGAGAGCAGATGCACACGGTATCAGACAGCATGAATATTTCTCACCTGCTTCACTTCAAGGCGCACGGCCTCCAGGCTCTGAGAGAGCCCTTCCTGCAGGATGTTCAGTTTGGACTTGGCGAGGTGCAGAGGAGTTCTCCCGGCTCGATCCAAGGCATCAACTCTGGCTCCTGAAAGGTGCACATGCATGGGGGGGAGAGAGGTTGGTTTAAAAGCGGCGGCGGCCCTGGGGGAAGGTCAAAGAGGTGGTGGTGGTAGCTTTATAATTTGTAAAGAGGAAATGTTACCTCCGCGCAGCAGCAGGGTGATGACAGGAACATGGTTCGTGCAGGCAGCTGGGAAGGGAAAACACGAGACACACAACTCAGAGTAGAGCTACAGTCCAGGGAAGGGGATCCTGCTCAAGTACTAAGCCCCCTGGGCACCACAGCACAGGCAACCAGCTCCCCACAGGGTTCTTTGTCAGAGGGTAGGGCAGCACTCCCCTTTGAAGCCTGCTCAACGATCAGGGTTTACAGCCTCTGCCAGCAAGCTGGATAGTCTCTGAAACGGGCCTCTTGTTTCTCAGGGCCAGCAGGAGGAAGGAGATATACTTCCTTCAGCTCTGACCCTTAAGCCTTCAATTAAAGAACAAAGCTGATGGAATGCAAAGAGTCCAGGACAGGGATTGGTTGCCACAATACAGAGGAGGAAAGAAAGGAAGGAAACTAATGGGGATCTTCACAACTCTGGGCACAAAGATCATCAGGTTACAGAAGCCCTGATTTCAAGCTCCTGGCACTTACCCAAGTGTAATGCAGTGTTCCCCAGTCCATCTCTCTGGTTCGGGTCTGCCCCATGGTCCAAAAGCAACTGCACTAGAAACAATGAAATGGACCCATTTCAGTTTCTTCCCTTTGCCCAGCAGGTCTAAGAGGAAAGAGCCAGCATTGCCCGCACTGAATGGTTTAGAGGATCTTGAGAGGCAGCACATGCGCATGCCAGGGATTGAAGGGGAAATGCTGCTTTTAGCAAGGTGCGCAATTAAAGAAACGCAGATTCCTCCAAAACCCCTCCCACAAGGAAATCGGATCATGGAACAATCCCTTCCCACTCACCAATGCGATCATTGCCATTGCAGGAGGCGAAGTGCAGGGCCGTACGGCCTTTGTCATCTGCAGCACAGGGGTCAACCCCATCTTCTAAGAGTTGCTGCACTGACATCGCCGAGAAAGAGAGAAGGAGAGACCGTGTTAATCGGGAGGGAAAGCTGATCAGTAGACACGCAACCAGATGAGTGCTAGAGCCCGGATATGGGAATGAGAGAGACTGATGATGGAAAGGGATCCCCTTGTCCCACCTTACTTGTTCCTCTCTGCTCCCATCCATCCAACTACCCCTTCAACGCCAATGGAAGGGAGACCCTGGTGCAACTTACACTGCCTCCGTTCCTCAGCAGAGAAGGAAATGTTTCTTTATGTGGAGAATGAGTAACAAGTACAACTCAGTGTCATGGGATATTATTGGAGCAAACAGAATGAATGGATTCCAAGGCCCAAAGGGACCACTGTGGTCATCTAGTCTGACCTCCTGTATAACACAGGCTATAGAGCATTTTTTTTTTTTTTTAAATCCACCCTCGATTTAAAAATGGTCGGCGATGGAGAATCCACCATGACCCTTGGTAAATTGTTCCAGTGGTTAATTACCCTCACTGTTCAATATTGACATCTTATTTCCAGTCTGAATTTGTCTAGCTTCCACTTCCACCCACTGGATTGTGTTATGCCTTTGTGTGCTAGAGTGTCCATTATCAAACATTTGTTCCACATGTAGATACTTATGGACTGTAATCAAATCACTGCTTAACCGTCTTTGTTAAACTATCTAGATTCAGCTCTTTGAATCTATCACTGTAAAGCATCTTTTCTAATCCCTTAAGCATTCTCATGGCTCTTCTTCAAGGTCAGTGACCTTTGTATGAGTAAGAGTAGCAGTGAAATGAGCGAGGTTAAGATTACAAGAGTTATCAATCCTCATTCTTTGGGGTATAAATTAATCCCCAGTTCACAAAGAAGCTCCCCCCCCATGGTTATTCAATTAGGGGGCTTTAAGTCTTGCTCTGAAGCATTCATTACTGGCCAGTGTTGGAGGCAGGACACTGGAGTGATCCAGCTATTGGCCTGTTCTAGTGTGGTGGTTCCGACGTTACCTTCCTCCTGGGTTCTAGGGTTGGAACCATTATTACAACTGGGATTCCTTCCCCTGCCCCTCCTGGATTATTTCTAAACTTCGTGGGGAAAAATGATTCAGGGTTAAAATTGGAAGTAACACCTGAAAAGATGACTGTGCCCTTAGAATAGGTGCAATTCTGCTATCTTAGCCAGGGGACAAGGAGAGAGACTGACAGGCCAACTAGGAGGAAACATTAATGTAAAGTCCCACCTAATCATCTCCAAAGACCAGCAGGAAACAATTTAACCTTTCTCATTCTGACAATGTTTTGAGATGAGTGAAGATTTGGTGCGATGACAGAAAAGATCAAAGATTATTTCCAAGCTGATAAGTAACTGATTCAATAGCAATCACTTCACTGGCACGACAAGATATAAAACATTGCAAGATTTAATACACAAGGGATCTGCATATAGATTTAGAACACGTTTTGCAACTATAATATAGTGGGACACATGGCTTTTTAATACAAAGGGTCATACTATACAAGTCATTTCTGATTCAGTACCTCAAGCCGAGACATGTTCATTAGCGCTCTGCATCAACAGATTTCAAAGCCCTTCACAAAAATGAGCAAGTGTCATCTCCCTGCCTTACAGATGGGAAAATGGGCACTCAGTGACTTGCCTAAAGTCATAGTGAGTCAATACTCAATATTGTTGCTTTGTTCTCCCCCATCTGTCTGTATCCACGGGTTGTCTCTTGTCTTATACTTAGATTGTAAACTCTTTTTGGGCAGGGATCATCTTTTTGTTCTGGGTACAACACCTAGCACAATGGGGTCCTGGTCTGTGACTGGGATGCCTCGGTGATATGGTCATACAAATAACAGTAGCAGAGGTAGGAATAGAATCTGCATTGCCCGAGTCTTGTTCTCCTATCTGGTGTGCCATGCTGCCTGACAACAGACTGGGGCTGTTCGTGCAACAGTCACTTGTCTTTCTTTCAAAAAGAGCTTTGCTCTCCTGTCACTCTGCAGCAGGACATGCTACTATTGTTGATACCTTGGCTGAAGTGTCTGTCACATATATAAAAAAACATGAACTGGAGAGGGTAGAAATGCTAGATTGAACTTTACACCCAGCGCTGTCCTAGCAGAACAAAACTATTTCTGCATGTGCAATGTCTGAACTGCTGGTTCTACAAACCACCTAGCATTTCCCTTTCCTCCCCTACAAAGCCAATTGCAAAACTGCCCTTCCAGGGAAAGGTTCTGAGTCGACCTGGCTAGTGCAGGCTCACCTGTTTCTAAGTCGTTAGCATTGGCGGATTCTCTCAATCGTTTCAGAGCTGTGGAAAAGAGAAAGGGTTACTGCAAAGAGCATAGAGAACCATTATTAGAACCCTCTCTTCAGGTCAAGTCCAAAATTCAGGAGCTAAACCACACTGGAAGGATTGGCTTGTCCCTAGAGGAAGGGATATGTGAGATCAAGGCCCCAGGTAGCAGAAGACTTCATGCTTTTCTTCTAAAGGTGGTCATTAGCCTTTCCTGCCAGACAGCACTTCCCAAGGAAGCCTCTTTGTAGTGTAACACCGACAGACCCTGGTCCTCAACCTGGGACCTCTGGAGCTAAGTGCATGAGCTAAAAGCCATATGGCTGTAGAGCAAACTCATTAACCTCTCTAAGTGGTCTTGGTGCCACTAGATGGGACAGAACACCACACCTGGGAGGTGTGTGGGTTACAGTAGCTCAAATCTGAAAGTGAATGAGAACCTTTTCCCAACTCCCCCATGCAGCTAATCTTAGGCCTGGTCTACACTGGGGGGGGGGGGAAATCGATCTAACTTACACAACTTCAGCTACATGAATAACATAGCTGAAGTTGACATACTTAGATCTACTTACCGTGGTGAATTCACTGCGGTAAGTCAATGGCTGACGCTCTCCCGTCGACTCCGCCTGCGCCTCTCGCCGTGGTGGAGTCCAAGGGAGAGCGCTCGGCAGTCGATTTATCACGCCTAGTCTAGACATGATAAATCGACACCTGCTGGATCGCTGCCTGTTGATCCAGCGGGTAACATAGACAAGACCTTAGATTCAGCCATCTCCTCTCTACTCCACCAACAAAGGGTGTATGCATTCTAATAAAACATCTTTATTGGAATGGTAGGTTATACAAGGGCTTCCACCTAGACTCGGAGAACTTGGCTATGTGTCTGTACCTGGTTACCCATCTCATGTCCCATTGCCAGCACTGACTCAGCGTCAGGTTGCTGCAATGTCATGCTATTCCTACCATCCTTTTTCCTTCCCAAAGCATTTCAGTGTGTTTCTTCCTCCATATTAATGGAAAGTATTGTGCTCCTTTGTATTCTTAGCAGCAGAGTGGGAAATGGCTCTTGATGGGGTTTCACTGGCAGCAACTGAGTGACCTGTATTCCTCTTTGGTGGTTGCCATCCTGTGCACTAGAATAAGTCTCCAGCCCTTATGGTTGCAAAGGGCACGCTGTAAACGAAATATATGCCAGGACATCTGTCAGAGCCTACAACCAACTTGACCCAACAGTTTGGCAGAGTTTTAGTTCTGATGCCTAGTGATATGACTTATGTTATGAGTTATGCTAGCCATTTCATTGCTAATCAATTGTTTAGCGCAGCTCGATTTACTGTGAATGGACTCTCATTATGACGTATTAGAGGACAGAGCTGGGGCTGGGGCCTGACTGGAGGAGAGTACCACCATTTGTTTTCCAATCAGACGTATGGTCTTCAGGGGGGATAGGGCAGGGGCCCAGGCTGGAGCAGAGTCCTAGATTGCATTTCCTGCTCCCCTGCACCAGCTGGACCCAGCCAGTCCCCTCCAACCGAGGGGAAGAGGTCACGGAGTGGGGCCCCCGATTCTCCCCTTGGCCGGGAGGGGAGGGGGCTCCCTCCTTGCGCTCGAGCCTCATGCCAGCAGGGGGGCTGCGCCCGGGGTCCCCTCCACTGCGGGGATTGCGCCCATCTCCCGCCCCGCGCTCGCCCCTCACCGTGGATCTCTTTGCCCGTGGGCCCCAGGGCGCGGTGCAGCCGGGCGGCCCTGCGCTGGCGGCGGGCGGGGATCTTGCCCGCCGGCGGGTCGCGCTGCCACAGGACGTGCAGGTAGCCGAGCGAGGCCGGGCCCAGCGCCTCCGGGGGGCCTCGCAGCGCGAACCCGCCCCCCGGGGGCCTCGGCTCCTCGTCCGAGGCCGCCACGGCCCCGCCAGCGCCATCCATCACCGCCGCCCCCGCGCGGCCTTCCGAGGGCCGGGCCCAGACGCGCCGACAGAGGCGTGACTGCCTTCCCCAATCACAGAATCCGGCCCACGCAGCCAATCAGAAAGGGGGTGGGGGTGAAGGAACTGAATAACAGGCAAGTGCTTCATCCCAATGGAGGAGAATCTCCAGGCAGCAGCCAATGACAGAAAGCCTGAGGATGATAGATCGGTATTTTACCCAATGAAAGATCTAGCCATTCCGACCAGCAGTCAATCAGAGAAGGGGTGAGGCCGGAGAAGTAAATAGGCTTTATTTGGGTTTGGAAAGAGGAAGGGGGGGGGCAACTCCCCAAGCACTCGCCCCGCCCCCCCAACCTGCCCCGCCCGCCCCGTCAAACCCGGTCACCCCCCACCTCACACACCCCAGCAAGCCCCACCCCCAGTCCCGTTGAACTCTATCTAGCTGTAGCCGAGCCCTAAGCCCGCCCCCTTCCGAGCGCAGCCTAAGCCCCGCCTCGCCTCTTCCGGTTCTCTCCAGGAAGCGGCCGCGTTCCCGGCCGGAGCCTTTTCCCTGCTGCGCCGCCCGCTGCTGCCGCCGCGTGCCGAACCCCCCGCTCGCGCCATGGCCTACCCAGCCGAGGACTTCGACACTGAGGTGCCCGGCCCCTCCCCCCCGGGGACCCGGCCAGCCGCGGCTCCCGGAGCCCGCATGGCGGCCCGGCCCGGCAGCGCGGAGAGGCCGGGCGGGGGGGGGCTTACTCACCGCCAGAAGCTGGTTGAGGGCCCCGGGGAAGGGCCTGGCTTCCCCTCCTGACCCGGGCCCGTGGGGGAGGCCCAGGCCCGCCCGGGGGGAGGGAGGGTCCGTTGTGTATCTGAGCTCCCCGTGGTGACACCCCCCTTCTGTGTCTCTTTCTCCCCTCAGGAAACCTACACGTACCAGGGTGACTATGACATGCACACAGGTGAGTTCTGCTGCCTGGCCGAGCCAGGGTGCCCACGCATTGCCCTGCCCCTGCCCCAGATCACCCCCAGGAGTCCCTTCCCGCCCGTGTGCCCCTGAGCTAGAACTGGCACATAGGGAGTCCTTGTGGCACCTTAGAAACTAACAAATTTATTTGAGCATAAACTTTCATGGGCTAAAACCCACTTCATCGGATGCATGCAGTGGAAGATACAGTAGGAAGATCTATATACACAGAGAACATGAAAAAATGGGTGTTGCCGTACCAACTATAACGAGACTAATCAATTAAGGTGAGCTATTATCAGCAGAAGAAAAAAAACTTCTGTAGTGATAATCAGGATGGCCCAATTCTAACCGTTGACAAGCAGGTGTGAGTAACAGTAGGGGGGGGGGGGAAATTAGCATGGGAAAACAGTTTTACTTTGTGTAATGACCCATCCACTCCCAGTCTTTATTCAAGCCTAATTTAATGGTGTCTAGTTTGCAAATTAATTCCAATTCTGCAGTTTCTCATTGGAGTCTGTTTTTAAAGTTATTTGTTGGAGTATTGCGACTTTGAGATCTGTAATTGAGTGACCAGGGAGGCTGAAGTGTTCTCCAACTGGTTTTTGAATGTTATAATTCTTGACGTCTGATTTGTGTCCATTTATTCTTTTGCATAGAGACTGTCCGGTTTGGCCAATGTACATGGCAGAGGGGCATTGCTGGCACATGATGGCATATATCACATTGGTAGATGTGCAGGTGAACGAGCCTCTGATAGTGTGGCTGATGTGATTAGGTCCTGTGATGGTGTCCCCTGAATAGATATGTGGACAGAGTTGGCAACGGGCTTTGTTGCAAGGATAGGCTCCTGGGTTAGTGTTTTTGGTGTGTGGTGTGTGGTTGCTGGTGAGTATTTGCTTCAGGTTGAGGGGCTGTCTGTAAGCAAGGACTGGCCTCTCTCCCAAGATCTGTGAGAGTGAGGGATCGTCCTTCAGGATAGGTTGTAGATCCTTGATGATGCGCTGGAGAGGTTTTCGTTGGGGGCTGAAGGTGACAGCTAGTGGCATTCTGTTACTTTCTTTGTTGGGCCTGTCTTGTAGTAGGTGACTTCTTGGGTACTCTTCTGGCTCTGTCAATCTGTTTCTTCACTTCAGCAGGTGGGTATTGTAGTTGTAAGAATGCTTGATAGAGATCTTGTAGGTGTTTGTCTCTGTTTGAGGGTTGGAGCAAATGCGGTTGTATCTTAGAGCTTGGCTGTAGACAATGGATCGTGTGGTGTGGTCTGGATGAAAGCTGGAGGCATGTAGGTAAGTATAGCGGTCAGTAGGTTTCTGGTGTAGGGTGGTGTTTATGTGACCATCACTTATTAGCACTGTAGTGTCCAGGAAGTGGATCTCTTGTGTGGACTGGTCCAGGCTGAGGTTGATGGTGGGATGAAAATTGTTGAAATCATGGTGGAATTCTTCAAGGGCTTCTTTTCCATGGGTCTAGATGATGATGATGATGTCATCAATGTAGCGTAAGTAGAGTAGGGGCGTTAGGGTTTTAGCCCACAAAAGCTTATGCTCAAATAAAATTGTTAGTCTCTAAGGTGCCACAAGTACTCCTTGTTCTTTTTGCTGATACAGACTAACACGGCTACCACTCTGAAACCTGGCACATAGGGGACATTCATGTGATTATCCATCCCCGCCCACTCCACACTCCCCTTAGTGGTTTTCCTGCTTTTCTGTGTGTTGGTAGTTGGTCAGAGACCTGGCATGTCGCTAAGTCAGTGGCTCTCAACCTTTCCAGACTACTGTACCCCTTTCAGGAGTCTGATTTGTCTTGCGTACCCCCAAGTTACACCTCATGTAAAAACTACTTGCTTATAAAATCAGACTAAAAATACAAAAGTGTCACAGCACATTATTGCTGAAAAATTGCTCTGTCTCATTTTTACCATACAAATATAAAATAAAACAATTGGAATATAAATATTGTACTTACATTTCAGTGTATAGTATATACAGCAGTATAGTCAAGTCATTGTAAAAACTTTTAGTTTGTACTGACTTTGGTAGTGCTTTTTATGTAGTCTGTTGTAAAATTAGGCAAATATCTAGATGAGTTGATGTACCCCCTGGAAGACCCTGGTTGAGAACCACTGCTCTAAGGGGTGGGAATTCCCAGGGAAGGACCCTGACCAAGCAAGGCACTTCCTGAAATGTTACTCAACTCTATTCTGCTGTCTCGGTACTGGAGGTGCCCTCATCTCACCTTGTGGCCAGCTGGTTTGGATCCCAGATACAGCCTGGTTGTGCTGTCTCCGGGCATCCCTCTGAGCTTCCTGGCATTTTATTAAATTCAGGAAAGATACAGAGCTATGCTCATAAATCATCTGCTGCATCGCTGCCCTTTTCTTCCACAGGAGACCCCAAACAGGATCTAGCCTATGAACGCCAATATGAGCAACAGACCTACCAGGTGATCCCTGAAGTGATCAAAAACTTCATCCAATATTTTCATAAAACTGTCTCAGATCTGATTGATCAGAAGGTGTATGAGCTTCAGGCCAGCCGTGTCTCCAGCGATGTCATTGACCAGAAGGTGTATGAGATCCAAGATATCTATGACAACAGGTACAAAGCTATCCCTCCCAGGGTGGGAATTGCTGTTGTAACTGCTCCTGTGGGGGTTTTGTTGTTGTTTTGGTTTTTTTATTTATTTATTAAAGGGAGCACCAGTCAGCTGATTTGATCCAAATTTGGACTTTATTTAAAATGTGGACTGGGGGTAGATTTGGATGTCTGAGAAGGAAGAGGTCCTTTCACTTCTAGATAACCGGTTTGACTCAAACCGAGGTTAGTAGTGATTGAAATTCATACCAAATGAGTCTCAATCCAGTTCCTAATGTGCATATTACAAAAAAAGTGCCCCCGTTGGTGCTAATTAGCTCACTTGCTGATAACATCAGAACATGCCGAGGGTCAAATAGGCCATGGCGTGTCTGACTCTTTTCTAGCGATGGTCCCTCCAGCTCATGACTAAGTCACACTGGCACAGGTGGTGTGTGAGACAAGTTTGCATTACTTCTCTGTGTTAAGGATAAAAGAGAACTTCAGTTTCCAGATCTGTTGAACTGGTCCCTCTCATGTATACTAGACTCATTTATAAATCTGTGTGTGGAAATAATTTTGATCTAACAAAGCATGTCTTCAGGATTGGAAATCTTTAACTCGATCCTTCTTTCACTGATGAATGAATAGTTTAATTTGTAATCCCCTCTGCATGTGTTTTTTCACAGCTGGACCAAACTGACTGAAAGGTTCTTTAAGAACACCCCATGGCCAGAGGCAGAGGCCATTGCACCACAGGTTGGAAACGGTAGGTATTTTGTTTATTGGAGGAAAGAGAGAAGCAAACTGCTTTACTTTGGAAAGAGACCCAGCTGATGTCTCTGTCCTGTCCCTTCCTGTTACACATCCACCCATTAGCCGTAACTGACCCCTTTGGCACTCCGAGAGCAGACAGGCCAAGAACTGAATGAGATCTGGAGATCAAACTTTCTCCCCTAGGAGTAGTCCTTCTGGCTATCTGAGCAAGAATTGCATGGGAGGAGTGCAGTCTGATCCTTCTGGTCGAGGCAGACACTGGATTTTCTCCAGCACTTTTTCTATTTTTCTCCTTCCCCACTCTGTGTGGCTGAGAATCCACTCAGTTCAGAAGCAGGCTTTCTAAGCATCATATTGAGAAGTGGAAGTGCTATAAATGTGGTAAAATGTCAAGGGCGCTGAGAGTATCTCCTATGCAAAGAAAGCAGTGATTTGCAATCTCGTTCCTTTCTGTTGGAGCCTCCCCTGCTGATTTGGCAGCTCGACCCCCCAATACATCTTCATATTGTGCCCTGGCACAGATGCTGTCTTTGCTGCTTCTGTCTGTTTTCTCTCTCCTTCTGTCTCGTCTTCCCCCCGCCTCCCTTATTTTGTTCTTTGCTTTCTGTTTATTTAGTTTTGTCCCCTTCCCTCCCAGCACACCAGATTTCATGCTCCTCAAGATGAGGGTTGGCTATTGCTGGTGTTTGCTGGGCTGAGACATATGCTTTGGAGCTAAATTCTATGGTGAGAGCTTCCCAATCTGCAGTTTCCCAAGCCTGTAACCACTGAACGCTGTTCCTGTGGCCATCTGTTTCAGGAACTGCCAAAGAAGAATGGTGGGAAAGTGGGCTTCAAAGAATTGCCCACTGCTTTATCCACAACAGCATATCTGTCATTGGCAATGGGAGTGAATCCAAAGCCATGCAGCTTTCCCTATGCTCTCTGCTCCTTTCCTCTGTCCAATGTCCCCAAGGTCGGGAAACACAAGTTCTTAAATGTTTTCCCTACTCAAGCCCCATAGGGGGACCCTCTTGCTCCTCTTTTCCTTATTGTAGCAGGGGGAAGACCACCAGTGTACCTGAAACATCTGGCTATGTTGACCACTTGACCAAATGTCTTGCTAATGTCCAATTCTGCCATCTCTTCCAGATGCGGTCTTCCTGATTCTGTACAAGGAGCTCTACTACAGGCATATCTATGCCAAAGTCAGTGTGAGTATTTGCCTGTGTGGTCCTGCTAAGTACGTGCAGGCTTTCCGATGGCTGTTCTGTAAAACTTGCCCTTTCCTCTCTCTGGACCACACTGTCTGTGATTCAAATAACTCCTGCAGAACAAATCTGTTCACACTTCTGATATGCTGTCATGAGGTCCTGATTGGATCTTGAGAAACTTGCGCAAGCTTATGGTTGGCAATGCCTCATTTGAGTTCTGACATTTTAAGACTTGATCTTCCATCCCCTGCTGAGGCTTGCAATCTGGCTCTACCTCTTGCTAGTGATTACTAGCACAAAGTTCATAATAATTCATTCATGTAAGAAGAGAAGGTCTTTGAGAAGTCTATGATCTAAATTAGGTAACACCTCCTTGGGGCAGTGGCAGTCTTTTTGTTCTGTGTTTGTGCAGCACCTAGCACAGTGAGGCCCTGGCCATGACTGGGGCTTCTAGGTGCTATGGTCATACAAATAATTAATTACAAATGATGCCTGATTATTGTGGGTGAATTAAGGAAAGAAGAGACAACAGAAAACAATTGGATTCTCTCCTTGACAGAGCTGTAATTCCAGGAGAAGTGTAGCTTGTTTTGTGGCTTTTTATTTAACTTTTACAATTGTCAGATGGGTAGGTGTAAGAAGCAGTGTAGTGGAGACTGGTGGTGGAGTGCTAGAGTGAAAATGAAATTGATGTGCAAGAAAATGCAGCCTACCAGTACAGAGAGGAGTGTGAAAGAGGGTTCTGAATCCCTAGTGAAGAAGGAAGATTGGGCAGAGTAAATGGTTCAAGAGGTGGGAACAGGAAGAAGGAGAGAGCTGAGATGTATGCAGGAATTAAGCTAATTAGAGACTTGAAAGGGAGGATGCGAGACTTGAAATGAATGCCAGAATAGGAAGATGGTCAGGTGATGGTTCAGAGGGGGTGGAAGAGGGAGAAGATTTAGCTGCACTGTTTGAATAGACTTAGAGAGGGGAGAAGCAGGGAGATTAGGAAAGAGATGTTGCATTAGCGTGAGACATGATCCAGGGATTTATTAGTAAGAATAGATTGGGCAGGGGGCGGTAGAGCAGATTTTACAGGTGTAGCTGTGGAGTTCTTAAAAATGAAATACTGAGGGATGGGGGTGCTTCCCTGACATGCTTGCTCATTTTACAAAGTGGTCAATAATGAAACACTTGAACTACCATGAAGAGGAAGAATTGACAGGATTTGTCAAGAGCCTGCATGTGAGGGGAGGAGGACAGAGAGCTCGTTAAGATAATCTGTAGATCTTGAGTCTGGGTGGTGATAGGAGGATGTTTAGGAGGAAAGGGGAGAAGTTCCATTTGTGAGATGTTTAGTTTGGGAAAGCAGCAGGACCTCTGGAAGGAGTTCATTGCACATGAACAGTCAAGACTGCTTCTTGATAACAATGGTGTGCACTCATGGTCATGGTGGCGGGGTGTATGATGATGATTGGCCTGGTTGAGTATAAAGACATTGGCAGCTCTACTGTCAGTGAAAGAGTATCTCTGCTACTCTAGATTGTGGCTGCACAAAAGGCATGATGATAGCCCTGAACCCATTCCTGCCACACTTGGGGGGGCCCTAGGCAGTTAGCAGGTAAGTGAAGCTAAGTAGACTGTATTGACTTCCCCGCTCTCTCCCCTTTTCATTACAGGGTGGCCCCTCTCTGGAGCAGAGATTTGAGTCTTATTACAACTACTGCAATCTCTTCAACTACATTCTGAGTGAGTTACTATGATCCACTTACTGGTGTGTGAATTTTTGGGGGGAGGGAGGGAGGAAGAACAAAAGCATGCTTGTTTATGGATTACAGAGGAAAGAATCCCATGGTTTTACCCAAGGAAATAAATTGTTGAATTGATAGCACGTCACATTCATCCATCTGAAAACACACACATTCCAAATCCCTCCACTAATCTGAACTGCTCTGAGCAAAAGAAGAGAATAAGCCTTCTTTAGGTCTGCAAACGGTAGGTGAATTATTGGAGGTGTCTTCTCCTTTTGCACGGCGGGGGGGGAAGCGAGTGAAGCTGTGAGCAAATGGAGAGAAAGATAGAGCAGTGTTTCTGTACCTTTTCAGGTTGGAGACCCATTATTCAAAGTCACACATTTTTGTGATCCCCTTGCACTTATTACTCGATAGTAAATGCATCAATAACAATGCTATGCCTATTTATCCATTTGTGGTTAGAGAGTCTGATAGAGAATACTTGACCTTGAAGGGGAATAGTCAGGTGGGAGGAAGTGGGGGTGTGAGATTTCCTTCATTTAGATTGTATTAAGTTTTCAGTGCCTCACAACCCCCTGATTGTCTTTTGTCCCCCGTCTCCCTTGCGGGGGTCAGAACCCACCAGTTGAGAAATACTGCTGTAGAGTATTTAGTAATCAAACTCAAAAAGCTGGCCTTTTAAGTCACGAAGCCCTTGCTATGTTTTCCTCAAATGAGGAGGCAGTGGGTGCGGCCAGAGCTATTGCATCATCTCTCTGTTGGGGACCTCGCTCAATGGGCGAGTTCTGCTCTGTCTCCACCCTTGAAGGGGAAAGTTACAGTGATGCCCATATTTCCCCCTACAGCTTCATGCCACTGTCATCCTACCCCTTGATTGTGGGTGATTACCTGTGTTTTTCTCCTACAGATGCTGATGGCCCTGCTCCTCTGGAACTGCCCAACCAGTGGCTGTGGGATATCATTGATGAATTCATCTACCAGGTACGTGGCCTGTTGCTGGGCCTTCTGGTAGCATAGGTGCTTAAGGCTGTTCAGTTCTCCATCATTCCCCCTTCCATCCCACGTGATTCCTGTAGCTGAGATCTCCCCACATGCACAGTATCCAAGGGGGTACTCAGATTTGAGGTCCATAGGAAGCAAAGACCTTAACCTTTTCTCAAATTATAATAATTCCTTCACGTTATTGGGGGATATTTGGGAAACTCTGGCATTTTACCCATATTTCCATTTCAAGTTCCTGCATCCTGGGCTATTTCTGTAAAGTGCATCTTCCCTGACCCCAACTCTCCCACATCTAAATGATGGGAAGCTGCCTGGCTAAAATCATCTAGAGTTACAAATAACTTATTAGAATGTTTGTCCACCCTAGCTGACCAGTGCAGGATTGTTTCCTATATATTGTATTTTTTCCACCTTTAAATTTCTCAGTTGATGGTGCTTGTACGGCTTCTATTTGGAATAACCTCCAAGTCCAAACATGCAGAGCAATATAACTAGTCCACATTCTGAGATCTTGCTGTCAGGAGACATTTCCTGATACCAGCTGAAATATCCCTTATTTTCCCCTTCCATCAGTCCACCCTCCCAGACCGTAAATTACTTTTGTCTCTCTGAATTCCCTTCTGTTTGATGTCTTGGTGTGAAGATGCCTGGCACTGGTCACACTATTCCAGGTGTTATCTTGTCAAGTGCATATGGAGATGGACTGTCACCTCCTTGCTATGTGATGCAATGCCTCTGTGTGCATGTGAGCCACTTTTTTGCTGCCACTTCAGTCATGTCTAATTGTCTGTCTTTCACCTACCCCTTGGGTCCTTAGTGATGCTACTTTCTAGGTTCTCCCTCATGCTGAGTATCTGCTTCACATTAGTCTTGCCCTAGGTGCATTGTGTTTGTATAACTTTTCCTCTTGACCTGCCAAGTAATAACTCAGATTAAGTTGCTGTTGGGACCTGTGGCTTCCTGTACTTCAGTCATATGATAGAACCGTAGGGCTGGTGTTTAGATGAGCGTTTCCATGCTAGCTCCTTATCTGCTTGTCTGTCCTTTCCTCATCCCATAGTTCCAGTCATTCAGCCAGTACCGCTGCAAAACAGCCAAGAAGTCTGAAGAAGAAGTTGATTTCCTTCGGTCAAACCCCAAGATCTGGAATGTCCATAGTGTACTCAATGTGCTACACTCCCTGGTGGACAAGTCCAACATCAACCGACAGCTAGAGGTCTACACCAGTGGAGGTAAGGGGTCAGGGTTCCCAAGTATGCTGTCCTGGCCAAGAGGAGTGATCAAAGGGAAAGAGAGATTAGGAATGGGATGCAAAGTCTTTCTCCTTGAAGTTACTGGTTCTAGTCTGGGGTGGAAGTGACTGGGTACTGTTCTGTGAAATCCAACCCATCACAAGTGACAGTAATTGCCCCCCTTGTTGGCAGCCTCAGCTTGGAGGCTCAGGATTGAGTGGGCCTGAGATATAACTCCCTTCTCATCCAAATGCACGTGGTAGGTTGTTGTATGCTTACACTGCTGCTGTCTGTGCTGAGGAGAGAAGGCTTCAAACTCCAATGCTGTCGGTCCTGCACTTCTCACCTGCACCAAACTCACTCTAAAAAGCAGGCAATGAGTAGCTGCTGTCCGGGCTTTTCAAGTTGAGCTGTCTGTGCCCCAAGTAAAGCTCAGAGAATGCAAAGTGCTGCTCTTTGCTGCATGGATGAGATTGCAACGTTTTAAAGATTGGGACAAATCCTTGTTTAATGCCCTTTGACGTCCTATTGGTTTCATTGGCAGTTGAACTAAACCCTTAATTCTGGCAAGTGTTACCATGGGAAGGGATAATTATTTGAGGTTGATTGGGAAACAGGTTGGGAGGAGTGCTGAAAGCTGCATCTCCTGACTTACCCCTCTGATGTCCAGGGGGCTGAGGTAGTTGAGCTGTGGGGAGAGAGCCCATTCCCCCTGTAGAAAGTGTGACACTTCCTCTTGTTCCAGGTGATCCCGAGAGTGTGGCTGGAGAGTACGGTCGTCACTCCCTCTATAAGATGTTGGGCTACTTCAGTCTTGTGGGGCTGCTGCGCCTCCATTCACTGCTGGGGGATTACTACCAAGCCATCAAGGTTCTGGAGAACATTGAGCTCAACAAGAAGGTAATAAGCCACAGCTCTTAAATGCTCTCTTCTGGGTTTAAAGTGCCTTTATTTGAAAGGGCAGCAAATGCTATCTAAAGGTGTGGGGGCCCCGATCATCACAATGAACTGCCCAACTATGGAGATATTCATTCCTGCTCTGAATGTCAGGTGGGGGTGTCTACTTCCACCCTCACGAGGGGCTGCAATCAGTGTAATGCAACACTTAATGCAAATCCTACACACACAGCTGTCCCCTGATGGCCATTGTGGCTGTTCTAGCATGTATATGTGTTCTTGGGTGTTTGCTTTCTGGGGTCTAGGGTGCAATTCCATGCTGAGGGGAATGTTGATTGAAGCATCATATGCTAAAGTGATGTTGCAGTGCTAGTTAGTTGGGCTGGAATAGTGTCCCTTAACAGTATGGCACCCTGGTCCCGTCTTGGTTAGCTGCTGTTTCCCTTAGCCCCAGCCCCGCTGGTACCAACCATTCTACCCCACATATCTAATGCTTTTTCTAGGATCATGCACCCCCTGTGATAGTTGTGATTGATGCAATCCAGCTACACCATCAGGGTGGTCACTGGACTGGTCTGGAGCTCTGCATGTTATCCATCTGTGTGTTTGTACTGTGGGGTGTGGAATGGGCTACTTAAACAGCTTGTTGTGGAGGGACTGCAAACACCCTGCAATGTATGGAATTCTATCTAGTGAGCCCGAGGCCTATTACCAGTGGGAAGGCATGGGATGTGTTTAGTGTGACACACAGGTAAAACTAGCATGTATGGGATGAAATGAAGAGAAATTTTAGGCTGAATATTGGGGGGGAAATCCCCAACAGTGGTGTCTGTTAGCCTGTAAATAATCTGTCCAGGGAAGGAGAGAACTTTTAAACACTAGCCTGGACAAGAAGAGATGAACATAGTGCTGGCAACAACCCTCCATTGCCAGGGAGATGGAAATGATCTGTTAGATCATCCAGTCTGTCTTCTATGATAGCTTTCTCACTTCCCTGTACAGGAAAAACAGAGGTCAGCAGGTCAACCCTCTCCTTTCTCTATGGTAGGACTGGTTTGGAGACTGATAGAGATGGGCTCCCTGAAGGAAAGAGGTGTTAAAGGTTGTTGGGGGAAGATGTCTTTTCTAACTTTGCATGTTTGTCTCTCTTCCTCCCCAGAGCATGTATTCCCGGGTGCCGGAGTGCCAGGTCACCACCTATTACTACGTGGGCTTTGCATACCTTATGATGCGGCGTTACCAGGATGCCATCCGTGTCTTTGCCAACATCCTCCTTTACATCCAGAGGACAAAGAGCATGTTTCAGAGGACTACCTACAAGTATGAAATGGTAAGGGGAGCGAAGCCAGTGCACTATCCTTCTCTTACCATCTTTGACCTCTCTGCTGCTGTTGATAACTTCCTCCTTAACCTTCTGTCCTCCCTTGGCTTGTGTGATAATATTCTCTCAGCAGCTCCTTGGGTGAGTCGTCGTCCTTCCCAATCCCACAGAGTTAGATCCATGGCTCTTCCTTCTCCCTCTACATCCTATTTCTGGGCAGCCTTATCCACTTACATATTTTCAGTGCCATCTTCTTGCTGACAGTTCACCAGTCTGTCTCTCCATTCCATGACCTGTCTCTTTCCATCCACTCTTGCATTTCAGCCTGTCTCAGTTCTTGGATGTCTCACTGACTGTTAGAACCAAGCACCTCACTTTCGTCTTAATTTCTACTCTCCTGTTCCTTTACCATTGACAACACCAGGTTCTGTATCCTGATGGATCATTTGACTCCTCCCTCTCGCTCCTCACATGTCCAGATCCTACTGTTTCTGACTCCACGACAATTCAAAGATTTGGCTCTTCCTTTCTAGCCAAACAGCTAACTCTGCTCTCCACAGCCTGACTCACCTTTCAGCTACTGCGATCACCTCCTTGTTGGCCTCCATGATACACACATCCCCCGCCACGTGCATTCAAAATGTGACTGCTAAAATTGTCTTCCTTGCATATTGATCTAAACTTGTCCCCCCACTCTCTGTTCCACCCACCATCAGTTTTTAAATATGTTCTCCCCTTCAAGGCCCTATATAACTCTGCCTATGTTTACGTATCTGACCTTGTCTTTTATCACATCATTCCTGCACCCTCTGCTTTGCCACTGGTGCCAGGCTTGCTGTCTCAGTTGTCTGCTTCTTCCATAACCATCTCCAAGATGCCCCTTTCTCCTGGTACACCTCAATTCTGGTCTTCCACGCCAATACCAACTCCTCCTTCGAGCCCCCTCCTTTAGATCAGTGGTTTTCAAACTGCGGGTCATGATCCAGTACTGGGTTGCGGAATGTTAGACACTGGGTTGCGGCAACTCCGGTCAGCACTGCCGACCAGGCCGTTAAATCCCGTCAGCGGTGCTGCCCAGCTAAGGCAGGCTAGTCCCTACCTGTTCTGACATCACGCCACACCCCGGAAGCGGCCAGCAGCAGGTCCGGCTCCCAGGCAGGGGGCCATGGGGATCTGTGTGCTGCCCCCGCCCGGAGCATCAGCTCCGCACTCCCATTGGGGGCAGGGGGGGGAGGGTCAGTGCCTGTGGGCAAGAGCCATGCAGAGCTGCTTGTGCGCCTCCGCCTAGGAGCCGGACCTGCTGCTGGCCGCTTCCGGGGCACAGCGTGGTCCGTGGTGCCAGGACAGGCAGGAAGCCTACCTTAGCACCCCCCCTGCACCGCTGACCGGGAGCCACCCGAGGTAACCTTGAGCCCCCCAAAACCTGGACCCCCTTCCTGCACCCCAAATCCCTCATCCCTGACCCCACCCTGCGCCTCAACCCCCTGCCCCAGCCCTGAGCCACCCCAAACCCCTCATCCCTGGCCCCACCCCAGAGCCTGCCCCCCGAGCCCTGCCCCCCTCCCGTGCCTCAACCCCCTGCCCCAGCCCTGAGCCCCCCCAAACCTGGAGCCCCCTCCTGCACTTCAAACCCCTCACCCCCGGCCCCACCCCAGAGGCTGCACCCCCAGCCCAGATTCCTGACCCCTTCCTGCACCCCAACCCCAGCCCAGAACCCACTCCCACATCCTGAACCCCTCATCCGCAGCTCCATTGGATCTCGGGCATCAACAATTTTCTTCAACTGGGTCGCCAGAAAAGTTTGAAAACCACTGCCTTAGACTCTGCTTTTCCACAGTGCATACAACAACTGAGTGAATGGTAGGTACAGGTCTGTCTCATCTTACACTGGGGTTACGTTCCGCGGTTAGCATGTAAAGCGAAAACCGCATATAGTCGAAATCGCATTGACTTTAATGGCGGGCGGAATCGCCCGCACTACAGGAACAGTACATAAATTGCTTTTTTTCTTTTTTGTTTTTTTTTTGTTCTTGCCGACCGCGCAAAGCCGAAATCGCGCATGTTAAATGCGCGTAAGATGAGACAGACCTGTATTGAAAGAGAGATTTTTGTACTACCAATAGAGGCGTGTGTCTAAACTGATTAACTAGGTGAGCAGTACTGTAACTCATGTTTTACCTCATGCCTTCCTCTCCTATTGTTACTCCACGCTCACCACATGGTGTCCCAGGTTATAAATGCTTTGGGGAAAGGGCATGTCTCTGTACTGTTTGGCACCAAGCTCTCTCCTGGGCACTGTAAAATAACAATGGAGGGATGGCTTCTAATGACTGTCTTCTCTATCTCAGATTAACAAGCAGAATGAGCAGATGCATGCCCTTCTGGCCATTGCTCTCACCATGTACCCCATGCGAATAGATGAGAGCATCCACTTGCAGCTGAGGGAGAAGTATGGGGACAAGATGCTGCGCATGCAGAAGGGTGACCCACAGGTGTATGAGGAGCTCTTCAGCTATGCCTGCCCCAAATTCCTCTCCCCCGTGGTCCCCAACTATGACAATGTGCATCCCAACTACCACAAGGAGCCCTTCCTGCAGCAGCTGAAGGTATTCGCCGATGAGGTGCAGCAGCAGGCCCAGCTGTCCACCATCCGCAGCTTCCTGAAGCTTTACACAACCATGCCTGTGGCCAAGCTGGCTGGCTTCTTGGACCTCACGGAGCAGGAGTTTCGCATCCAGCTGCTGGTCTTCAAACACAAGATGAAGAACCTGGTCTGGACCAGCGGCATCTCAGCCCTGGATGGGGAGTTCCAGTCAGCCTCTGAGGTTGACTTCTACATTGACAAGGTCAGTTTCTCTTTCCTTCTGCCCCAGGCATGAAAAACCATGATCAGAAATTCATCCCAATCTCTAGGGTACATGCCTTCTCTCCTCATTTCATATTCTTAATGGGGAGCTCATCCCCAGACGTGGTTCAAAGTGCTGCTGTGACACCAGAATCTTGCTGTTCAACAGCGTGCTTAATGGAGAAGTGGTAGTGCCAGGACCATGTGTCTGGGCAGGCTGTTTGCCAACCTTTAGGCCTATGCCACTAGAAACACATCAGACCTATTAGCCTGAGTAAACAGGCCCCAAATACTCCTGTCCCAGACTGGGGGAGCCCTCTCCATGTCACTGATCCTGGGCAGGATATGTTTCAATAATAGCTCAAGACTTCAATTTAAATGCAGTGTCTAGATTTGCCAGCTTTCAGCGCCTCCCCTGCCCATCTCATTTCCCCACCAGGTGGGAGTCTTGCTTGGCCACGCTGCTGCGTCACTAAGTGCTAAAGCCTTTAGCTCTGCCCACCCTCAGCTCTTAGCTAGCACCTGCTCTACTGGAAATCCAGACCCAAAGAATGATCAGACTCCAGCCTGTCCCTGAAGCTCAAGGCCAGCAAGTGCGCACAGGGAGGAGAAAAGAGTCCTTCCTGCTAAGCAAGGGCCTCCAGATACATTGCCGCTTGGCTCTTCAAAGAAGGTCTCTTTCCTCACACCTGAATCTTGTCGGAGCCTGGTGGATAGAAAGGATTGTAGCTTCTAGCCTCTTGGACCTTGAGGTAGCCCTCTTCCTGCAAGGCCTGGCTCTTGCTTTGCCTGCCCCACCCACCCAAACCAAGTGGAACTGCCATTGACTCCCAAGCATTAGCAGGAGCCCTGCTCCTTTGCTGCTGCTAGAGGAAGGCAGAGAGTGAACCAGACCTTGCAGGGGAAAGCTACCCTGAAAGGCCCGAGAGCTAGGATGGGGAGCCTCCACCATCAAACTGGTCATCAGGGCTGAATGGAGACATGGCCGCAGGAAGTTAAAACATTGTGGACTTGGATTCCACCATTTGCAAGGGTAAACATGAGCCTACCCCAAAGGGAAAATTTAAATTAGAGTGTTGTGGCTTAATTTGGGGCTCTTTCTGTTGACTAGTGCAGCTGAGGGGGGTGTCTCTGACACTGATCTCAGGCCTCAGTGGGTCTTTTCCCCCAGTAATGCTACTGTATAGCCCAGAATTAACTCTGCTCCTTTCCTGATTGCTCCATGTTCTCTTGGCAGGACATGATTCATATTGCAGACACAAAGGTCGCTCGGCGCTATGGAGACTTCTTCATCCGCCAGATCCACAAATTTGAGGAGGTGAGCTCTGGGTAACTAGGGCAGGGGACTCTGAATAATCCCTGATGGGGAGTCAGGGGAAGGACTAGGACTAGGGGGAGAGATGTCTGTGTGGGTAGGGGTGCTTCTGTGAGACCAGACCAAACAGCTGGAATGTTTCCATTCAGTGACTCACCAAAGCCATCGGGAAGGATTGCAGGAACCCCCCTTTGGGGGAAGGATGTGCTTCTCTGTTGTGGCCCAGCATGACCACTGTCCCGGTTGCAAAGTGGGAGGGGGGAGGGATTAGGTTAACTCATTTAATGGTGCCAGCAGGGAGGGTAGAGTTAATCTGCTCTGTCTGGTGAAGAGACAACTTTAAGCTATTCCCTGGGGTATATGTGTTCTCCTGTGTGATGTGTTCTCCTCCCACATCATTCTGATATGTTTTGCTGCCACCTTGTGGGGGCTCAGTTTTCCTTAGATGAGTCTAACACAGGGGTCCCCAACGCGGTGCCCGCGGGCGCCATTGCGCCCGCCGGGGGTCTAAGTGCACCCGCGGAGCCCTCGGGGTTTTTTTTTCCTCGCTCGGGGCTTTTTTTTTTTGCTCCGCCGGCAGCGCTCGGGGTTGTTTGGCGCCCACCAGACAAAAAAGGTTGGGGACCACTGGTCTAACAGATTTCCATTAAAAAGCAACAGAGTCCTGTGGCACCTTTATAGACCAGGGGTCGGCAACCTTTCAGAAGTGGTGTGCCGAGTCTTCATTTATTCACTCTAATTTAAGGTTTTGCGTGCTAGTAATACATTTTAACGTTTTTAGAAGGTCTCTTTCTATAAGTCTATAATATATAACTAAACTATTGTTGTATGTAAAGTAAATAAGGTTTTTAAAATGTTTAAGAAGCTTCATTTAAAATTAAATTAAAATGCAGAGCCCCCCGGACTGGTGGCCAGGACCTGAGCAGTGTGAGTGCCACTGAAAATCAGCTTGCGTGCCGCCTTCGGCACGCGTGCCATAGGTTGCCTACCCCTGTTATAGACTAACAGATGTATTGGAGCACGCATGCGTCTGACAAAGTGGGTATTCACCCACGAAAGCTTATGCTCCAATATTTCTGTTAGTCTATAAGGTGCCACAGGACTCTTAGTCTGGATCTGTAAAAAGCAACAAACACGGCTACCCCTCTGATACTTGACAGCATGCACGATTTCCATTAGTAACACCAGTGGGAATCCATTACGGCCACCATCCTATGTGGGGCAGGAGGGACCCTTCTGAAGGCCTTGGGACACTGCTCCAGCAGCTTTATAGGATGGCCCCGCCCTTTCTTGCTGCTGAATGCTCAGCAAGGAGGAATACACTGTCTCGGCCCCATTCTTCCAGCAGGGGCCACTGCAGGACCAGTCGTATCCAAGTGCTCACTGCAGAGAGAATGTGAACTGTCTGTGATGGAAGCAGGTCACCCCATTCCTTGCCCTATCGTTTAATGAAAACACTTGTACCCTCTTGTCCTGGATCTCCCCTGTTGTGGGGTGGGGAGGTTTTTACTACTTTTTCTCCTTACTGTGGACTACGCTTACTACTGCCTAAGGGCATTTGCACAGTTGAGTGTGGGAGTGTTTGGGAAGGTGTGCTTGTGAGAGCACCAGCAGTGAGTGTTTTCTTGAACTCCCCTCTCTGTAACAGGCTGTTCTTTTCTTCCAGCTGAATCGAACTCTGAAGAAGATGGGCCAGAGACCCTGAAACGTCTGCTCAGGCTGACCAGCAATGTGGAGGGGGAGGGGAAATTATTCTATTTGCTGTGGGAGAGGGGAGTTAAGGATTGTGGCATTTCTGGAATCTCCTGTGGCGCTGACATTTCTTACTTTGCTAAGCAGGTTGCTCAGATCACAGCACCAAACAAAGGACTGAGATCATCTAATAAACAATTGAAATCTCCCCCATGTTTTCAGTACCAGATACAATAACTTCTTTTTGGGAGAAGGTGGTTGCATTCTGGGGGCAGTTGCTACCAGTGTGTTCCCTTTCTCAGTCTCTCTGGGTAACAAGGATGGGGAACAGACCCCTTCCCCGCTTTCTAAAACTATGGACACTGTGAACCCAGAAGACTGTAGGGTTGATTGACAGGCAGGGAGAATGCTAGCAATCACACAGTTGGGGGTTGGAGGAGGTTATAAACCAAATTGGTCATCCATTCTCTTTCATCTATTCCCCTCTCAAATTTAAACTGAGCTGCCCATGACTCTGTTAAAAAGTTGATCTTTTTTTGCTGCTTTTCAGGTAAAAAGGCCTGGCAGCTGGTTGAGGGTTTTTAAAGGAAGGGGATTCTGCTTATTTTTACCTCAGAAATATCAGGAATGTTAAGTCTGCTCTTCTGACCAGATCTGGTTTTGCTGGAGACTCGCTGGTGGTCTTGTAGACAGTGTGTGGTGTGAGCTCTCAGACCTTAACAGAAGGGCCAGGAGTGAGACTTCCTCTCTCCCAAACCATTCACAGGGTTGTGGGGAGGGATTTTGCTAATATCAATTGACAGTTTTACCTCGATTAAATCTCTTCTCAATGGTTTGACCTGTGTCAATTTCTCTAGTTCTCCAATCACCAGTGCATCCCCCCAGGCTAGACAAGACCTGAATCTCTGATGTGAAAAACCAGTAGAAAAGCAATTTTTTTTACAGAAATCTCTTGGGCATTATTTGAATGAGCTAATGAAGCAAAAAGGGTCCAGCCCTAATTTTTTCCTGCTTGCAGACGATCTTTAAATAGTTCTGAATGTCTGAGAGGAAGCAACAGATGTAAGGGGAAGGCCTTTGAGTGATCAGAAAGCATGTGCCATATATACCAATTGTTAGTACCCATCCCTTTCATTCCTTTCTGCTGAGAGGGTCTTTGCAGTCAGGCTTTGCTTGTTTCACACACTATTTTCTGTTTAATTAGTGTTCTGAAATAATTAGACTTCATTTTTGTGCCTTATAAGCATGTTGACTATGTACTAGGCACTGTCCAAATATAAGCTGCACTTTCTGCTCCAAAGAGGTCAGATGCTGAGAAGACAGGCAATTTAGCAAGAGTGGATGGGTGGGAGAAGAGATTGCATCAGGCATTTGTTCTGGTCCTCTTCCTAGCTGCTATTAGTTGGCATTTTCTTATAGGCATCACACTACAACTGGGAGGAGATGGCGCAGATCTCATGGACTAGCACAGGGAGGGTGCACCACTGCACGAGTGGCTGTGGGGAAGAGCCAGACACAGGTACATGAGGCTTGCAGTTTTGACAGGGAACAGCTGCCACGAGTAGCAGAGTAATTATGGCAGCAAACAGTGCCCCTTCCATGATCACTAGTACACTGCATCCAACACTAACATCTTTCTCAAAACGGGCTACGGTAGAACAGTGGAGTTACTGAGCTACTCTTATTTTTCCAAAAAGTGTAATGGGATCTCAACTTCCATCTAGCCAGCTGCAGTGAACAGCAGCAAACTTGTTTCAACATTTCTTCTGCAGGGAGATACCTAGCAGGGCAGTACCTCTGCTTAGAGTTGCAAATGAATGCATTAAGCTGTTTCCTGTAAGGCAAGAGTGCTGCTAAGGGGACTCAGCCTAGTCTTAATCTGTCACTGGTATGTTAGGGTTATAGACACTTTAATTGCACATACACCACCTTAAATGATTACAGTTGCATGCATTGTTCTCAGATAGTCAAACATGCCAGTTCCTCAGCTTGCATCTGTCAAAAGATTTCCTCATGCTACACATAATATGTTACACGTTTGCAGCTGGTATGACTGGCTCTGTGCCCTGGGGTAGAGGCTGTGAAAGGTTAACTGAAAGGGGCTGCAGTCCTTGCATAGGGTGGAAAGATGGGCTCAGCTAGATGCGGTGCCTGGCACTGGTTGAAACTGGAGGAATGCAGGGCATTCAGCAGCAGTCAAACTGTAGGAATGTCACTAATGCTGTTCCCAAAGGAGGGGAGATGGTTTTGTTATAATCCCTACCTCCAGCCTCATCTGAGGGGGCAGAGTCTGACTGGGAAAGCCCCCTCCGGCAGTCCTGGCCAAAGTGGTTCTGATCAATCGGCCATCAGCACAGGTTGCTGCCATTGATGACTCGTGGCAGTAAGGGAGCTGGTCCTACTTCAAGCATAGAGCCTGGCAAAGAAGAAAATCCAGCTGAAGAAACTTTTCCAATTCTGATTGAGTGTCACATTCACCACTGACTACCGTGGGGCACACACTGCCTAGACAATACCAACCTCATGGCCATGCTACAGTGGTGTTGAATAGTCAGCACAGTCATACAAAAAATATTCTTGATGCAAAAATGTGACTCCTCCCCTTCCCCTATGCCATGTCATTTCAAGATACCTGCTCAGCAATTTTCTCTGTGTTCCTCAAGTTGGGTCCTGGCAGCTATACAAGTATTTAAAAGGTGTAAACCCTGAACAGGAAAGTGGAGTTTTAGCATGGTCTAATGGGATGAAACTGAGCTAGGGTAGATGTAGGGAATGAATGTTAGCACAGAATGTGACAACTCATCTCAGCAACATGGGCTACTGCGAGCACATCACAGCTGTCCTCTGCTTCCTCCACTGGCTACCCATGGAAGACAGTGTCCAGTTCAAGGCTTTAGCCCTTATCTTCAAAGCATTCAATTACAGTTGGGTGAATACATGATTTATCAGTTTGGTGGCAGTTCTGAAAAAATGCTGGTTTGGGTCTAACTGAATTTGGAAAATGCTGGTGACTTGAAAAAGGCCATTTTGGGTTGAATGAAATGTTTGATCTGGAACATCTTGGGCAGGGTGCTTTTAAAAGGCTAGATCCAAAAACCAAGAGGAGGTAGTGCAGCCACCACCTCCTTGACAAGCTTTAGAGCATTTGGGGGTGAGGGCATTCAGCTGGGTTGTGGGAAACTTGGGTTCAATTTTCCCCTCTGATACGGAGAATGGATTTGACACTTGGGTCTCCCATGTTGCAGGCCACTGGGTTTCATTCTCACCTGTTGAAGCTGTTCCACTTTGTATAACTCATTACAGAGTAGGCCAGAGCGATTGCCTCTATGGCCTGGTGGTTTGGGCACTCACCTCTGGGAGATGGGAAGCCCAACTTCAAATCTTGCTCTATTATTTATACCCAGTGGAAGAGCTTCAACAGTAGAGACTGAGAAAGGCCCACATCAGAATAGCTCATAGCACACTCCTGCAGTGTGGGAGAGCTAAGTTTAAATCCTGTCTCCACATCAGGCAGAGGGAGAAATTGATCCTGGACCTTCCACAGCCCAGCTGAGTATCCTACCCACAGACCTGAGATTTTAAAGGAGGCAGTAGCACCACCTACTCCAGCTGTTGTGTGAAATGGCACCTCAGTCTCCAAAAAGAATTTTTGGCTGAAACGATTCAGCAAATTTGTATCAAATCCATGCATTTTTTGGGCTAATTTACTATTTGGAAAAAAAAAGTTGTCCAGGCTACCATAGCTCAGAGACAAAGACTGCAGTCAATTGCTCCGCTCCTTAGCAATAACAAAACTGCCTGCAGCAAGAGTGCAGTTTGTGCAGAGCTCTCTCAGCTGCTAATTCAAGATTCGGACCAAACTTCCACAGGAACTAAGAATTATCACAAACGTCACCACCTTCCGCTCCAAGTGCAGAGCCCCCTTCTTTGATCTCGCATTTATCAATCTAAATATATAATACGGTGTATATACACATTTAAAATATCCCCACACCATTTCCTCTTAGGGAGCGGACGAGAGACAGGAAGAACCACAGTGAGAGATGTTAGTCACACTGCTTAATGCACTACTGGAAGATGTTCCGATACCACAGTGATGAGGGCTGTACAAGAGCCAGGACAGAACATCAGGAAGCATTTACCAACAATGCGGTCTATTAGACTGTGGAATAGTATCGCCAGAAAAGCTGGAAGCTCCACCACTTCAGCAATTTAAAACAAGACGGGACAAAGCTCTGGAGAGTATACTGCAGTTAATCCTGGGCTGGGCGGGGGTGACAGAGATGATGTGATCCACTATGCATCCCCACGCTCTGAGTGTCCCTAGCCTCTGTTTGCCAGAAGCTGGGAATGGGCAATGGGGGGATGGATCATTTGATGATTGCCTGTTCTGTTCATTCCCTCTGAAGCATCTGTCATTGGCTATTGTCAGAAGACAGGATACTGGGCTAGATGGACCATTGGTCTGACCCAGTATGGCCGTTCTTATGTTCATTCCCATCTCAGATTCCTATAGAGTGCTGTGGATTGGATAAAATGGCAAAAAGCTCATGGCTCCTCATTCCTGAGACTGGTGTGTAGCTATACTGAGGGATCAGACAGTATTGAATGGAGGACAGCCAAGAGAAAGAATAAACTCTCCCAACTCCCCCAGGGGAACTAGTGTCTTCTGATGTCTGCCTCTTCACACTGATGTTTTGAAGGTCAGGATCTGTGTTTACAGTTTCAGCATGGGCTCTGTTTGCATTAATTTGAGCTTGAGGCCTGCATGGCATTCCTTTGGTGGAATCCTCATGTCTCCCCCAGCCCATGTCCCAGCAAAAAACACCCCTGAACAAAATGCTTCTGAGAGCCCCGGTAGCCCCTAAAACTCCATCTACCTCAGTCCATGACTCAGTACATTTTGCAAACAGGTTCTGAAATTTCATTGCAGGATCCATAACTTAAATTTTCCCCAAAGGTAGGGGGTATCCTATACAGTGCGCATAAGTAGGAAGATTACACCTATTCTGTTGTAGGATTTTCCAGTGCCCATCAATGAGTATCCAAGATACCCTGTTGGGACTCAGGAGATCTGGGTTGCATTCCCTGCTCCGCCATTGACCTGCACTGTGACCTCGGGTAAGTCACATCACCTCCCTGAGCCTCAATTTCCCCATCTGTAAAATGGGATAACAATACTCATCCTCCTTTGTGAAGTGCTTTCAAATCTATGGGTGAGAAGCACTACAGAAAAGCAACCTATGATTAAACTCTGCCCCTGGTTTTTTGTTCACCTCATCTGTGGAGTATGGGTAATGAAATATTTCTAGCACACTGGAAAGCATTGGAGGCAGCACACAGAGCAGGCTCCAACAGATTGTTGAAGGAATTGTGGCTTGCAGTGGTATGCTTTATTAATACTAGGTTGAGACCAAAAACATGCTCAATCAGGACATTCCATTCTTAGGTAGCAAATGCCTAGAGAGTTGGAAGAACAGGCCCGAAGCGTGGAGGAGGCAGGGCTGGTAGCTGTCTAGGGCAGCAAAATGTTTAATAACTGGCTGGCTGGATGCAGCCCAGTAAGAGTGTGAGAGTTCAGGAGAGTTGCTGAGATGTGCAAGGGGGCTACATAATATAGTGTGGATTTCCAAGCCACCCACTCTCCTCTCCCTCCTTTGGCGCCAAACGCACCACAATATTCCTATTGTTTAGCCAGAGCGCCTGTTACACAAAATCCTGCTGTTCTCTCCAGCTGCCCTGGGGAAGGAGCTCAAATTAGGCCATCCCTGCCAGGCTACTGAGTAATGGATGCAGCCCATTTTTCTCCGCTGGGTTAGTACGGGCAAAGGGAGGGATCTGCATAGAGCAGCACCAACAAAGCACATGCCCTACCGCACCCAGTCTGAGTCACACCCTGCTCCAGTCTCACTCAACTAACCAGTTTCTGATTTGGTTTCCAGGGTCCCTCCATAAGAACACACATCTCACGTGCTATCAGATACCCAGGTACACAGTTTTTACTAAGTATCAGAGGGGTAGCCGTGTTAGTCTGGATCTGTAAAAGCAGCAAAGAATCAAGGTGCCACAGGATTCTTTGCTGCTTTTACAGTTTTTACTGACATTGTAAACTCCCTGGGTTGGGCCTGTGACTTTATTATCTGGTAAGCACCATGCATACCTATGGGGCTGTATACAGAGGGTAAATAAATTATTATTCTCAGTTTTGTCCTCATCCTCAAAGGAAACCTTCACAACACTTTCAAAAGACGAGCCTGGGAGCTTAAATTCATTACTCTGCTAGACACTAAAAATGATGGACTGAACAGAGATACTGGATTTATGGTTTATTACAACAATCTGTAACCCACTAGGCCCCCCTCCCCCTTTCTGTCCTATGACTGCAGAGGTGTTAAAGGGCCACTCTACCTTGAATGGTCCCTTGAATACAAGTGCTAACTACTATACTTAACCATGTTGCGCGGAGCGGCTGCAGGCTGGGAGACAGGGGAGTACCTTTCCCAGCCCGAAGAGCTCCGTGCAGCTCCAAAGCATGTCTCTCCCACCAACAGAAGTTGTGCCAATAAAAGCTATTATCTCAACCACCTTCTTTTTGGCTCGATTATTGTTCTCAGTGCCAGGAGCGCTGGAAGCCCCCCGTGGCTAATAGCAGGCACTCAGGGAACCCCTTGGCACGGGGCAGGCACGCTGCGAGACCCCTGGCGTGCTCAGACAGCGGACATGCCCAGGGCCAGCTGGACACGAGGTACCGAGTGGCAATGCGGGACACTCCCCCTTGCCCCGGGGTATGCTGCCGAGCGCCCAGGCCCTGCCCCATGGCCCCTGGCCCGTGCCAGGCTGGGACCCTCCCCGCCGCGGCTCGGGCCGAGGAAGAGCCGGGGTGCGGGGCTGGGCGGAGGAGCGGCGGGGACAGGTCTGAGCAGAGCCCGGCGCGGGGAGGGAGGTGCAGCCGGCGCCCGCAGGGGGTAGGAGGGAGCCGCGGCGGGGCACGGGAGCGCAGCGGAGCCGCGGCACCGGAGCCCTGTGATCCCCGCCCCGCAGGCGGAGCCCCCTGCCCGCCGGGGCCGAGCGCAGGCACAGGAGCCCGCAGGCCGCTCCTGGGAGCCGCCTAGGCCCGGACCGCGGCCCCGGGCCGGAGATCGCGGAGCCCTGCCCGCTCCCCATGAGGCTCCCCCCGGCGGCGGCGCCCTGACCTCCGGATCCGCCCCGATGTCGGGTCCCCGGGGCGCCCTGCAGGCCTGGTGCCGCCGCCAGTGCGAGGGCTACCCCGGCGTGGAGATCCGCGACCTCAGCAGCTCCTTCCGCGACGGCCTGGCCTTCTGCGCCATCCTGCACCGGCACCGGCCCGACCTGCTGTGAGTACCGGGCCGGGAGCGGCACCAGGCCCAGCAGCGCCGGGCTCGCCTGAGCACCGACCCGGCCGCCGCCGCGGCCCCTACACGGGGCGGGGAAGACCGCACCCGGGAACCCTGAGGGACGGGGGGGACCCTGGGACAGAGGGGTAGGGCCACCGGGAAACGCCCTGGGATAGAGAAAAGGGGGCCCAGGGCCCCCCCCCCAGCTCCCTGGGGCAGAGGCACCGGGGAACCATCCTCATACCTGGGCTATAGGGGAGGTGACCCTGACACCCAGATGTGTAGGGATTTAGTGCCTGGGATTTAGTGCAGGGAGCTCTGGGACCCCCTCTGCCTCTGGGGTTTACAAAGGGCGTTAACGGAGTGTCTGTTAGTTCTGGGATTTAAAAAGAGTTGGGGGAGCAGCGGGAGGAGTGGGGTGGGATGCTTGGAGACTGGCTCCTGGGTGTGCCTTATGTGGGAGCACCTTTAAAACATTTCCTGGACTGCAAGTGCAGTTCTTTCACATTTATTGCATCTGAATAGCTGCAGCCCTTGGAATTTAATAATAATAATACGTTACATGTGTCTAAGGTCTTTAATCCATGGATTTGAAAACACTTTATCAACCCTCTGAATTAAGTTTCGAGTATCTGTTAATTATTACCCATGTTCTACAGAGGGAGAAACTGAGGCACAGAGAGGTTATGTGACTTGCCCACATTATCCAGTCAGAGTTGGGAATAGAACGCAGAATTCTTGATTCCCCGTCCCCTGTGCTAATCACAGGACAAATCACTCTCTTATTTGAAAAAATAAAAAAAAATAAAAGTGAGGCTTGGGGAAGGAGCCCTAACCCTTATCTCTGGAACTTTAACTATCAAATCCTACAGGATAGTCAGACCAGGACAGTAGGAAGTAAATGGGAAGTGATGTTTCTAATACCATCCTATATACCAGGGGTAGGCAACCTATGGCACGCGTGCCGAAGGCGGCACGTGAGCTGATTTTCAGTGGCACTCACACTGCCTGGGTCCTGGCCACCGGTCCAGGGGGCTCTGCATTTTAATTTAATTTTAAATTAAGTTTCTTAAACATTTTAAAAACCTTATTTACTTTACAAACAACAATAGTTCAGTTATATATTATAGACTTCTAGAAAGAGACCTTCTAAAAACGTTAAAATGTATTACTGGCACGCGAAACCTTAAATTAAAGTGAATAAATGAAGACTTGGCACACCACTTCTGAAAGGTTGCCGACCCCTGCTATATATACCCTGTTCTCCCCAAAATGGGCCTATACAGTATTACCGCAGCTTGTGCCGGATATGCACTATTCTGTTGGCTAAGGCATTTTTGCATTTATTTTGAAAATTCCCAGCACTGTCTCAGTCAATAAGACTCTTCCTTTCCATAAACTGTTTATAAATGCAGCATGTATGGACAAAGCACCAGAGAATTTGCTGTAGGAAATGATCCTGCATTGGCCAGGAATGAGGGATGGACAAATGTTACTTAACAGGCTCCTGTGATTCCGTATGTATGCATATTTTTCAGTGGAGGAGGGTTACATGCTGATTCAGTTTCTTCCGGGCCTGATTAAGTGCCAGTGAGGAGGGCATGCTGCTTCAGTGGGGGACTTTCTGATCTTGAGTTAGGGGAGTGCCAGGTGCAGGCTTAACTAGTATAATGCTGCGCTGAACACCAGAAACGAGTGATGATGACAGTGGAAAATAGCCACTAGGGCAGGGCTCAGCAACCTTTCAGAAGTGGGGTGCCGAGTCTTCATTTTTTCACTCTAATTTAAGGTTTCACGTGCCAGTAATACATTTTAACGTTTTTAGAAGGTCTCTCTATAAGTCTATAATATATAACTAAACTGTTGTTGTATGTAAAGTAAATAAGGTTTTTAAAATGTTTAAGAAGCTTCATTTAAAATTAAATTAAAATGCAGAGCCCCCCGGACCGGTGGCCAGGACCCGGGCAGTCTGAGTGCCGCTGAAAATCAGCTCACGTGCCGCCTTCGGCACGCGTGCCATAGGTTGCCTACCCCTGCACTAGGGCTTCCCACCATGCTAGTTTCTCAGTCTGCACTCCTTTTGCAGGAGGCTCTTGGGTAGAAGGGGATGGACTGACAGACAGATTAATGAGAGGGACAGAGACAGGTGAGTTTGGGAATGGTGTTGCTGGGGGTGATGCTCTCCTCCTGAAGAAATCATATAGCCAGATAGGCAGCTGAGATGAGTCCCACTCCTCCCCCAAGCTGCATGCCGTGGCCAGCTCAGAAATCCACCATCTGTCTGTTCCAGTCTTTGCTGCGACTAGTGATCTGTTCCTTCCACAACCAAGGCATTTTTCTTACCACCCCAGTTGAGGTTGCTTAGCACAATAGACTCCTCTTTTGTTTAGGTGCCCTCTGGATGGCCTTCTATCCCAATAAAGATTGCTACCCAATTAACAGGAGACACAGTTTTAATATTAATGTGGCTGAGGAGCTGCAGCACACATCCTATTACAGAACGGGCCCATGTAGTTAGGAGAAGGCGCATGGGCGGCGGGTATAATAGGCCCCTGGCACTGCTGTGGCCGCCGGACCCCGGTTGTGGGGTTTTGGGGGGAATTTTTTGATTTATTATGCTCCATGCAGGTTCCGGGATGGCTGAGGAGGCAGTACATGCTATCCAGCTCCCCAGGTTTATCAGTAATCTCCCTGGATTCTGGCCAATGGGGGGGACCGCTTGGGTCTCTGGCTGGCCTGGGGCTCCTCTGGCTGAGGGGGAGGGGGCGCTCGGGGCTCCTCCAGGTGTAGGGGGGTGTCTCGGGGCTCCGGCTGCAGAGGAGGGGGAGGTGCGGGTGGAAGGGGCGGAGCTGGGGCTAGCCTCCCTGAAGGGGGGCTCCATCTGTCACCCATGAGAAGGTGCTATCTGAACTGGTGGGCTAGAGCAGTGGTCTCCAAACTTTTTTAATCGCGCACCCCTATCAGTAAAAAATTGTTGAGCACGCACCCCCTGCAGCAAAAAAAAAAAAAAGCGCTCCTCCTGCCACGCACCCCCAAGGATCCTCTTGCGCACCCCACTTTGGAGACCACTGGGCTAGAGACCAAGTCTATTGCCTGCCTATTTCAGGAGTCACCTGCACAATGCTCAGCATGGGTCACAGGTGTGGAAGAGGCAAACTAAAACAGGGACGAGGAGCAATTCATACCGTTTTTATTTTTGCATTTATCTCGGCTATTAAGGGGCTGAAAAGCAAACCAACAGGGCCAGCGTGAAAGTGAGATATCCAAAACCCTACAGTAAGCACCCCTGAGTCATCTGAAGGCTTCCTCATTAAGTGGAATTACCATCCCCTTAAGCTTGCTCTTCGTATCAGTGGGCTCAAATCTGTGGCAGATATCTTAACTAAGAGCATCTCAGTTAAGTGGAGTGAACTGTATTGTAAAGGCAGACCTAGGGCCTTACAAGGACATAGCATGTTACGGAAGGATTTTTCAAGGGGTGGCCGAAGGGTGTGCCATCTCATCTGATTTCAGGCGCTTCAGCATGTCCTGATTTGGAAACTCAGGGATATGGAGTAATAAATCTCTCAGACAGCGGAGCAAAAGCATTCCCTCTGTTCTTCTAAATTGTATTTATAAAGCACCTTCAATCCTCTTGGTAATAGTATCTGGCTGGTAATTGTGGATAGCCTTGTACTACAGTTAATGGGCTTCCAATGTGATGGGCCTTTCCAGCCGCTTTCAAACAACTGTGCTGCTGCTGCTCATGCCGATTGCAATGGTGTGAACCCAAGAGACCCCGAAGTTCTGGATACACATGCATTTATATGCTATCATGTTCCAGCTCCATCAGGGTGTGAAACGGCATATGCATGCAGCAGCTGTGCTGAGCTGGATGGCGCTCAGTCATGGAACTCACTTCTGTGTAATAATGCTAACCCAGCGCTCTGCTCCTTAGGGTTTCTCCTGGTTCTAGAGCGTCTCAGTTTCTGCCTCTCCTATTTATCTATCAGTTATGTGTAAAGCATCGAGCCTGTCTATTATCTGGATGCTCTTGCTGCATGGGGTGTCTGAGTGTCTAGTGCAGAACAGCTGCTGTGCCCCCAAGTGAGATGTACTTGTCTTGATAAGTTCTTGGATGTGAAGGGGAAGCTGTTTGAGAAGAGGGGTGTGATGCCTTTTCATGAAATGATGCAGAGACCATAGCCTGTCTCTTGCCATTGTTGAAAGTAAAACTAGTTTCCATTCTTGCTCTCCTAAGTCCACTCAAACTAGCCCAATTAATTTGAAATTCCACAGGTGGGATCTTGTTGCTGGGTGTAGATACACTCTCCTGGAAAGCTTCAGGCAAATGGGACAAGACTTTTGGAAGCAACGAGAGTCTAAAAAAAAGCAATGAGAGCTGCAAGTGCTCAGCACCTTTAGAATCTGGCCCAAGGTAGCTCAAGTTGGGCACCCAAACACAGGGGTGTTAAAAATATGAGCCTAAGCAATTTGCTGCTGGGGTACTGTGGTCTATGGGGTTAGGCACAGGATTGGGAGTCTGGAGATGTGGGTTCTAATTCTGCTTTTGACACCCACTGGTTTTGTGACCTTGGGCAAGTGACTCAGTTTCTCTGTGCCTGTTTTCCCCATCTGTAAAATGGGCAACAAAGGTCAGTCTCCTGGCTGAGACCTGAACTGAGATTCTGGAGATTTGGATTCAGTTTGTGGCTTTGTCACAGACTGTGTGTGTGACCTTGGGCAAGACACTTAACTTCTTTTTTCCCCCATCTGTAAGACTGGAATAATATATCCAGGCCTACTTCACAGGGGGCGGAGAGGATTAATTAGCTAATGCTTGGACAGTGCTTTGAAAATCTAAAGCACAATATAAGTATTTAGTGGGCTTCCCTTGCAGCTTGGTGAAGCAAGAAGCAGCTATGTACATGGGAGAATGAACATCTCTTCCCATGTCCTTGCACTGTTGCCTTGCACAGAGCCTGTGGAGGGAGACTTTCGGGGTATAGACACCGAAAGAATAGGACAATGTCTGGCCTCGGCATTTTCGGTGGAGAGAGAGAAGCAGATGTACACTGAAAATGAGAGGAGAAGGAGGGGCACACCATAGCAACATCAGCTCTGAAATATTTAGTCATCGGTTCAAATCCCGGCAGGGTCAGCTCAACTATTCCTCTCTGAGAGAGGTAGATTTCTATGCAGTATGCTGTGTGGATTTTTCGGACAGGGTCTTAAAAGCTGAAATCCTCCCTGCTATGTGTGGCCGTTAAAGAGCCCACAGCGTATTTTGGAAAAATATAGGAGTTTGCTCTAGTGTTTGCTGTACAAAATGCCCCCTGCCTCCCAGTATTTTGTGGGCTTGTTGGCTGCTGTCCTAAACCACAGAGGCCACTACTGCTGCTGTATCTATGTAATTGGCAAAGCACTTTGGGATGAAAGATGCTCTATCCATGGAAATTCTGACTCCAAGTGTGTTCTGCTTTGTTGGGACTTGCTGAATCAGGGCAATCATTCTACTGGGATGTCTTCCAGGAAACTGATTTAATAATGATGAATGGTAATACAGATGCTTCATCAGGACAGTATTCCCATGAATCAGATATTATGGGACTGCCTTAGGCTGATGCCAAAGTAGTGATATGTATTTAGCGAGGTGCCAGATAGTTGTGAAATTCTAAATTCTGGTATTTCAATCCAGGAGTCGCCAAATAAAGCTAAAGGGGTGTATTTTCCTGGAGGCTTACTGACCTGCAGCACCCAAATGCGTGTTAGTTACTCCCTCCCTGGGTGCTGTTGTATGCCCCACGGAGCAGAACTTGGGCTCCTCAGGGCCAAATGGAGCTGTAAAAGAAGGAGTGTGATGGACAGGAAAAGAGGGGGATGGGCTGAAACCTACCCACCATTTGTGTGCTACGTTTCTCACCATGTAGATCTGAGGGAGGAGACCAGGTGGAGCATAGTGTTTGTGGAATTTATTCTCTACAGTAAAAGTTGAGACCCTTCCACCCTGCCTTACTAGCAAAGCAACCTGTATCTTCGCACTCCCAATCACTTGGTAATACTCATCATCTTCTTCTTTCCACATGCACACCCCACCCACCCAAGCAGAATAAAGTGGTTTTGGGTTGGCAGAAGAGATTAGGGATTATTTTATATTTGGTCTGGCTTTGGATGCTCTTCATTGGCCAGTGCTATGGTTGCTACAAACTCCACCAAAACCAGTGCTCGGTTTCCAAGCCAATCATGTACACAAGGAAAGCTAGGAAATTCACATGACGGTTATTATTTTTGAAAAGGGAGATACAAGGTTAACATACTCCAGTCAGCCTTCACTCTGGTCTCATGTCACTTCTCTCGTGTTGCTGAGCTTCTTGTTTTTAAGAAAAACAGAACAAACAGAATTCTCAGGCCAAAAAAGCCCTTTAGTTTGGGTTATGATCATAAATATTTACGGGGAAAACACCTGTACAGACCCTTGTCTTTATAAAAAAAAAAAAAACCCACACAGATAGCTGTGAGCCAGTAAATCCAAAGTTAAGATGATAGGGAAAAAATGCCAAATATGGAAACGAAGAGTTAAGATACATCAAATAACCTTAACTCAGCCCTTGTATTCCCACATGCTCCCATTACATGGTACAATGCTCAGCATACATGTGTGTGGGGGTGTGTGTGGACACATCTGTATGTGCCACCTACTTGACCAGGGTCTAGCCTCCAACTCCACTGGTCTTTGGTGAGAACAGCAACACCAATGTTTTGCCTCTGAACAGAGGAAGTATATTCTTGCTGTGTCAGAGACTGTGACTGGGGTTTATTTCAGTGTCTCTCAGATTTCCTGTGCAACCTTGGGAAAGTCACTGAGGGACTTTCTTCCATCCTTCCTCATGCTGGGAGTAGTCTTATTGCCCGTCTTTACACTAAGCTTTGCTGCGAAGCTAAACTGGGACAGTAAAGATGAGGACATTTTGTTTTTAGTGTAGCCACAACCAGTTAGACTCCTCCTGGGTTAAAGTACTAAATGTAAGTAAGAGTGGCCCATTCTGACCTTGAATTTCTGGGCTTGTGTCCTCATCTGTAAAATGGAGATGATACTTATCTACCTCACAGGTATGCTGTGATGCTGAGTTCATTGTTTAGTACAGAATGCTGAAATCATCAGCTGGACAGTGCTGTAACAAGCACAAAGTGATGCTGTCATTACACTTCATATGCACACCACAGACATATCCAGCTCCTATCCTACATTTTCCTCACACCAGGTATTGGAAATCTTACAACCATTTTAACCCTTTACTCTCCACACTGGTTGGGCCTCCCCTGGCACAGGATATTTTAAACCCTTGCAGATAGGCTACATATACGCTCCACTGGCTATGATTTAAGTTGTCTGCAGCTGCATGTGAAATGCCAGAGTACGCTGGGGTTTAAAGTGTTCCCAGATGCCTAGATTCTTGTCTGAATCAGCAAGGCATCCAGTGTTTAATGTTTCATCTAGCTGCAATACTGTATTTGATTGATCGTCTGCCTCAGACGGGGGCGTAGGGTGTTGGGGAGATGAGGGCAGAGTTGGAGTAGTCTGAGGCACTTTTTCTGTATTTCTCCATGTTTGGGGTGTTTTTGATATGTAATCTTAAATCTTCTACTCTATCACAGTGTGGGGCTTCGATACTGGCTGGAGCCTTTAGGTGCTACTGGAATACAGATGATGATGATAAAGTCTTAATTTCCTGGCTTTCAGCCCTTTGTGTTCTTTCAAATTGCAAAATTCTCTTACGGTCTCTTGCCCTGTTTGCAGTCTTAAATCTACTTTAACAAAGGTTTTGTTTGTCTGGGAGTTTGGCTTTTTGTTGTTGAAATGCCCTTGTAATATTGGTTGTCCCGTGAACCTGTTTGTGGTGTCTTGTGGAGCCGTTCCTCCCCTTTCTCATATCACCCCTCTGTGCTTTCTTGTTCCAGAGATTTTGATTCACTCTCCAAGGACAATGTCTACGAGAACAACCACCTGGTGAGTCCCCGTGACGCCTTGCACTGAGGGAAAAGAGGGAGTCATGGACGTGGGAAATATCATGATAGAGTACGCAGTGTTGGCATAATGTGCACTCGAGGGCTGGGGGATGTGGTGGCAGTCATCTGTACAAGGCTAGAAAAATCTATTCACTCTGGATAAGGCAGAAGCTTACCTGGGTGAGTGAGGGGACCTGAAGTGTCTTCTTCCACACATTCTAAGCTCCCATTAAAGAAAATATAAGCTTCTAGTTTGTCGTTGCCAAGATAACTTTCAGAGTGGGAAACCAATGTGGCGGCATCTTGACAGCTCTGCTGTTCTGAACTTTGCCAAACAGCTGAAGATTGAAGCTAACAAGAGTCCGGTTAGTTTCCCAACCTCATGGGCAGCAGTGCAGCTGTCTAGATTCATGTCAACTTCACGGCGCTCCTTGGAAAAGCTATCGTCTGCAGTAGAGGCAAGCACTGGAGTTATTGACAGGAGAGGAAGGCCCAAAAACCAGAGGCTGGGAGTAGAGTAGAAGATCAGTGACCTCATCTTCCCTGTCTTCCTTGCAACAGCCAGGAGGCATGGGTTGGCTTAAATTAGTGGAGACCCTCCTCCTTCACAGCAGCCAGGAGGCTCTGGAGGAGAATGAAGAGAGAGAAGGCTCCTGTCTCTCAGCAGCTAAAGGTATGGCTGAGCGGGAGCTTCACATTTATCAGACACTAGCAAGAGGCTGACATAAAAGATGGAGCCCCGGAGCATGGTCTAGGGACAGCACCCTCACCCTTCCCAGCAGCTGGTGGCAGGAGAGCTGGGTTTCTCACCAGGATGGACTTTCATGTCTTGACAAAGTAAATGACTGGTAGATGTTTTCAAGTTTTGTTTGATGGGATGCCCAGCAAAGGTGCTAGATACACACAAACCACAACCGGAGCAGCTCCTAGTGAAGTATCACGCTCGAGGAAGGAGCGGTTCCTGGGGATTGGTGGCCCAAAGGGCAGTATGATCCTAGGGAAGGGACATTCCTGAGGCCAGCACAGTTTCTGGTGAAGTGATGGTCCCAGAAGTGGTGTGGTGCCAGGTCGAGCCACTGCTCTGAGAGAAGCCATGATCCCAGGAGTGCCCTCCGTGGAACAGGACTGAATATGGTGTCCTGGGGACGATAGTGCTTCAGTGAAGCAGTGTTCCCTCACCGCCCTTCTGCCCAGCCCCATCACCTCCAGCAAGCCCCGCTGTTTGGTGCTCACTGGGGTGCGAGAAATATGCTTATTTGTTCCCCTTTGGTCTGAGAGGTTAGTGGTGGAATGTGTTTGGATCCCTTTGTGGCTACCAGGTGAGTGTAAACAGGAATCCAGTGAGAATGGAATGGTGAGGTTGTCTGAAAATATCTGATGTGAGAGAGAGCTGGAAAGACAAGGAGCCATGGAACGTAAGCATCACTAGGGCTCGTGGAAGGCTTGGGTTCAAAAGAAAACAAGTCAGGGGAGCAGCTGGGGATCCCAGGGGTTCCCCAAAATAATCACACACTTCCACTCAAAGGGAACTGAGCTACAACATTTGGAGTTCATTCAGTCTCAGGGCTTCCCAGACACTATGCTCCCACAATGGGATCCTAGCTCTGCTCTGTCTTCCACAGTCAGTCCATTTAGACCCTTAGCCCTTCTGCTGTCTGGCTCGGCCTGTAGAGTATTTGTGAGCCCCTTTATGTTCTCTCGGGGTTTGTTTTGCCAACCCTGGTTGAGACACTTGAGTGGCAAAGTAGCAGGCCTCAGCAATCCTATCTCAGGGCAAAGGTGCGGTAGGTCAGCTACAGATGTCTGGGCTGCCCTGCTAGAGAAGCAACAGCAAGCGCAGACATTTAGCTGCAGTGAGGGCAACACCTCCCTCTGCTGGGCAAGCTTTGGTGGCACTGCAGAGCCCAACCATGTCCTGTGCACTGTGCCTCATTATTCCTGGCTGGCAGATGTCCTGTTTGACCATGAATTTATCAGTCCACGTAGGTATCCCCATCCTAGTAGTAATAGCGCACCCTACACATATTAACGGATATATTCCCCATAACACTGCTGTGAGGCAGGGCAGTATTATTGTCCCCGTTTCGCAGAGAGGGAACCCAGGCACACAGAGATTACAGGGCTTGCCACGGGTCATACAGGCAGTCTCAGATGGAGTCGGGAATTGAACCCTCAGCCCCCATCCAGTGCCTTAACCACAAGATCATTCTTCTTCTCTGGAGATGAGACCAGGATCTCGGCACGGTTCCTAGTGGGGCAAGTGCCCACCTGGTTAAAGCCACCATCCCTTGTAGTACTACTGGGCCGTGTTATTAGTGGGATGGTCCCTGGAGACTGAACTCTTTGCTTTCTCCCCCCTCAGGTCATAACTCTAAGGAGACTTCCCGGGAAGAGTAGGGAACATGGAAGAACAAGTGCACTGGGTGGCATAGCAGGGGTGAGAGGAGAGGGGAAGAGTGACGGCTGGAGGGTCACTGAGAACAAGGGCACCTCCATCACTAACCATCCCTGCTTTTTGTTTCCTCTGACGTGCAAGTGTGTCCATGAGCCTCTGTTTTCCACAGGGTGGATTTGATTTAAATCACTAGTCAGGAAGACTCGATTTAATCATGGATTTCTACATAAAAGTGCATTCTTGTTGGTTGTTATAACCTTAATACATATTCTTCACAACTCAGAGATGGATGTAGGTTTCATTTTTAGAAGGTACACACTATACATTTTTAAACAGTGATTTATTTTGAAAACTTTTCAGATTAGTTTTACAGCTATATCAGAAAATGAATGATTGTTGGTTATTTCATTTACCAAAGGTAATTGAAGCAGATATTTATGAAGTCATTGGGAGGTGAACTATCTTCAATTCAACAGGTTAATCATTAATATTTGGAGGATTTTCTTGCCATGCTGTATTAGGAGGAGAACATCACCAGACAGACATTTAAATTGTTTTACTTAACTAAAACAACAACGTTAAGTATTCTGGATTTTTTTCTTCAACAGCAAACATATAATATTTTAACAAAACAAGCGTCCGTTGCTTCTCACATTTATCTCCAGACTTCTTCTCCTTGTCCAGATCTATTCCGCCCCCAACAATCATTGAACTTTTTGAAACTTCACACTTTTAGAGAGCAGTAAGGGATTGACTCTTGTGTACACAAATTTGCAGAGGGACAATAGAGTTGAGGTCTGTTATTTCTCACCTCTATATATTATTTATTTATTTAAAAACATTTTTGCTGTTAACAAGCATGTTATCTCTGGAGACACAAATCTACAGTTTGAGAACGGCAAAACTACGCATCTCTGATGGTATCTTCTAGACCAGTGGTTCTTAACCTGGGGTGCACGCACCCCCTGGGGGTGCGAGATGCCCTTTCTGGGGGTGCGAGATGCCCTTTCTGGGGGTACGAGACATGCCAGATTTTTTTAGAAGATTTTTTAATTGAAAACACAAATTAAGCACAGGCACGTAAGTACAACTACTTTGTTTCATCAAACCTATGTATTTATTATTATACATTTTTTTAACGCTTACTATAATA